>JAQFVV010012441.1:6452956-6763124 GCA_028023455.1 Epiperipatus broadwayi | reverse complement strand
ACTAGATATTATGCACAAACCTTCCTGCATCCATTGATTACTTTGGCTTGTGTTGAGTGACACTACTGTATGGAGAGTTTGTCCTCTGAGTAAACAGCTTGTGTAAGCATAAAGAATGGTGATCATGTGATGTTTACTGGTTTAATACCAATTCTTATATGGTGACTGTGCTTATTAAGAACCAGAAACATCAAAAAGTATGGATGCTGAACTGAATTTAGATCTATACAACTATACAAGCTAATGAGGTTGAATTGAAAATGTTGTGTTTTCATTTTCAATGCAAAGCTTTATAGTTGGCTAATAAGCTGAAAGATGGCTGCTGGAGTGTTGGATTAGATTTTAAGATCTAGATACAGTGATCTCAGATTTAAGGCTCCCCACTGATGGAATCCACTAGCTAAAAACTAGTCTGGAGATATTGGTGAGTAGGCACTAGATATGGATTTTATGCACAAACCTTTCTGAATCTATTGATTATTCTGGCTTGCACTGAGTGGCATTACTGTATAGAGAGTTTAGTCTCTGTATAGTGAACATTATAAATTAAACACAGTACTAGATAAGTAAATAATTTGTTATATATATTTAATATTACATCTGATACTGATGTACTGTAAATTGTAAAAATTTCTCAGCATCATTATAGTTAATGGAATTACAAGTGATTTGCCTATGCATATTGAAACAGTATGATTTGGTCATCATGCAGTTTCACCTACTATATAAAATAGTAATCTTAATTTCCCTAATTCAAACCCTAGAAGTGCACATATATATAATCAAACTAAGTAATATAATATATATATAGAAGCGTATATTTACATGTATACATGTGTACTTGTATATGCACACACATCTTCTAATTTTGTATACACATTTTGTAATATTTTTATTTGTGAAAAATTGTATATTTGCATCTGATTGATATTATTATTGTTATATAATGTACACACCCTTATAATTTCATATAAATATTTGTTTTATGATTTTAAATTATTAAATTGGTTTTAAGCTGTGAAAATTGTATTTATATAAGAACAAAGTTCTCTAAATTATTTCAAACTGTCTTTGAAGTTATCCAATTACTAAATTACTTAATCATGTATAGTAATTAAAAATAAATGTAAGTTTCTCAGGTGTCTGTTAAAATGTTTGCAGCTTAAATCTCTTTCAAAAAAGAAAAAAAAATTGACTGTTTTAAAAAAAAGAACTTTGTAAATCTTATAAGATACCACTTGCATAAATCCAGACTTTATGATTCTTGTAAAATAAAAAAAATTGGAAAAATTAAGCCTGCAATAAAATCCAGCTGAACTTGAATCTTGTGAAATAAAAAGGAACAATTAATAAGCATTAAGCCTGAAATCAATCTAACCAATTCGTTAGCAGTTGATAAAATTAAGACTTCTTAAGTTTTAAAGTCTAAAAATAAAGATTGTGAATGAGCTGTAAGAGGGGGGTAAAGAAATATAAAAAGGCCAGTTTGAAAAGAAATGATCATCCATTTTGCTTTACTCATGTGTTAACTCATATCCAGGCAGTGTGCCCATTTTTTATTATGAAAACCATTGGCTAAAGACACCGTCATTGTCACCTCGGTGGCTAGAACCATTTATGGAGACCGAAGACCCAAACCACAGCTTACCTGCAAGAAAGAGCAGATGATGAATCAGCCTAAATAACCAGCTCATGTGTGTGTGTTTCATACTGTCAAGCTGCAAGCCTTCAGAGTAAACAACAGGTAACAACTTCTCAACCAAGCTAAACTTAATGCTATAGCAATCTATAAATCTTTCCTAAAGCTAGCTATATAATATAAATAATGTGCACAAACTCTTAAACTCAAATCTCATAAATTAATTAAACTATGTTAAAGAAATGTATTCTCTGTTAATTAATTAAACTGTATTAGATAAGTGTATTTTAATCTAAAATTTTAAAATACTTTAAAGATTAAAATGTAAATCTTGCCTGATCTCAAATTCTTAAATCTTTTTAAATTCAACTTATAAAAGATTATTATTGCCTTATTATTTTCTCTATTTACGTCTATGCTTTTGCATATATATATATATATATGTTAAAACGAAGATTTGCACGGGTTAAATATATAAAATACATATTTTGCGGGTTCATCCGTGTTAAAAACTTTTAATACCAATACCCTGACATTTCGACTTGGTCACACAAGCCATCCACAGAGTTATAACTCTGTGGATGGCTTGTGTGACCAAGTCGAAACGTCAGTGTATTGGTATTAAAAGTTTTTAACACGGATGAACCCGCAAAATATGTATTTTATATATATATTGTTAAAATGCATTTATTTATTTATGCTATGCCTTCAGGGCAGAGATTATTAATTATAAACCTAAAGAGATGTTTTTGTTCTCAAGTAAATTAATGTATGCTGTTTGGCATATTTATAGATCTCTGTTCTGAATCCTACTTTGATATATTAGTTGAGCTATGTTTAGCTTAATCTTGCATATATGTTGCTTACTAAAAGATCTGTTTAGTTAAATATGAGAGAGTGATAATTTAAGGCATGTTCAGTAGTTAGCCAAGTTTAAGTCCCAGATATGCTTTAGACCCCATTAAATTATTGTCATAGAATATGTAGTTAATTAGTAAACTAAATCATTTTAATAAAGTCATCTTTAGCACAATTTCAGTGCTTATTTAACTAACTGGCATAGGGTAGTTTGGAAAGAAACTATAGATTTCGCGCTTTACTAATTGTAATAATTAATATTTAGAAAGCATTATGAATGTGGTTTTATGAAGCACTGAGATGCATTACGCCTTGCTATCATATAATTATTAAGATAAGAATTGATTTTAAGGACTATCTTATCATCCCTAGTTCGGACAGCCCTCTGAGCTTTGAATGGGATAATGATTTTAAGGGTCATTCCCATTACCTCCTTCAGAACTGTAACACCAGAATCCAGCATCGTATATTAAGGCTGTTCAATCACCCAAACTAAAAGTTCACATATAACAAGTCACTGGTACCTGAAAACCGAGTAAATGTTACTGAATCTCATGAGTAAAGTTATGCTACAAAGCGCCAGTTCATCTGCTGCTATATTAGTTGTTCACCATTGATCTGAACCTCAGATCTAGTTTATCTAATAATATCTACATAAAGAGTGCATTCACTGCTCATCACGTAATAATAAATTTAAGTACACATTGTATAAGGTTGCCATTCTCTTAAAATTTAACCCTTAACACCCTAGTAGGAATGCCAGAGCATAATCTAGGCATCAGATAGATGTAAAAATAATTATTAATGTATAAACTCTGTAATAAAATGATGGTCATTAAGTACAATTGATTACAGAATGTGTAGTTCATATTTTCACCATCCCACCTGCAAGTGGAAGGTGCAGTACATTTAATTGTTATTGTTTGTGTTTTGTCAATATTAAATAATTTTAAAACATATTAACGTCTGTAATATTATTCACTTTGTTTATATTAAATCATCATCCATAATTATTAATATATGCATTAGATAATCAGTCATAAGTTGTGTGTGTGGGTTTAGTTAAATTATCAAACATTTAGTTAATTTTCCCTGAATCTCTCGCTTTACCCTTTGCTACTGCTGGCACGAAAATTAAGAGATTACAAGTGTGACCTCATATATGTCATTCATAAGGTAGTAAGTCAGGGGGGTTGGTGAAGGAGCTGAGGTGCGGTTGGATTTGGTCTCAAACCCTCATCTAGATCAACCTTGGTATAATTTACCAAAACTCTAGATTTTGTTGCATGAATGTTCAAATATGACTGTTACATAGTATAATTTTTTTTTCCCAGGGATGTCGCACCAACTGGGGCTTAAGAATATAAACCTGCATACCTGAGAGGGGAGTTATCATTGGTGTGTTTTCATATCACTTATTATATATATGCAATTAATTTTTTCGGGTATGAATGCCGAACGTAGAGTTTCGTTAATTTTCTCCATGCCCTGAACTAAATGCGTGTTGAGGGAAGAGGGAGAAAAGAAAGAGATAGATATTTAAAAAATTTTTTTTTCATGGATATGAACGCACAAATCATATAGATTTGTGTTAAAAGTTCAATTTTAAATTTTGTCAAGTTAATTTTTACGTTTATGATATATGTAAAATTTATATATATATATGTATATTTATAATATACGTATCGGTAGTGAAAATTTTATTTTGTCTCAGAGAAGCATTTGATTATTATTTTTTGATATTTTTTGATTTTTTGATTGATTGTTATTTAAAGGCAGTGGAAATTAATTTCGCATTTTATCAATTTTATATATATGCGAGTGAAAAAGAAAATTTTGTTTAGATTATAGAATTCGTAAAAAGATTTCTAAATGCAAAAGTTAAAAATCAGTAATACTGCCTCAATTAATCTCGCATGTTGTCAATTATATATATATGCGAGTGAAAAAGAAAGTTTTGGTTTAGATTATAAGATTTATAAAAGATTTCTAAATATAAATGCTAGAATCGGTAGGTAGCATGAAAGATTTTTTTTAAGATTATTTTATATGTGCGTATTGATAATAAACTTTTTTTTTCAATTGTGTTTAAAAGCTGTAAGTAAATAGGAAGGGAATAATTTTGAAGCATTATATGCATTATATATATATATATACATGTCATGTCGAGAATAGATTCTAAGTTATATATATACACGTATCGATAATAAATTTTCAAGTGTAATTAAAAACAATAGTTAAATAGGAAGGGAAATTTTTTGAAATATTTTGCACATATATATGCGTGTTGATGGTCAATTTTTTTTTGTTGAAGGCATTCAATTGTGATTAAAAATAGTGACTGAGATTAATTTCGAATTTTATACGCAAGTAAAAACATTTTGAAATATTTTATATATATGAATGCGTGTCAATACTAATTTTTTTTTTTTGCTTTTGCCACAAAAGAGCATTCAATTGTAGTTCAAAGCAGTGGCTAAGATTAATTACGAATTTTATTGCAGTTATATAGGTATGTGAGAAAAGTAAATTTCTAGTCTATGTTTTTTTTATTGGGGAAATATTTATTGGAAAATAGATTCTACAGATTATATTAGTTCTAGTCTATGTTATATGTTGTATAACACAATTTCTCAAATCAAATTCGCTAGAGTTGGAATGTAAATACACTGGCTGATAAAAAAATTTTTTTTTAAAAAAAAGGAGCGAGAAAATTTTAAAATTTTTGTTATATAATCTGCAATGCATATTGTGAGGTACAATACTGTTTATATATACATATGGGGATCTCATCCACTGGCAACTGGTGCCCCGGGTCTCTTAAATTGCTGAGAGTTCCTCATACAAATTTGTTGTCAGGGTGAGAGAATTGAAAGGACTCACCATTGGGAGGTTTGGTTGGGACTCATCATTGGGAGGTTTGGTTGGTGATTCAATTGGGTTAGATAGAGTCAATAAACAAATAATCAGGCAAGATTGTTCTATATATATATGTGTGTATTTAAAAGGGAAAATGAAGTCAAAAAAAAGCAATCATGGTAAATAGAAAGGTTGATGACAGCTCTGCAGTGGTGGAAAGAAAACACAGTGGAAGATAAGCATGGGTAAGAACAATTTTATTATTATTAGTTAAAACTTTTTTTGGTTGTTGTTTTAATCTTATATGTTAGATAAATTAAGGGCTTGCTTCAGTTCTAAGTAGTTACTAGTGGTAGGGCAGAATCCATAGATGGTCTTCTCATTGGGGAGGATGGCAATACACTATTGGGAATAGTTAAAGTTTAGCCTAGTGGTAGGGCAGAATCCATGGATGGTCTTCTCATTGGGGAGGATGGCAATACACTATTGGGAATAGTTAAGTTTAGCAAACAGAGTGAAAGCACATTTAGCAAAAAGAAAAACAATGGATAGCAGTACAGAAGAGAGAGTAATGGTAGAGGACAGTGAGGCAAAAGAAGAAAGGCTCGAAGATGGGGTGGAGAGTAAAGGAAAAAGGTTGAGATTAGGAAGAGAAATAGTGGAAATTAACAGTGCGGAAAAGGAGATAGTAGAGAGAAGTGTGGAAGCTGAAACAAGGAAAGCAACTTAAATACGAGGGAACAATCTAATGGGAAGCCAGAGCCGGTTTTGGAGGAGACAACACAGGAAAAAAACAGAATGTTAGCCTCCCTATTTAGCATGTTGGAGCAAAACAAGGTGGTAATGGAACAAAGAGACAGAGAAAGAAAGAAGAAAAGGGATGCAGAAAAGAAGGAGAGATAAAAAAGGGAGAAAGAAAGAGATGATATATTATATAAAATATGAAGGAATATGGGAGAAAGGGATCAAAAGATTAGGGCGGAAAATGAAGCCAGAGACCAGGCAGTGGGTAATAGGTTCCAGGTCTTAGAAGACAAGATAGACAGAATATAGATAGAATGCCAAAAGGGCTATCTGGAGGCAAATGGTCAATTTGAGAGCCTTCTAAGAGAACATCAAAAAATACGACTGAAGCTCTATGGAACATAAGGAGAGATGTTTCTTTGCTTCGGGACAAGACAGCCAAGCAGGAGGTGGTCTTCCATGGAACTGTGGCTTAAATTCACAGTAGTCTAGAGGAAGGAAGAAAGTGTCAGCAGAAACAAGAGAACCAAATTAAGAACTTGATGGAAGCACAAGTGGAACTACAGGAGAGATTAACTAAAGCCAGAGAGGATATGGTGCAAGGTGGCAAAGTAGTTGCATGGGAGCAGAAAGAGATAGACAGGGATATACAAATGTTATAGGACCGGGTGACCCAAATAGGAAGTAGTGTAGAATGGTTGAAGGGTGATTCCAGGGTTATGAAAAGAATGCAAGGAGTGGGGCAGATCAGTGATTCAGAGCTTGGTTGGCCAGGTGAACCACTAAAGAAAGAAGGTTGGAGTCAGGAAGACAAACAATGGGAAGGAACAGTACCCATGAAGAAAGGTTGGCCCAGCAGTGCAGGACTAAAGGAAGGAAAGGGCAAGTAGTGGGTATGGATAGGGAGTGTCGTAGCAGCAGTAGTAAAGCAAGTGAAATGAACAAATGAACACTGCAGGAGTCAAACCTGCACCTGCAATCCTACTTGGCAAAATTTTATACAAGTAAAAGTATTCAAAGGGGGAGGTAGGGGAAGGCCCCAAGGTACATATTGAGAGCTTGCAGGAGTTGTTCCATTTTCAGAAGATAACAGAGGCAGACCAAGTGGCCTTGCCATTCACTATCTTCAGGGGTATGCTCTGTCCTGTGGGGTGCTATATGGAAAAACCCTCTACCTTTGACCAATGTGCTGCAGCCTTAACCAAAACATTCTGGAATGAAGAGTGGCAGAAAGGAATATACCATTCTATCCTCAATGAGCACTATGGGTCTACTATCAAATAAACCCATACCCAGTTCTTCATGAGGCAAGTGGTTTGGTTGAGATCCTTGACAGCATTTCCTTTCACTGAGACACAAATAATAAGGATCATCCAGCAAAATATGCGAATGCAGGCCCAACAGATTATGGTGGGGTGCCGCATAAGGACTGTAGAGAAGATGGCAGAGTTTCTTACCACCATTGACTATACACCATTCCCCAAAGAGTCCATAGATAAAATACGCATCTGGACCACCCCAGATGCCAAGCAGTTATGACTAGGCCGAACCAGGCTCCAAACTTCTCCAGGCCACAGATGGATGTTCAAAGTAGAGTGAAAAGGCCATATCAAACCAATAGATCGTTAAACACCAGAGGGTCCCATTAGGTCATTTCCCTTTTAGGCCACCCACAAAACTAAAACGGAATGGAAATGATATGCCACTGCCAGGGTGCAATATAGTGAAAGAGATTGATCAGGTCCAGTTACCAGTAGCATCAGTCCTCTGTCCCATGGTTACCATACAGATGGGTTGTATGGATGTATCAGCACTGATTGACATGGGCAGCCAAGTTTCATGTGTATCAGGGCAATGGTTGGCGGCCATGGAAGCACAAGGATATCAGGTGCAAAGGCTTCCATAAGGTCCATGCAGATGGTTCTGGCGGATGGGAAGAAAACCCAAACAGAAGGTTCCAGGTGTGGTTAGAGATGGGATGGGGTCAACTTTCACTGGGCCACTCATTTATAGTCATGAAAAGTTTGCTACAGAGCCTTATGCTGTGTTATGATTTCTTGATTCGACACAGGGGTCTAATTGATTTGGAAACAGGGTCAGTGACCCTGGATCATGTGGTGGTCAGGTTGGAAGGCATACCCTCCATAGTCACCAGTCAAGCAATGTACTTGGAGCCAGATCTGGAGGGGGATCTTATAGATCGCAAAATTAAGGAAATAACCAGTATGGATCTAGGGGAAGGGAAGAAATTATGAGCAATTTTAGAGGAGGGCCACCCTGTTTTTCTAATACTCCCGGAGTCATCAGGGACTATACACACTGCATAAAGCTTAAAGAGGAATCATATTTCCAGTCTCGAACATATCCAATACCCTTCCAGAATCAGAGGGCTGTAAAGACCCAAATATAAGAGATGATAGACTTGGGGGTCATCAAGAAGGAGCCATCTCCATATAACAATCCATTGGTCATTGTAAAAAAAAAGGATGGCTCCATAAGGATATGTCTTGATGCTCAGAGGTTGAAAGCAATTACTATCCCGGAGAGAGATACGCCACCATGCATATGAGAAATCTTTCCCTGACTAGCAGGAAAGAAGATCTTTTCTACCCTTGATCTCACAGCTAGCTACTGGAAGATGTTTCTGGACCCAAGAGACCACCAGTATACGGCATTTCGATTTAATGGCCACAGTCATGTCTTCCCGAGAGTATCATTTGGACTGATCAACAGCGCTGCAGGACTCATGAGGTGTCTGGATCAAACTCTGTCCAAAGAGATAAAAACACATTTAATCTGTTATATGGATGATGTGTTGGTGGCCTCCAAAGACCTGTCAGAGCACCTACAACACCTAATCAGGTTCTTCCAAAAATGTCAACAAAAAATATGACAGTGAACCTTAGGAATAGCCACTTTGCCCAGTGGGAGATATTGTTCTTGGGACATATCATGAATGGACAAGGGATATGAACACACCCAGACAAAATCAGAACCATACAGGAGTTTCCCAGGCCAACCACTCGCAAGCACAAGTCATCCTTCTTGGGTCTATGTAATTATTACAATGGATTTTGCCCAAAAAACTGCAGTGCTGGTGAATTTGATTAAGAAAGGACATGAGATGGTGATGGGGTGAGGAACATACCCGGGAGTTTGAAAGAGTGAAAGAAAAATTTCTTCACACAGTTATGTTGTACCACCTGGATTTTGCATGCCCTTTCTACCTGCAGACAGACAGCAGTCATGTAGGTATAGGAGTGGTACTGTTCCAAGTCAATAATGACCAACAACAATAAGTAATAAGTTTTGGTAGCAGGACATTGAAAGGGCCCAAATTAAACCATACCATTACTTAACAAGAGACCCTGGCATTAGTTTTGGCCTGTGAAAAATTCAAGCAATTTCTATGGGATCAAAGGTTATTATTATCACTGACCACCATTGCCTGGAGTTCCTCCATCAGAGCTACCTAACTAATGATTGCCTGGTTAGATGGAGTTTGGCATTACAGAAATTTGACTACCAAGTCACCTATTGCCCTGGAAAGGAGAATGTTGTGGCAGATGTGTTGAGCAGGCATCTGATCACCAATCATCCCGATAACCCTACCATGGACACAGAGCAGTTCCACATTGTAATGCAGGTTGCAAAAGAATCCTTGGAGGCCCAGCTGAAAAATTTAAAATATTGGCAAGAAAAGCACTCACACTACCTGTCCCTCATGGAGATATTAAAAAAAAAGAAGCAACCCAGTGGGGGTAGACTTCAGAAGGTATTCCAAAGCTTTTTGAATTAGCAATGGAGTCTTGCAGAAAAAGATAGACCAGACAGACTGTTCATGAAAGTTATTAATACCTCCAGATCTTCAAGGCCAGTTGATACAGTACATACATGAGGCAATAAGACACTATGGGTCATGTAAGACTGAAGAGGTGATCAGATGTCAGTTTTATTGGCCCAAGCTGTATGAGGGTGTCCTTCAGGTGATACATAAATGCCAAATATGTGCTAGGGATAAACCACCCAACCATTTCTATGCAGGGGCAATGATGCCAATCATACCAACCAAGCCAAACCAGTTGCTTTCCATTGACCACTATGGCCCACTTCCATTGTGTAGGGGGTTCTGGTATTTACTGGTCATATATGTTGTATTTTCCAAGTATGTCCAGGCATATCCCATACAAGCCAACAACACAGGAGGCACTATCAAGGTTCTAGAGAGATTTCAATTTCCTACAGTGGGAAAGCCAGATGCCATTTTGTCAGACCATGGCACAGCATGGGGTTAAGCCATAAGAAATGGGTGGATCAGACAAAGGGTATTCTCCGGAACATTAATAAGACCTGGAATGAGTCCACAGGGTTTCCAGCAGTGAGGCTTCATTATGGATGCATGTGTCCACCAACAATTACCATCCCATTACCATCAGGAGAGGAAGAGGTCAATCCAAAAAAAGATCAAAACAAGGCCCAAGTTAACCTTGGGAGAGCAGTGGCACGTAGGAAAAAGGGAGGCTATAGACCACATAATTTTAGAGAAGGTCATTAGGTATGGGTTAGATATGTCCAGGCCAGCAGCAAGTTGCAAGCACGATACAAAAACTTCATTCCTTTATATAAGTGTCCCTACCAAATAAAAAGTCATATGAGGAGCAACGCATTCTTTCTGGAAGGAGAGGGAGGCATAATAGGATCTTCCAATGCCCACAGCCTGAAACCTTTCCCAAAAAAAAAAACTCAGATACGTCAGGATAGATAATTAATATCTACAGATTGGGTCCCATTTTTACCAGTAAAAATCTATATATGTATGACGATAGGCATTTTAGTAGAGGTAGTTTTTTATTATTATTATTATTTCACCAATATAAATAATCATAGATGTGGTAGCATATTTAGTAAATCTAAAGGAATGGTTATATATATTTATATTTGTAAGAGTAATGCTTAGGTATATTTTATCCCTATGAACAATTAGGTATTAGTTGTAGTGAAAAATGGATTGGATTTTAGCATGTAGAGTTTAATTTGTTTGTCCTTTGTATTTTTTGTTTTTGTACTGAGTAGACTAAAGTTAGGATGGGGGGTGCAGATACAATGTAGAAGTCAGAGAAATAAATTTCATAAATGTTATACACAGAAAATGACTTATGATTGCTCATTTAAATAATAAGTAAATTCTTTTTTTTTTTGTTTTTTTTTCCCCCGGACTTCACTGATATGAAACAGTATGATTTGGTCATCATGCAGTTTTACCTACTATATAAAATAGTAATCTTAATTTCCCTAATTCAAACCCTAGAGGTGCATATATATATAACAAACTAAGTAATATAAGATATATAGAAGCATACTAAGTAATATAATATATATAGAAGCATATATTTATGCGTATATGTGTGTAATTGTATATGCACACACGTCTGCAATTTTGTATACACATTTTGTAATATTTTTATTTGTGAAAAATTGTATATTCACATCTGATTGATATTATTATTATTATATAATGTACACACCCTTATAATTTCATATAAATATTTCTTTTATGATTTTAAAATATTAAATTGGTTTTAAGCTGTGAAAATTGTATTTATATGTATATGCACACACATCTGCAATTTTGTATACACATTTTGTAATATTTTTATTTGTGAAAAATTGTATATTCACATCTGATTGATATTATTATTATTATATAATGTACACACCCTTATAATTTCATATAAATATTTGTTTTATGATTTTAAAATATTAAATTGGTTTTAAGCTGTGAAAATTGTATTTATATAAGAACAAAGTTCTCTAAATTATTTCAAACTGTCTTTGAAGTTATCCAATTACAAAATTACTTAATCATGTATAGTAATTAAAAATAAATGTAAGTTTCTCAGGTGTATGTTAAAATGTTTGCAGCTTAAATCTCTTTCAAAAAAGAAAAAAAAAGAAATGTACTGTTTAAAGAAAAAGAACTTTGTAAATCTTATAAGATACCACTTGCATAAATCCAGACTTTATGATTCTTGTAAAATAAAAAAAATTGGGACAATTAAGCCTGCAATAAAATCCAGCTGAACTTGAATCTTGTGAAATAAAAAGGAACAATTAATAAGCATTAAGCCTGAAATCAATCAAACCGATTCATTTGAAGTTGATAAAATTAAGAGTTCTTAAGTTTTAAAGTCTAAAAATAAAGATTGTGAATGAGCTGTAAGAAGGGGGGTAAAGAAATATAAAAAGGCCAGTTTGAAAAGAAATGATCATCCATTTTGCTTTACTCATGTGTTAACTCATATCCAGGCAGTGTGCCCATTTTTTATTATGAAAACCATTGGCTAAAGAGACTGTCATTGCCACCATCTTGGCGGCTAGAACCGTTTATGGAGACTGAAGACCTAAACCACAGCCTACCTGCAAGAAAAAACAGAAGAGGAATCAGCCTAAATAACCAGACCATGTGCGTGTGTTTCATACTGTCAAGCTGCAAGCCTTCAGAGTAAACAACCAGTAACAACTTCTCAACCAAGCTAAACTTAATTCTATAGCAATCTATAAATCTTTTCTAAAGCTAGCTATATAATATAAATAATACGCACAAACTCTTAAATCTCATAAATTAATTAAACTATGTTAAAGAAGTGTATTCTCTCTTAAATTAATTAAACTGTCTTAGATAAGTGTATTTCAATCTAAAATTTTAAAATACTTTAAAGGTTAAAATGTAAATCTTGCCTGATCTCAAATTCTTAATTCTTTTTAAATTCAACTTATAAAAGATTATTATTGCCTTATTATTTTCTCTATTTATGTCTATACTTTTGATATATATATATATATATATATATATATATATATATATATATATATATATATATATATATATATATATATATATATATATATATATATATATATATATATATATATATATATATATATATATTCTAACCTAATATCTATTGAAATTAATCTATTATTTTATATCTAGAAATAATTTACTTTATTTCTTTTATTGATATAATTTCCAGTATTAATTAGTTATTATTATTATTTCCAACCCAATATCTAACCAGTTAGTTAGTTGGTTTATCCGCACTTGTGCCACTAATTTTTATCTGGTTGGTTGCTATGGCAACCAAAATAAAAAAAACAACATATCTATTAATTTTCCAATATGATCTAAAATACTTTTCATATAATACAGTTGTACATACAATTCTCTTAAGCTATGCCACTCTTGTGATCACTCCTTAATTTAAGAGCACTTATAATAATGACATTAATCTCAGGGTTCTCTGTTATATTTAAGAAAAATGCTCAGCAGTATTGTGTTGTCGCATGTGACTGACATTCTGGTCGGCTATAGGAAACATTTACCTTATTTAAATTCTGGTTATCCTTATCCCCATATCAACTATTGTAATATTTAAAGAGATGATAACCAGATTCAATAACAACGCATAATTTTGAATAATACAGCCCTTTTTATCCAGAATCTCAGTCGGAATGATGAAAAGACAAGGGTGCTTTTGTGTCCTTCCATCATCCATGACAACACAATAATTTAACTAAGATTTATTACTTAGACACTTCACTTAAATGTGTACAGAACAATGTGCAACCAAAGCTAGTAGTTTGGGAATAAAGTCATTTTTACACACACATAAAATAAAATGTCTTGGTCTGAAGTTTTCAATCCCATAAATAATTCTTATTAAACTAAAATATAATGAAATATTCCAATCTGCTTAAATTTATCTGTCTGGTGTATTGAGTTTTAGGAGTTTAATGATTTCGGACTCAAGGAAAGTATTGCAAGTATTATGCAAATACACTTTTATTTAGCACACAAGAAAAATGACTCTAAACAACGTGTAA
The DNA here is from genome assembly GCA_028023455.1 of Epiperipatus broadwayi. Classification (NCBI taxonomy): domain Eukaryota; kingdom Metazoa; phylum Onychophora; class Udeonychophora; order Euonychophora; family Peripatidae; genus Epiperipatus; species Epiperipatus broadwayi. The sequence continues at coordinate 6,749,140 of JAQFVV010012441.1, read as the reverse complement.
CAAGACTATAATTTATTATTAAAGTTTAACAAGATTATAATTTATTATTACAGTTTAACAGGACTATACTTTATTCTTAAAACACTAAACAAACATATATAATTTATTCGATCCCATATGGATAAAACAACATGTAACTAACATTAATTTGTCTATTCTTTTAGACCTGGATTAGAACTACTACTTCATCTTTTTTACAATTATGCACATTGAATAAAAAAAATACATATTATTATCGATACATCAACTCATCCGTTTAGTGTATCTTATATGAGCTTCTACTTAACTTTATTAACTAAATATTAGTTTTGGAATAAAAACAATCTGATTATATGCAATACGTAAAACGATTTTTATGATAATATATTTAATTAAACGATGGTTTGTATTTAGATAACTTATTATAATTTATGGGCTATTTATCAAACGTTACTCTTACTATTTTTATATTTAATTTAATACCACTTAAGTTGTGATACACACTTTATTCATAAGGATAATCTACATTATTAGTGTTGCTTACTCATTAACCAGAATTAAACATTGTATTTGAATCCTCCATTGGTAAATAAGCGTTTCTAAATCACGCAATTTTAAACTTACTCTCTCCATTGACTTACATGTGAGTTACAGACGTGTGCTCTTCCGATCTCCAGATATTGATCATAGTACTAGCGCACTATTTATACTAAAATGGATCTTGAGGAATTAACACCTCCAATATACCCGTTATCTTGCCCTAACTTTCTAAACAAAACACAATAATCAACACCTTCCGTGGTGGAATTATCTCTATTTTCTCATGAGGAATATGGAATAACACCGAAGGTCAGTAGAGTTAACTACTACATTAAAATATTTTGGTGATTTCTTGCCTTTTACTTGGGCATAATACGAACACACACCAAATATAATCCTCTCCTGGGATTTAAGCGAATGAAGTATACTACATGCGAGATAAATTCTTGATCGTCCTAACTATGAGATGCGATCACTTGGGCTATAAAACATGCTTGAATACTAGATTTAACTATTCCCCTCATGGAAAACAAAGCTTTTGGGAAATCATTTTCATCCCACAAAATAAACATATTATAAAGATTACCTATGCTGATATTAAGCATATACTGATGCTTTATCTGGGCAAGACAAACAAATACACTAATTATACTAAAATTATGTTATGGGGTATACTTAGATCAACATCTGAAATCAATGGATATCACAGAATAAAAGTATAATAATTTTCATTTTACCAAAGGAACATTCAACAAGTAATTGGTAGCATATTATCTCAAACTAAATAAAGTGAATGTGTTAATAAAGAATAATTGGGAATAGGTTCCTCAATTAATACAGTATAAATTCGTTTCAAGCTTTAGACAAGAAATATCTTGTATAGCAATTCTTTTTAATTACTTCTGATAATTTTTTTATTATTATTTACTTTACCTATTAAGTATCTAAATGTTTTTCTTTTAAGCATCTAACATATAAAATTTATACCCATAATTGCATACAATAGTTAAAACACATTTTATAAAAAAAATTTCCATGTCAAATATAAATTTAACCTAGAATAATTACATGAAAACATACCTTTATGATTACAAGGTCATTTAAATATTACTTGACTATACAGCCTTTAACCTGTTGATATAAAAAAAATACACATAATTTTACAAATTAGTAAAAAAAATCATTACTTAACAAGTGCTTATTATCTCACTAGAAAAATGTTTTCCGTTGGGCAATTTATCCAGATGAAGAACTTGATCCAGTTGTAGTTCACGAAGCAAATTTAAAATAAGAAACACATTTTATTATTTCATTTATATAAAAGTTGCCTCCATTCTGGTGCACTTAATAAATTAGGCAAAGAAACAAACATAGCAGCGTTGGATGTTAACTCTTCCTTGAATTAAACTGCTATAATTTTGGGATCCAAGAAAACAATACATATTCTAACATAGACGAATATTTTATTCTAAACGATAACACACACAATTCTTTTCCTTTTCTATTATTGATGATACGTACCATTTTTAGCTAGCTGGCTTATGAATAAAAAAAATAATGCGCGAATTTTCCAAGATACTATTATTATACTGACTGCAACTGACTTACGTGGATATGAAGTGTTAATGACTCCAATTGATGTATAATATAACATATTATATTATGGTTATAATTAAGTCACTAATGTTTTTAGTTTTTGTTCCTATTCTGGGAATTGTAATATTTCTTTAATAGGGAATTCTCCGTAAAATGCACACATACAAATTTTCCGATATTTGCCTTGAGAAAATTTATATTTTTATTTTTTTTTTTTAAAATATACAGGTGCATAAGTAAATATCATTTATCATTAATATTATTTCTAGATAATTTTCAGTGAATAAAACATATTTTAACATGGGGAACTTACATTATCTTCAAAGGCAGACAATTTCTTTTAGAAAGAGCGCAAAATTTTTCTAGTTAACTTTCCTTGGCTTTTATAATATGTCTTTTAATTATAATTTTTCTTTTATACCATGAAAAGATCATTAAATAAGGTAAAGTTAACAAATAATTGATTATTTCCTGGAAATTACTTATATTACTTAATTTAAATATAATGACATTTTCCGTGATTGCTATAGTTAATATGGTCATTTTGAACTTTAGCACAAGATAGTATATTTTTGCATATAAAAAGCTTTAAATAGGTCGATAGCAAAAGAGGATCAGGATGTCCCACCAAAAGGATTAGCCACACATGATATTATTAAAATTTTACTTGACTTATATTTATTTCTGCAATTAAAAATGAAAAAAAAATTTGTTACCGAATTTCATCACTGCTTCTTCCTTGAAAAACTAATGTCAGACAATCTTTCTTCAAAAAAAAAATTGGCGGTCTTGTTTTAGCAACCTCTTACAGAAAAATAATCATTTAATTATACCATAAATAAAAGAAAGGAAAAAAAACCCATTACAATCATATAGTTTTCGTATTATTTACCTGGATTACAAAGTAATTTGACAATATAAAAAAAATAATAAATACATTAAATTAACAATCATTGATGTATAATTCTTTAAACATTATATATAAAAAATTACCAGAAGTTATTGCGCTTTATGATAAGACACTCATCCACTCTCCCCTCTACCCATCCAAAATCAATTACTGTTTATGGTATGTGCTTTTATACTATATTAAATTGCTCTTATTGTTAATATGTTAATTAAATTATTCATGCTCTTCTTCAAAATGACATTGAATTACTAAATTTATTAGTTATTTGCTTAAAACACGTTAAAGTGAGTAAATAGCATATTTTATTAATCACTTAATATTATTATCATTTTATTTGTTTTGATTCTAAAAAAGGATAGCATTGTTTTCCTGTGGAAATAATGCCAAATAAACCAAGTGGCAATAACACTAGGTTACAATATATATATATATATATATATATATATATATATATATATATATATATATATATATATTGTGCCCTTTTCTATAGGTCAGTAATAGTTTATAACAGTCAATTACTAAAAATTTTAAATTTAGAATATGTTCTTTTAATATGGTAATTGTATTAAGTCAATTATATCTTTAAAGTACAATTTGAGGCTAAAGCAAGTACGTAGTATATAAAATTATAGCGAATTATTTAAAAATAGTTAAGTAAAGTTTAAAATATTGTTTCATATGGTTGGAAAAGCTAAATAATTAAAAGTATATTTAATGAGTTCGATTTTAATAGTTTAAAACTTGTAGTAATAAATGTTATATTTTAAATTTATAAAGTCATATTTAATTAGTCAAAATTAATATAGTATATTTTAAAATAAACTTTATGATGGTGAAAATTGTATTTAATTCTATATTTTCTAAATTATTCTTCCAAATTTTTTATAATTATTTTATATAATATAATAAGTGTATCAATTTTATAAAACTGGGCAAAGAAATAGATTAAAAATCGTCTGTCAAAGTTATTAATCATGTGACTTTTAATATATACCCTCACACACACGCTTGTTAGAATTTAATAACAAAGTTTGTGTATTATAGAGTTGGATATAATGATTATTATCATAGAAGTGAATATTAAAATATTATGTAGTTATTTCTAAATGCTTAAATGATGTAATAAAGACGAATACATTCATAATATAAAAATTAAATATTTTATTTAAATAAAAATAGATAAATTGAATATTAAGAAATGGAATAAGTTATTAAATGTTATTTTAAAAGTTATTTTAAAAGATTAAATAATTTTAATAAAATAATAATTGATTTAAAAGTAATATTTTAAATAATATTTTTTAAATTTTATTACGTCATAATTTCTAATTTTGAAATTCAATTCTACTTGAAATTGAAAATATGTAAATTTGTTCTCAAGCTAAAGTAAGAATTAACCAATAGGAATAGGTATTCTTACAGACTAAAAATATGAATTGCACGGGGGTATGGAGGGAGATTAATAATATATTGAAACCGGAGAAAGGTAAATTATAACTATCAAAAAGATAGTATTTTCAAAATTTTTTATTTTTAGTCAATTTTTTTTTAGTACTTTCTTATCATTTTATTTGCAAAAAACTAATTGATAATTTTTAAAAGTATTTTTGCAAAAGAGGGTGTTAAAATATAATAATTTAGAAACTTCATGGAAATGATTTTCTAATTTTTAAAGTACTTACCAATCATATTTTATCTAAAAATTTAACCTAAGCTTCGCAATAAAGGATGGATATATTACGAAATAAAATGGATATAAGTTGTAATGCTGAAAAAATATTTGAAATATTTATTGATACAGCTTTATTAATACTTCACTGGAGAACTGTTTTGGTACATATAAAAAAACACAGCTCGGACATTATATGGAGTCTAAAAAATGTATTGAAACATATTATTTATAAGTTTATCCAAGATTTATTTTTAAATAGTAATAAGACAATTATATCTCATGAATCATTTTATAGAATATTATATTCAAATGAGTAAAATGTTATATCCTTTCTGAAGGTAACATTTTTTTAAAAATATTTTCAAGAATTTAAGAAAGAACCCAGGAGAATATGTTATAGAAGCGTTATAGAAGCGTTTTTGATATTAAAATATCCGGTCTTAGAATTATTTAAAATGTATTTAGAAAAGATTTGTTTAAAAGTACTTGAAGTTTTTTTTTTAAAGAGATTTATAAAAATACCAAACGAAAATTTAAATGTATCAAGAAGGAAACATATATAAAAAAGTGAACACATAGTTGAATAAAAGATGGATCCATGGAAATACAAATAGTACTTAAAAGTTTATTGAATATTTTTAAAGTTAAATTAGATGGATTGATGCATCGGATACGCAGAGAATATTGGTAGAGAAGATTAAGAAGCTTCATGGGATTAATTAATATTATGATTTAATAATTATCATCCTAAATACTAAAACCAAGGATTCTTTTCTATAAATTTTACTAAATGGATTAATAATTATTTTTATTTTAAACTTTAACACGCTTGGAGAAGAACATTTTTAAAAACTCTAGAGAAAATAATAAACATTTTGGACTTATCAGGAACTATCGTCAAGAAAATATGTAATTATAGTTTTGATTCCTTTTATTTTGTTAACCTAGTTTAAATCTAAATTTTATATAAGATTAGGAAAAACATAAAAGCATTAATTTATTAATATTAAAATTTTATAATATAACAATCTAATAATTTAGCTAAAAATATTTTAGTATAAAGTGTATGGGTGTGAATTATTTTTATATCTGCCCAAGTGGATAAAGGAAGCCTACTGAACACAATGACTAGATAAAGGTTATTGGTAATAATAATAACTATTGATAATTTATAATGTATATTTTTTTTGTTTTCTTTAGATCATCCATAAATTGGAAGAATGAAGTGTAAAAGTTTTTTTACTTATATGTACCGCATTTCATACAACATTTTAAAAAACATTATGAGATAGGATTGATTTGAAAATATGCATACGATGATTTTTTTTTTTTATTAGTGATATAATCCAACATAACAAATAATTATGTGATTCTTTTAAAATTTTCATGTTATTGGATATTCAAATATTGTCTAAGTAGATTGTATATGATTAGACATATAGAATAATGAAGTAAGCAGACTTTTCTTGTGGAACAGCTAGATTGTTTAACTATTAATGAATTTTATTTATTGTTTTGTAAATGCAGATAGTTATTTATCGATGTAAGATGTGGAAAATCTTGAGAAATAATGTTGAGATAGTGGCTTGGAAGTACTTAGTGAACAGGAAACCAAGATGATGTTTTAAGAAATAGGATGTTATAAAGAATGGAAATAATATTTAGTCTTTATGTGAATATCAGCATAGTTAACAAAGTCCTATGACTGATACACATTTTATTTGGACAGTGTTTATATTTCTTTAAATATTTGATGTTCTAATAAAGCTGAAGAAATAGCTTTAACATCGTCCCTGTACTAGAGGATATTAGGCAGGTAAATGTCATACCTCTTCGCACTGTGCCATGATTTTGAGATATGTTAAGAGTAATACTCTAGCTTTCTTCCTTAATCCTATGCATCTGTTTTCGCTATCTTTATTTCATGTAACTGCATCGTTTAGTAAGATATGTTTAAGAGAAATAATAAATAATTTAGAACTTAGGTTATGCTATCGTTTTGTATAAGATTTTAACCAATTTGTAAGTATATTAATTTGTATCATTATTAATTTATTTTTATACCATTCTTGTAACTTTCTAAATTTTTTTTTTGATGGATATTTTTTTTATATTCCTGTTTTCCTTCATATATTGTGTTGTGTCAATTAAATAATGATAAATTGTTCCTTTTTTTACCAGCTATTTTAGTATCAATGATATTCTTACTGATTTTAGTAAAATCTGATCTTTTTCACAGGCAAGTTTTAATGTAAATTTATTTTAGTATTTTCAGAATTATGAATATTAATTATTAATAAATTCTCTTAATAGTTTTAAGTCTTTCTCGTTTTGTTTTTGTCTCACTAGTCAATGATTATATTTCTATATTGAATCTATCAAAAACATAATCTTAAAGTTTTCATTGGAATATAATCAAATTCTATTCAATCTTTATTTTAGATGCTTCCATGGTCAGTAAATATGTAATCAATGTTTGAATAGTTTTTATTTGGGTGTTCCCATGTTCAATAACTTTTATCTTTTTTTTTTCCAAATAAAAATTCACAATATGCCGTTTTTCTTCTAACACTAAAGTCTGTGTCTTTTCTCATTTCTGTAATTGCAACCATATGTACCCACAACAGTTTCTTGTTTAATTTGTTTACAATTTTATCATTAAAGGCTTCCATGATAATTGTAAAATGTTGTTTTGTCTGACCAAAATATTTTATATTTCCATGTAAAATTCCAACATTTTTTTATTAGAATGTAAACTACTTGGGGCATAAATCAGACTTATTTGCATTTGACATCTTCAATTATATATATATATATATTTGCATTTGACATCTTCAATTATATATATATATATATATATATATATATATATGATAAGTATTTTAATATTCTGAAATTCTATTTATAATACTAATTAAAAATATGCAACCACTCGTACTAAGCTGGTAGCCAATCAAGACTAGCTGGGAAAGACTGTGAAAAGTAATACACCATCCACATGTTGATACAGTCAAAATAACAAAAGATATCTGGTGCAAAAATAGCATATCTGCTGCTATGCTTACACCACAGGGTTTAAATTTGAGTTATGTGAAATTGATTTTAGACAATGTATCAGTTAATGTAATATTGGTTGGTAAAAGGATATCTAGATGCCTCTATCTATACAGTTAAATATAAATAAAAAGCACTAAAATCCTTACTATACAACAATTATTAAACTTGATATGTACTTCTTTTTTTTTTTCATGTTTCTCAGTAAAAATCTATTGAAAAGAGTTTTTATTTGCCATGGGTTAGTTATTAGATATAGTGTTTAAGCTCTTATATAAAGGTAAAATAAAGGACTACTCAGAAATCTCTAGTAGAAAAACATCAATAGACAACCGATACTGAATACTTTTGCAATTTTTAGAATGGTAAGGTTTTGAATTGTTTTTATTCTGAACTTTTTTGCTTTCTAAGAACAACTAGATATGAGTATAGTAAATTACCTGATGATTAGCTGAGTTGGTGATTTGAAAAAAAATACCCAAATCTTCATAAAAATATCACTGTTCAAATGATAGACAGGGCTCCTATTACATCAATTTCTATTATAAAATTTTTAACATTTAATATACTTCTAACAATTCTAACTTTTTTTAGGAATAAGTAGTTCAAGCTCTTCATATGTTAAACAAAAACTGGAATAAATTCTACAATATTCAAAATATCAATATCAAAATGTAGATAATAGCTATAATCAGTTTATAGCATGATTGCCATTCTGAGTAACATTCTGTTTTTTAGAAAAATAAAAGTCAAGAAAAATATAACATAAAACAGAAAGTTGTCATTAGTAAAAAAAATCCTCATTAAATGTTGTAGGTATCATATATATATACTTTATTATTATTATTATTATTATTATTATTATTATTATTATTATTATTATTATTATTATTATTATTATTATTATTATTATTATTATTATTATTATTATTATTATTATTATTATTATTATTATTATTATTATTATTATTATTATTATTATTATTATTATTATTATTATTATTATTATTATTATTATTATAATAATAAGTGGAATATTAAATTGTAAAATATAATTCCATGGCTTTATGTATTCTTTTCAAAAATTCATTTTAATGATAAAAATGGAATGGGAATTTTTTTCCTGTTCAGAACACATTTTTATTGCCAAGATAGGAAATGATAACCTATTTTTCTGATTATGTAATTCAATTTATTACTTTCTTCAATGTTTCAAACTTACATTTGTATGAAATATTTCTTACAATTAAAAACATTAATGAAGAATAACAGTTTAGTCATTAAAATATTTTTTTTACCCAAATGGTTACTAGGAGCTATCAAAAAAATGAACACACAAAAAAGGGTTAACAATACTTTTTGTTTTTAAATTCTTTTATTTAACTTAGAAATTATGTTTGTTTATTTATTTGGCTAAAATATTGTAAATAATTATTGACTTACTTCTATCATAAAGATTTTTTCCAAATTTTGTACACATGTTAGTTATCAATAACAATGCAATATTTCAGAAGTATCCATCCATTTTCCCCATCTAACAGTGTTGGTAGGTCTGGTTTGGTCATGATATGGCAATAAATGGCAGTATATTTTTAATAAATATGCTTTTATTGAATTGCATTATTAATTCACTAAAAAGAGTTTATTATTAATTAAAATGGAAAAAGCAAAAGAAATGCTGCATCAGAATCTTAGTATCTTTTGATTGTTAAACTAAAACTTACTTTCTTTAAAATGCTGCTTTTATAAACACAAAAATCTTGTGAATGATTTTAACATTTATTACAAATATTGCAAATCCAATGACTTTGTAATTATTGACAATTTTTAAATTAGAATACAAAAAAAATCTAGGGTTTCGTCAGATCATTTGTAGGTCATCTCTGTGGATTACTGACATTTACAGATTTTTTAAATTTTAACTAATAAACTAATATTTAATTTTTTTCAGTTTTTTTATATGTCAAAGCAATGACTGGGAAGCAAACCCAGGAAGTGAACCTGGGCTGGCTGCTTGGAAGGCAGCTATGCTAACCACTTGGCCACCAATGCTTGACCTTTTTCAGTTTTTTATCATCAAATGAACATAAAAGTGACCAAGTAGTGCTAATAAAGAGTCACAAAAATATTAATACTGAAGACAGTGTCACATCCCAATATATTATAATCAAAATGTGACAATATTGTAAATCTGAGAATTGGATAGATTGTATTGTTAATATTCAATATGATATATTAGTATTTAGGTAAAACTACATATTTTTATTTTAAGTAGATCAGACAAATATTATTGTTGTTTCTAAATCATATAATTTTCTTTTGCATGAATGATGATTGCTTGGTTACATTATTGCTAAAATTTTATATAGATTACTATACTAAAAAAATAATTATATTTCAATACTTATTTCATTAGTTTGTGAAAATCTTTAATATATATATATATGACTCACTCGTGTATGACTTGTTATTGTAAATATATTTATAATAAAAATCAATATTTATAATAAAAAAATCATACTTGCATGAACCTGGGGGGAAAAACATTTATAGATGTAACTCTTGAAAATCATTGTATTAACATATAAATGATTATCTCTTCTATAAGATCTTAAAAGTAAATAGAAACCAATGCTTTTGCAAGAGAGTGGAGTAATTAAAATTTATCAAACTATCAACTTTCGTATAGAAATCCAGGTATTTAATACCTCTAGATTATCTAATGAGTAAATGTTGTTTACAAAATTTATGTATGGGTGTGTGAGAAAAAAAGAGAAATACAAGTATTATGTGCTGTTAAATAGTTATAATGTTATACAGTTGAGATGAGATGCATGCTGATCAAAAACATTCAAAAATTCAAAGGTATATATATAATTCTAAAAAAATCTTCAGATATGTCTAAAAAATTATTGAATTTTTTTTTTCATAGTAGCTTAAATTTTACTAATTAATTTCTTGTACAATGCACTTTTAATATTTTAAAATCATAATCAACGACCCATTAATGTATTTTGCCATATATGAATAAAACTTTAGTAACGAATACCTATTAAAATCTATATAATTCAAGATGCAGTAATGCATCAAAAATATTAAGTAACCAATTAACTGCCACGTGACTCTATAACATGACTACAACTTACACCCTGTTGCTTCAGCAACATATTTTTCTTCTTTCATCACAGTTAGTAATTGATGAAATCCATAAGCTTGAAATTACTCTGGAGATATTTGCTGAGATAGTACTGAATAGGGACTTATTAAGCACTATTTATTGTCTGGAATTTATTAATAAATAAAGATTATAATAGGTAGGCTAGCTTTGGTGAAAGAGTGGGAAAATGCTGATGAATATTATGTGAGATATCGAAACTGCACTAGGCAAAATGCAGAATTTATTTAATGTACCTTAAGTGAAATAAGTGTCTTTAAAAAGTTTTGATTCTCAATTGTGAGATGATGCATTATTAAGATTAGATTTTTTCCCCCATATATCATAGCATCGGCTGGGAAGCGAACCCACAACCGTCTGCAACCAACTACTTGCTTGCAAGGCGGCTGCGATGACCTCTCGGCTAACAACGCTTGACTATTAATATTAGATTTTGTTATATAATATGATATTAAAGTTGCCATAAAATTAAAAAAAAATCATTTCATCATTCATCGATATATAACAAATTTTTTTTTCTTTTTTATCTATCATAAATATTTTCCCATTTATCTCTTTTTTTTTTTCAAAATCACAGAGGCCTTTTAGAAAAATAAATAAATTCATAATTGAGAACCATTACAATGCTATCCCAATAATTTTTTTTATATCGCTAATCCATTTACAAAGAGTTGGCAAATCCAGATTACCTTGAACATTTTTTATCTATCTTTTTATAATAACGAGATATTCATTCTTCACCTGATTTTTGGTTGTAAATTACTTAAAAAATTTTCAGCTACTTAAAAAAAACTTTCACAATCACGTCTGGATTTGAATCCCAGGTCAAAACTACGTTAGCCAATATCTAAACTATTTCGTGGGATTCTTCTATATAAATGCATTAAATAATATAAACTTCAGTATGAAATGTTTTATGACGTTACTATATTTTTATAAAACTTATAAATATCTAATAATTCTATAGTAAAGGTAATAAAAATAATAAAATGCTAATATTAATGATCCGATAAGCAATAAAATGCAGAACAGATAATTATTAATTTTTTAAAGCTTCATTAAAATTTATCGTTTTAATAATGAAAATCTACAGTCAAAGATTCCGGTAATTAACTGATTAATTGGAGAAGTTTTAAACTGTGTATTTTTCCCCGGCAGCAAACTAGATATATATAAAAGTATTTTATTTTATTATCTAAGGTTTAAAAGTATTCTTGATTTAGAAATAAATGATAAAAGATGGTCTCTGGGGGAATATTTGATATTTTAAAACTAAAGTAAGAGACTTTCCGTCTCATAAGACTCGTGTTTGTTGGAAGTCAATTATTCTCCGCAGCAAACAGTCATAACATTTGTAGATTATCTGACTGACGTTCGCGACCTTCGCTTAATCTTACCATGAACTTGATCCAAAGTAGATTAATGAGTCCAAGCGGCCAGAAATTAGTTTCAGCGCTACCTCAGTATTGAATAGTGTTATACAAATGTGCAACGTTAAACTATAAATTATTTATATATGTACAAAAAGAAAAACTTTATAGTAGAGAAATTGAGCATTTACTTATCAGCTCTATGATATGAATTCGAATCTTGGTCAGTTGTTTTCAGGTTTTGATCAGAATTAGGATTTTTTTATAAAGCAACAAGCTTATAGTCAATCCAGATACCCATTCAATATTAATAAATAAATGTTGTCTAACTCTTCATAACTATATTAAAACTAGGATGAAAAACTATTCATACTCTTCCTTTTCTTACAATCAGCAAACCAGCATCAGACAATTCTGATGAATAATGCTTTCTATTTTACTTTTTGTCTATGTCCTGTAGTGGAATACTTAAAGCATCTATCTATCTATCTATCTATCTATCTATCTATCTATCTATCTATCTATCTATCTATCTATCTATCTATCTATCTATCTATCTATCTATCTATCTATCTATCTATCTATCTATCTATCTATCTATCTATCTATCTATGTATCCATCCATCCATCCATCCATCCATCCATCCATCTATCTATCTATCTATCTATCTATCTATCTATCTATGTATCCATCCATCCATCCATCTATCTATCTATCTATCTATCTATCTATCTATCTATCTATCTATCTATCTATCTATCTATCTATGTATCCATCCATCCATCCATCCATCTATCTATCTATCTATCTATCTATCTATCTATCTATCTATCTGTCTATCTGCTTGTCTGTCTGTCTGTCTATCTATCTATCTACCTACCTACCTACCTACCTACCTATCTATCTATCTATCTATCTATCTATCTATCTATCTATCTATCTATCTATCTATCTATCTATCTATCTATCTATCTATCTATCTATCTATCTATCTATCTATCTATCTATCTATCTATCTATCTATTTCAGTCCATCAGGTTATCTTTATATCTATCCATCTACAATAAAAAATCTATTGTGTGTAAAAAATCAAGTTTTAGGAAAACAATGCAATTTATTTAGCAAAATCAATATTGATCAGCAAATGAGTATTTATTTCTTTGACATTATATGTAGGTTCTTTATTTTTTCTTTAAACAAATTAGCAGTGTTTGGAAAGAAAGGTGTTGCAGTATAGATTAAGCATTATCATAATGACTTAATTCAATTAGAATTAAAGTAATTACACTTAATCAGTTTTTTTTAAAGCATCTGAAAAATTATTATAGTTCTTAATTATGGATGACAGTGATAATATTTAGTTCAATCTGCAGAAACAATCATGTAAGCAATTTAAAATCAATAGACACAATGAGAAGTGGGATCATCCCAAAAAGTGGTATCATCCCAGCATGCTTGTTTTTTAACAAGTAGCCTTCTTCAGTAGAAAAAAACTGTGGTTGCAATTCAATCTCAGATCACATTTTAAAATCTTATTTATTTTCAAATTATTAACTTTTATATTGTCCTATTTACTGCATAATCATCACATGATCTGATGAGCAAAAAAACAAAAAAAAACAACATTGGATTTTTTAATATTTATTAGGGGTGAGAGATATTTCTAGTTCCAATTAAAAAGTCAAAATAATCATTATATATTATTAAATCCCATTACCTATTATCTATATAATGATTATAAATAAATAAATGGTAATTTGCATCAATTATTATTGTCATAATTGGAGCTAACCTTAATTCTTGCTTTCTATTCAGGTTTTTCATTAGATGACATTTTGGGGAGATTTTTTTTTTGAGGATATGTTTTCTGCTACTCCAATACTATAGATATATAGTATTAATTTGAAAATTACTCTATAGACTTCATTTAGATTTTTATTTCTTTGGCTGGCTTTTACAAATACAATTGGTATGAGTTTTAGTCCCTACAAAATAATTAATTGATGTAATTTTTATGCAAGTCATTTATTTTGTTTATAATATGACAATACACGTGACTGTAAAAAGAAACACAGAAATATTGATTGAAAATGATAGATTGATCAAAAGAGATATGTTTACCAATAACAGTTATATTTAAAATTACTAATATTTTCTGTCAGCACCAATATTTCTATAGAGAATTATTGAGCTATAAAAATGTGCATTAGATATCATGGATATAGATTTTTAGATAGATTAATTGCAATAAAACATTATCATACTTTTAATGTTAAGTTGACATCTTATTATCCTTTATTTTATTACCAATGCCAAAGAATGTTTTTGAACCACTGGGGATGCAAATAATAGCTTCAGACAATGCTTCCTATTAATTACTGTCATTCAGTTGACTTCGTATGAATTAATGTCTCTTACCTTTGGACACTGGTTTTTGAACATTACTTAAGTAAAGAAATATTCTCATCTGTTCTTAAAAACTAAACAGAAACAATAGGATCAGGGTCACCAGGAGTATAAAACCTTCCAAACAATTGTAAAAACATATCATATTATAACAATTATATCTGTTTATATAGTCAGATTAATATTATTGATCTTCATAACTATAATTAATTTCAAATATTTGTTTTTTAATTATTATAACTACAACATCCATTTACTCAATAATAGTCAAAAGTTATATCTATGAGTCAGCTATTAAAAATAAGTCCTAATCCTGTTGGATACCAATTCAAGATGTTTCTATCCAGACATGAATTCATATGTTAGCATGGAAAACAGAGTGCCTAATCATAATTCTAGATAAAGATTAGCAGTTGCTTAGACTTTTGAAAAAGCTGTATTTTGCAAAGTAATGCCTTTAGAATTGCCTGCTTTATTACCTTTTTTATTAACTTAATAAGCTCAATATTAGAATTTTCATAGGTTCTTAAAAATAGTTAAATTAACATAGAAAGAATTTTCAATAGATGTCTCACGGTGATTGTTATTCTTGATCATGTCATATTTACTGGATCATGTTCTTATTATGTATACATACACTCAGGAGTAACAACAAGGAGAAATAAAAAAAAATGTGTAAACACATAGATTAATAGCCTACATGCTACCATTAAAAATGTTTGATATAGTGATTGTATTAGAAGTAACACCAATCTTTCTATTGCCTAATAAATAAAATCTATCACATCAATATAACCAATTCACTCTGTCTGACAATTTGAGTCAGCATGAAAGTAAAAACTATTTGCTCAACTTTTAATACTCTTGCAGTGTTTATAACAGTTTTATATTTACACTATTAATTTTTTATCATAATAATTAAATACTCTTCGATCCACATTTATATTATGAAATAAGATGGTGCTTATAATCCCAGAACCATGATATTCACATATTGCCATATATATTCTTCTTATTTACTAGCATATTAAATGTGAATAATTTTTTATTACCTTCCTCTTTTTAACTCAACTCTCTTTATTATAAACAAATGTTTGAAATAAAAATCGCACAGTGCTGTAATAATTTATTTGCTTCATAATGCCTATGTCTTATGTTTGAATCAAAACTGAGTAAAACTTGAAAAAATATGTTCTGTGTGGTAGTTTATCATAGGTGTAAATGTTCCTAAATTTAAGTTTAATGTATCACTTTTGGAATTCATACATTTCATGATCTCATAGGAAGCTAACCATTTTACTATCTATGTTAAATATTTTGTTTATTTTAACAGGCTAAGCATTTTATGTGTGTGTGTAATATGCTTTAAAATTATATTCACATCTGTGCATCACAAACTAATGTATGAATACATTAAAAAATAGTTATCTAAATTATTAATTTTTATATAACTAAAGTTTATTGTTAGAACCATTAAAAATGATATAAATATAAAAAAAGAAAATGATTGTTTTGGTATTAGAATACATTTACCTATTATTTCTGGTACAACATCTTTCCCACTATGTCATATTACTTCTGTTTTTAAATTCAACATATAATTACTTCTCTCACAAAGGAGATAAACCCATAAATATTATTTCTAGAAAAACTCCTAAATCTGCTAGCGAATGAACAAATTTGCAATGTGTATCCTGACACAAAACTTGTCAGAAGCATTGAAAGGTGTTCATTACCAACTCTATAAGTAAAGCTTTTAAAAGCAGCAAATATTTCAAAATACTATTAATAATGGTACTAAAATTATATGCCATTATTATGAATTAATAAATGTAAATTATCACTTTTATGTCAGTTAGGCTTAGTGTATAAACACATTAGTGATTTATATTATTTCATTTTTTAAAATTTTCCAGTAATGAATGGTTAATTATGAATTGCACATTGATATTAAATAGTAAAGTGGATTGTCTAAAAGCCAGATCCTTATAAAATTCTGATATTGTTTAATGAATTATTATTTGTCTATATAATCATCAAAATATTGGATCTAAGATCCATGGCATCACAGTTAAGTGCTCATGTATTATTACTAAGTTCTTAAATTATTTGATCAAAAGACTCTTCATAAATATCAACTGATCAGTGCTTTTTAATGTCCCTTTAATCTGCAGTAGTAAAAAGATAAATTAGTTTGAGAAACAACAACAATGATGATGATGATAGTAGTAATGATAATGATAATTGATTTATCACTCAGAAATTCACAAGAAATATGAGCACTGGGAATGACAGAGCTGAAGTCATGATGTGCCCTTGCCTTCAGGGCAGTTGGAGTGATGACAGTGCATTGTTAGCATAATTAAGCGTAAGTTTTGAAAAATTATCTCATGGATTATAAAGCTATCCCTGTCTATTTTTAAGATTTGTATTTTTATATTTGTTAAATTTAAAAATAAAGTTACTCATGGTATTCAAGCATGAAATAACTAATTGGGCTGATGAATGCCGAAACATAGACTCTGTTCTCTAGAATATGTCATTCTACAATTGTTTCAAACTATGCAGTTTAGCCTATTAATTATTAGTAATTAATATATTATATTACTCTACATGAATAAAGCATAAAGCATGACAAACAGAGCACAAAAACATTAATTATAAACAACAATTAACCAAGCTCTTTCGATACTGTATACCAGAATCATGGCTCTGATATACAGTACGGAAAGCGCTTGGCTAATTGTTTATAATTAATGTTTTTGTGCTCTGTTTATCACGCTTTATTAGGGTAGAATAATTTTCATTGTCTGACAGAGTTTTTATATTATTATTTATATTACATAAAAAAAACTGTCTTTAAACAGTCTATAGCAGAGCAAAGGTCTCTCCAATAAGTTTAATTTAGGAGCAGTGAATGAGAACCAACTATTCACCTGTTTTTGTCCATTGCTTGATGATGTTGGTTTCAGTAATTTTGCTTTCATTTACTATCTCCTTCACTAAGAATAATTAGGTATCTATTTACTGATCAATATTGGAAAGTTACTTTTCTTTTTCTTACACAATAATTTATCCAACTGCCTAACCCTCATAATTTTAAATTTAACTTTACCAACATACTAAGAATAATTAAAATATTTCATTTCAAAAAAAATAAATTATTAACAATAAATAGTAATTACATACTAATAAAGGATAAATAAATGAATAAATTGTACAATAATATGATTATACAATGTTCTGTTTGTCATCTGGCTAGATTATGTTATGAGAGCACAATTGTTATACTCTTATGTGGTTAGGTATATTGAAGAGATTCTAAGAACTTGTTTAATGGTATTAGCATTTTTAATATCATGAATATTTTCTTTTAGAATTGCCTATTCTATAATGGTGGGTAGGTGGGAGTTGATAATCAGGAAAAGGACAGAGCAGTTAAAGACCAGGTGTCTCAAAGACTTTATTGGAAGCAAGGAGCTGGTCACGTTTCTTGATTTTTTTGAGCGTTTGATAAAACAATGGTATGATTTGTGGTGGGGGTAATTCCATGAGAGTTTTGCATCTCACTATCCATATGGAATAAAGGACAAAGGTAGAAAGCCTTATTATTGAAAAAAATCCATTATGAATGGCATTTTCAAGTGAGAAAATCATATCAGGTCTTATGTTGGAATTGATTATAATTATATCTTTCAGTGTTTTAAGTCTTGGGCACTGGTGTATAATATGGTCTATGGTTTCATCTTCACGAGCACACAGACCACATATAGGGTCAATGCTGGTAAAACTTCTTCGATGATAAAGAAACCAATTCGTGGGAAGCGCATTAAGATTTATTTTAATGATGAAGTCAAGGAATTTGGGTTCCAGACACCATCTTTTGAAGTGAGTAATGAGTCTTTGGTTGATTACTTTTAGGCTGGTTTTAATGGGTTGTTGATTATAGTTGATTATATTGTATGCTTTCCATAAGGTGATTTTTTGATTAAGGTTCACAGGACATAATCGGGTTGTAGAGTTGTAGGTGGTCTATTAGGGATGCTAATTAAAATATTTGAGTTGGCTATAGAATGATTTTCTGAAAAAATATTAAGCTATTTTAAAAAATTCTAAATTACTTAAAGCTGCGAGCGAATTTGACTCGTTCTTACGTCATGGAACCTTACGAGAGAATAGGCTAAACCAAAACTAAAATGAGACAATTCGTAAATTGCTTAGACTGTATTTACGTGTTTTTCTAAATATTTTACTAATATAATAATAAATTTGAAAATTTTGGCAAAAGTTACTCAACACTTTTATCTTTTTAATTTTTTAAACTTTTGAAGGTCTAATTTAAATTTGGATTTTTGATTACGATGTCTATTAACGGAGACAAATTAAAATTCCCATTACCAATAATGGAATTTTATACAACTGACATTTTCCTTAATCACAGAATAAAAATTATCTGAATTTGCATTTAAAAAGGCAAGTTTTTACCTTTAGATGATTAAATTAATTGATTAGAAAATTTAACTTAGAAATTATTCTCCTGGCAATTTAGTGCGTCTTTTCTTTCCTCAACAGGAAGTTGAATTATCTAAACTCAGAAATAATTCCTTCAACATTTCTGTTGGAAAAAATTTTAATATATATATATACACACAGCATTATCTATTATTATTTTATTCATAGGGATTTGCAAATTTTTGTATATATAAAGTACGTTTTTTATAATTTGTTATGTAATATATAGGGTATATGAGCACAGACTTTCACACGACCCACCACTTTCCACTCTATCTAATATCAGATTTTCAATTGAATGGACGGTTGAAGAGTTAGAGTGTGGAGTAGATTGAGGCCTGTCCATTAAAGTATGAAGATTGGCTATCTTAATATATATCTGAGCACTTATAGTATATATGTGTAGAGATGATAATCTTGACCAACTGATGATTGCTGATTTAGCATGAAATACGCATACTGGTAATTATTTATCTTTTCAACCTATATGTGTTTAGGTGTTTCAGTGATATTAGATAGAGTGGAGAGTGGTGGGTCGTGTGAAAGTCTGTGCTCATATACCTTATATATTACATATATAGACACAGGTATATAATAAGCCTGTGTTTCAGTTATTATAAGTTGTTATATAAGTTTTAGAGACAATGATTTTCCAAAATGTATCAGTGTTTTTCAATCAGTCTACTTAAAGCTCACTTCTACATATGATCAATTATTCAAACTTAAAAAAAAAAACCCAAAATATAACATTTAAGTCTAGCAATCTACCAGTCTGCTAGTTACAAATTATTAGTCACTGAAGAAAAAAAATCTTAGTAATACACTGTTATAGCTTTTTCAATAAATATACGACTTAGAATATGTAAATATATAGCAGGAATTATTAAAGAAATGAAAATAGAATTCTTTTATGGCTCACACATGCCTTCTGTTACAATATATTTATATTGTAACGGAATACATGTGTGAACCATGAAAGAATGGTCCTGTTTAATAATGCTGTGCGAATTGAATAAGGGTATACTCTTCTTTTAATGCCTCACAGATTTTGAAGCTATTTGCAACTGAATGACTATAATGATCATGGAAAATGAAAATTTTAATATAATCTAAATCATTGGTCACCATTTGGAACTGAATAAAATTATACACCGATGTTGAACGCCGCTTACAACAGAATAAAATTATGGATCATACTGCATCTTGAGTCATGGTCTAATTATTGATCATTATTTGTAACAATGAAAATATGAACCAAGGAAAACAATTGTAATTTAATAAAGTCCGTGAATTGTAATGCCATTTATAACAGAATGAACTTAATAAACTAAACTAATATTAATATCAATCAATGAATAACAATCTAACACTAAGTCAATAAAACGATAATAACCTTTGTTGTATCCTTTTAGATTCCAATAGAGTTTAAAACGAACAAATAAAAATAATACTTCAAACTACCCTAAAATATAAGCATTATTTGCAATAGATTAAAGGTAAAGCAATAAAAGAAAGTATAATTATCTTATAAACAATAGTATCTGATATGTAAGTATATGCTTAAGTGCACATGCATATATAGGCATAAATTACTAATGAAAATAAGTACTGTAATAAGTTTAAATAAATTAAAGAATATTAAAAGACTGATTCTTTTAAAATAGGAAATAAACGTTATTCATAACTTTTAAGATTAGAAAAAAGATTATTTTCTAAAAGTAAAAACAGTTTAATTAATGAGAGTAGAATACAATACGATAATGAGATATAAAACAATTAAAGGAATTCGCGTTTAGATTTCCTTCATGAGATAAACTATGAGCTAAAAATAACTCATTAATTAAAGATAGAGAGATAATGATTTAAATTCCTGTATCCAGCATAAAGCAGTGAAAGAAAGAATCACCTGAGCGGATAAATGGGAATAGGTTGAACAATTAACTTCAGGGATTGAAACAATGAATGAACTCAGTGTAAATTGTATCAAGAAAAGACACTTCATTTTTGAAGCTTCATCTGTGCCCACAAACTTATAAGTGGGTGCAGAATGTCACCCATGTGCACAGGGATTTCAAATGTGGAGAAATGACCCGAATATGAGAACAGCCAGCTAAAACTCTTACAGGTTGTATTAATTTATAATATGATTTATATATGCCTGCAGGTTTAGGTATATATGTAATGTATATATAAGTACATATAATTTGTATATATAATTTGTAATGGATTTAGATATTGCTAAAACTATCTATGATTAAATTGCATTTAATCCCAACCTAATTGAGTTGTGTCATTACTGAGAATTATTATTGTTAAATAAATCTGGAACGGTTAAGTTTGGAGACAAGGTGTCCAACAGTATAGAAGTCTGGACATAGCAATATCACATGTCCATATGTTGATTTTAATGCATCAAAAAGGTCTAGAATGACCACGATTAGCAAATGTTAGTATCTCCTTTGTTATTTTAATCTTTCAATCACCAAACGATTCCAGGAGCTGATGATCAAAAATATGAACCTCTACTACTGTAATAAACAATGCAAGACAAGTCTGATACTTACTGTAACTTTTTTTTAAGACAGTATATTTATTATGATGCCTCATTTATAAATTATTTTGCCAAATATAAAAGGTTACACTGTTTGCTTTTTATCAAAGGCTAATAAGATCATTTCCCAGAAACCATCATGATTCTTCTTTTTTAGTGAACTCAAAAATACATTTATTTGCATCCACATCACATTTTTTAAGATAATACCCCACACCAGTAATATAAAAATCTTGTGAAGTCAACTTAATAATGTTTAGTGTTTAAGAGCTGTTCAATTTATATATAACAGATAATTCTAAAGATCGAATATCAATTTTTTTATGAAAATGATTGCAATAAAATCTACTCTTAAATGCACCTGTCATTTTAATCTTGGAACATACTAATCTATAATTCATCCAACAATCCCATGGTATAAAATTCTGTTGATTTATCATTTCTAAACTATAATGTAATCGGTTAAATGCCATTATTTTTAGAATAATTGTCGCCATATTTCTGTATTATAATTTTTCTACTTAAATAAATGTAATAGTCAATTCTTATGAAGTTCAAAATTCATTACCAATAATTTCTAACAACTTCTGATCAAGATATAGGGCCAATAAATGCCTTAAAGTTTAAAAAAAAAAACATTTTTTATGCTATTATTATAATAATAATAATATCCAATAAGGAATAAAAGCTTTATTTCTTTGAATTTTCTGAATGTAGTATGAGAGAATATGCCCTATTAAAAACACTATTACTAATATTCATTGTAATAGTATTAACCTTTCATTGGTATACCTAGGAATTCAAAGAATTAACGATAATAAATTAGACTTTACACCAAATTCAATACAATCATGTTCTTTTTGTGATTAATCTCTCCTTAGAAAATACTTGCAGTTATTTATCTGTTTTTTAAAGTTCATTTTTATGGCAGAAAAGTTTTACTGAGAGCAGCTTTTTTGATTTTAAATCTTGACATTTCCTTAATGACATGCTCTGTCCTTCATTCTGATTTTGAAAAACGTTATTAAGTAAAGTTAGCACATTTCATGAAATTATATTTAGAAAAGTATATATTTTAGTACTACCACTGCCTCCTGCTTTATCACTATTATATATAACATTATCTCTATTACCTCAATGAGTAATATATCAGATTTTTTAAAACTAAAGTGTTGCGTTCAGAAATTTTCTAGGCCCTTTCATTTCTGTGGTAGGCAGAAAAATCCCTAAATAAGGCTGTTATATGTTCCAATCAAAATTTGTGTGGTAAATTCAATTAAAAATAAACAGAAATTTTATTATCACAAGCAAAGATTACTTCTAAGGACTACCAGCTTGCTCAGGTTGTTTTTGTCATTGCTTGCTCTATTCTATCCGATTCAACCTATAAAACTAATAAAAAAAAAATGAGAAGCAGAAATGCTCTATTTGTATTAAAGGTTGGAAATTTAGTTCTATTATCATGTGATTTTATTGTCACAATTGTTATAAGGTTTGATTAATTGCAGGAGAAGTTCATGACAACTGACAAACTTAACTGATTAAAGAGACAGAAAAGTCTGTTTATATTGGAAATAGTTATCTCATCTTACATGCAAAACTTACTTACTATATATATATATATTGTAACGATATAAAAATACGTCGTTGCATGTGTGGCAATATATATATATATATATATTGCCACACACAACAAGCTAGAGTAATCAATTGATTCCAGAAACAATGTGTTTTCAATTTAAGACTCAGAGTTTTGTAGTTAAATGGGATAAAAGGTGGTTTCTGGAGGGTTGCATTAGATCCTAAGATCTAGGTGCAGTGCTCTCAGATCCAAGGCTCCTCACTGACAAAGGCCATAAGCCAGAAACTAGTCTAGGCATATTAGATGAGCAAGCACTAGATGGGGATTTTATGTTCCGAGCCTTCTGGCATCCATTGATTACTCTAGCTCAGGGGTCCCCAACCTTTTTGCACTTAAGAGCACATTATATAATACCGGCCAGGTGGCGAGCACAATTTATTTTTTTCAACCAGATGTCAGGCACCATTTATTTTATCAATGTAAATTTATAGTTGGATATTGTCAATAATACACATAATGTACAAAAACATATTTATTTCAAAAATAAAATTTTAATATATTGTTAATGTTTATATTTTAAGCTGTAAAAGTATAGTATGCCCTACAATTTGATTACAATATAATACAATAATTTATAAGAAATTTTAAAAATTAAATTTATTTGTATCAGATAAATATTTTTTTATCGTGTTTGGATAGTGGCGGCGGGCACACATAAAATGGTCTGTGAGTGCCATGGTGCCCGCGGGCATAGGGTTGGGGACCCCTGCCCTAGCTTGTTGTGTGTGGCAATATATATAGAGAGAGTTTTGCCTGTTTTAACAACAGTTATACACAAGCATAAGAGGTGGTGGTCATGTGATGTTTATTGGCTCATCTTACATGACTTAAACCTTATCCTATAAAGCAGTAGGAGATAATTTTGAATGGGCACTATTTATCTGTCATTTACATACGTCATATCTGAACATCATTCCACTACCTACCATCTGTGGAGTCTGTTAGTAGCCTGAAAACAGTATCTTACACTTAATATTAACACAAGTACAAAAACAGAAAAAATTATTTAGAAAAATTATTTTAAAACTTATTTTATATAAAATGTTAGAGCATATTCACATATATTCAATTACTATTTATTTATTTTTTGTTACTAAATCAGAGTTGTATTTATGCATATAGTTAGTCGCTTTTACTTTTTCTGTATCTGTAGTAGAATATTAATTATTCAAATCTCAATTTTGAATTAACAATCAAATAAAAGCAAAAATAAACATTCAAAATGAGATTACGATGGTAAATAAAATTAAGGATGCTCTTTTTATAATATATAATAAACAAATAAAAATCCCTGGAATTAACTCTATATTGTATATATAAATAAAAACCATAAAT
Organism: Epiperipatus broadwayi; assembly: GCA_028023455.1. Classification (NCBI taxonomy): domain Eukaryota; kingdom Metazoa; phylum Onychophora; class Udeonychophora; order Euonychophora; family Peripatidae; genus Epiperipatus; species Epiperipatus broadwayi. Next base: position 6,724,394 of record JAQFVV010012441.1, on the reverse strand, counting down.
AAATTAATACGATAACCTACAGCATGATCTGTGATTCTAAGTAGCATCTTATTCTTACAATTTAAAAGTCAGAGTATATATATAATCACAGACACATAGATATTAATGTTATGTTTTAATGATATATTTTGTGTTTGTTTTTTTTAATTTTGAATTCAGCTGTGAGGTAATCAAGTAGCCAAAGAATTATAAATTGGAGCAACAACCTGAAGATACATCATCCAACAACAGTATTTCTTTCTCTGATCTTTTATAAACTAAAATCGGTTTAGACAAATAAATAGGGTGTTGACTAACATGCTTTCCGTTTTCACTTCACTTTTTAATTGATTGTTTGCGTAATTACATCAAAGCTGAACTTAAAAGTTAAAATATACTCAGAAAATCTCTTCAAATACTATTGATATTTATTACTCCATAAAAACAGTTCTGATTTAGTTTGCGCTCATGGCCATTTTGACGTCTAAAAACCTCTGCTGACACATACAATTGATAAATGACATAAATATTGAACAAACGTACTTTAAATTAATATATTTGAAATTATAAGCTAGTAAATATGCTTTATTTTCTTACGATTTTTTTTTTTTTAATTTACCTTCATAAAATATTTGAAATACAATGTTGCAAAGTGCCGGAATATGCGGGAGGTGGAAGGATGGTTTCGCTGGCCCAAAAGATCCAAAAGATGCAGAAGTCTGATCAAAAGAAGCTTATAACTTTAAAATACTAAAAGACTATATGCCCATATGAAATAAAGCATATTATTTTTAATAGCTTATAATTTCCAAAATATGAATTTAAAGTACTTTTATTCAATATTTATATCATTTATTGGGTGGATGTGTCAGCGGTGGTTCTAGTTGAAATGTTTACAAATTACTTTTTCAGTTTTAATTGTTCATCTGCTTGGTAACATCATATCTAAAGTCAAATAAAAAAACATAATATCTCAATAAAAAACTGTCAATATATATATATAATGTTATGTGATATTTACCATGTCTCTAGTTGCCATGTTCAATAACGTTTTATAGTAAGGCAATAGACCAATCACTTCATACTGTGTTTTAGATTTTTTTTTATAGTTATCTAGAACAGTAACAGCCAGAGGTAAACTTAATTTGACCTATATATTTTAATGTAAACTGATTTTTAGATAACTAATATTATGTTTATGGAGTAGACATATCTCAACTATTTTTAAAATTCTATAATAAATAAACCCAGTTAAATAGGTAATGATAAATAATATTTTAATATTGAATAAATTTAATGTCATGTGAAACTTACCAAGTCTATTTTAAATAATACCTGAACTACTCTCTAGCTGATATATTGAACCTGATTGAAATCCGATTAAGTTTTTAATTTTCACTAAACTTAATTTTTGTTAAATCTTATTTACTGTTTAAATTTTTATTTATTTATTTTAAAATAATTTTCTTATACCGCTTGTTTTTACTTAAAATCAATTAATTAAAAAAACAAGCAACCTAGCTAATTACTTTCTTGTAGCTTTTATTTTAATTATTGTAAACAATTCTAAAAGTGGAGATTTGATTTTTATGTAGTTGTTTTTGTTTCAATAATCCCTGGGTAGAATTCTTAGATAGTTTGATCAGGAGATTAATATTTTCCCTGCCTAAGGTGTAGAAATTGGACAACAAGGAAAGTGTTTTGCGGGAAATGGAGCAACGTATAAATAGCCCCGAAAATTTGGAGAGTTATTCATTATTCTTAACTAGACAAGCTATTTCTCAAGTGAAAGTTTATATCAGTTCGGACATTTAAATTCTTAAGGTAAATTAGTTGTTATTAAACCATTTCATTTGCAACAAGATGACAAATATTATACGTGTTATCAAAATCCGAATGGCTTGCTAATTCAACAAAAGACGGATCCTTGACTTCCAAATTTGCTCCAGTAATGCCTTAAACACCTACAAGAAGCTGGAACCTCTTTACCTTGCCACTGTCTAAGAACTTGAACTCAACTAAAATAATAGTGCACACTCTACGTGAACTTTGTTTTACCGAAAGGTAATTATTTTCTTTTATTATTCTTCCCAGGGTAAATAAATTCTCATTAAATCTCCACTCAATCTGATCATAAATGTGTACTCCTAATTTATATAACCTCATATTTAATATTTGCTGTGTTTTCTAATATTTTTTCATGGGTCTTGGAATCTTAGTTTTACTGTCAATTTTTGTTCATTGGAGAGTGATGAGTGAGTTTTCTATTTTTATGTAAGACTTTTATAAATGCTTTGGCAGTCATGCCTTTTAAATGCTTACATATAATTATGTTAATATTCAATAATTAATTTTAAACTCTGTGTTTGCGCTTTTGCGGACCTCCAAAATCTTTTGGCCACCGACTTTATTGTCTAATTTTCCGCAGGTGGGGATTTCATTTCTTATATCTCTGAAGGCGGAAATTAGAATTGTTTTTCTTTGTAATTTTATAAGTTGTCAGCAGGAAGATAATATTTATCCCTTTTTAAATTACAGGTGCACAATACTTTCATTCTGCCTAAGTATTTAAACTTTTAATATTTTCGTACTCATGTGCACTCTCCGATAAATTTCTGTTTGTATTTATTATGTGTGCTTTAAATTTATCAGAGGGTGTACTCAGAATTTGTTTGTAAGTTTATTTTCTTTAAATGCTGGGGCAGACATAACTGTTTTTTTAATTATTTACTTGTCCCTTATTGAGACTTTCATTATTAATTTTAAAGTAATTTTCGCCAATCGTTTGGCTGGGATTCACCTATTTTAATTGTTTTACTCCATTTCAAGCATATTTTTCAGTTGTTCTTGAGGTGGATCAATCACCGTTATTTTAAACGTAGTAATAGATGCAGCTCATACCGATATAAGGACATTCGGGGTCTGACCAAATTTTGGATCTCGAAAAGCTCATCGGCACTGATTTCTTTGATCTATTTCAAGGACGTATTGTTTAAGTATCTGAGGGTGAGAACCAATATTTGAGTGAATCCTCTGCTGAATGAAATTTGCTTCCTCCCTTTTAAATTTGTTTATTAGAGAATCAGTAGATCTGCCAGAGCATTGTATTTAGTCTTCCTGGTACACATCTGATACTATCATATTTGTTAACTTATAAACTTTTCTTATAAATTATTCTTCTCTGAATAAAATTTTATTAAATATGTTTAAACTTAATTTGGCTGATGTTTGTCTTTGTGCTTTTGTCTCAATTGTCTAAACAATTTAAGATCTCTTGTTTCTCCCTGAGTCTAGTCGGCACAAATCATCATCATAATCTATTCTGATCACAGTAAACAAATTTTCCAGACATGTAGTGGTCTGGTGGCGCCCTCTGTATTAGAATAGATTGATAGACAAAATTAAAAGCTTTTGTCTGGCACATAATAGGAATTTTAGTGCAACCAACATAACGCTTCGAGTTTTCAAACCCATGTGAGATTTTGTTTAGACAATTGAGAAAGATTTCAGGTATAAGAGGCAAGATTTAGTAGGTGGAGGTTCGGTTTTGTTAATTATTGCATGTATTTTGGAGCAGTTTGGTAGAATGGGGTTCGTCTTCCTTTTAATGAAATAATTTAGAAACTTAGAAAGCGTATTTTCAAAAAGTCTGTCGGAGTAATTTTATTTGAAGAGTTAAATATAGTTTCTCTTCTTTTATATGAAATAAATTATAAACAGTAAAAAGCATATTGTCTAAAAAGTCTGTCTAAGTTAATTTTTTTGAAGAGTTAAATATAGTTTGTCTTTGTTATGAAATAATTTATAGAAAACAGTAAATAGCATTTTATTTGCTTTTAGATTTTTAGATTTATTTTTAAGAAGTTAGTATTGCAAATTTAGTCTGGTGCGAAAATGGGAATAGTTAACAAAGAAGAGAGTGAGTCACAGATGATGATGAAGATGTTGATGAAGTTGGTAATAGAAATGAAGGAGGATATGAGTGAATTCAAAAAAAGTCAGCAAGCAATGATGGCAGAGTTTAAAGTGGAAATAAAGGAGGAAATTAAGCAGGGCCAACAGGCAATGAAGAAAGAAGTTAGTGAAGTTAAACAGGGCCAGCAGGCTATAAAGGAAGAAATGATTATGGAAATGAAAAAAATGAGATGAGAAATAATGGGAGAAGTAGAAAAACGTCAGGAAGTAGAAAAAGTAGATGTCATAAAAGATATAGAAATTGAAGTAGCACAGGATAGTGTTAAGACAGAGAAGGTGGGAATAAAGTTAGAAATAAGCACAGATGGGGTACAGATAGAAAGTATGATGGAAAATTTAGTAAATCTAAATAAAGCAATAGAAGAAAGTTATAAGGTAAAAACAGAAAAGCAGGTAGAAGAGTCTCCACATGAAACTAAAAATAAATTGGTTTCAATAACTGTTTGTGTTGAATATGAGTTTGAAAAGAAGAAAAGAATTAATAAAAAGATTAAGAAATATGATTTTAAGGTTTAAATAGAAGCCATATATAGAAGGATCTTAGGTCAAACAGTCAAAAAATTTGTAGACGATAAATTCTTTCCATATACTATGCTGATAGTATGAGTAGTAAAAGGGGACACTTAGTAGAAAGGTGTTTTGCTTGGCAAAACAGTTTTCCATTATATGAGATAGAAAACAAAATAGAACATGAAAAAGACAAGAGAAAATTATATAAGCTAAGAAAATATAAGAGAGGGAAAGGAATTTATTTCAGTAAGTTAGTAAAAGAAGTAAAAGAACCGCCAGACAAAAGTTAAGGGTTCAGCTTTTAGTAATCGGACGGATTATTTTTAATAAAAATAAAAAAATTTTGTTAATGAATTATGAGAATAGAGAAAGGTTTTGATTAAAATGAAATATTGTCTTGTTTTTCTGAGTGTGAGGCAAATGTTCGGCCGAATTTCTAAGAATATTTTTAAAGTGTTTATAGTTTAAACAAAAAAGTTACAGGAATGTTTTTTTTTTTTGATCACGTTTTGAGGCAGTTAAACCTGATTGAAATCCGATTAAGTTTTTAATTTTCACTAAACTTAATTTTTGTTAAATCTTATTTAATGTTTAAATTTTTATTATTATTTAAAAAGAATACGTGTATCAAAATACATGAGCGTTTATATGTACAATGGTTCATTTCAGTGTTATCGATTTATTTTAAAATAATTTTCTTATACCGCTTGTTTTTACTTTAAATCAATTAATTAAAAAACAAGCAACCTAGCTAATTACTTTCCTGTAGCTTTTATTTTAATTATTGTAAATAATTCTAAAAGTGGAGATTTGATTTTTATGTAGTTGTTTTCGTTTCAATAATCCCTGGGTAGAATTCTTAGATAGTTTGAGCAGGAGATTAATATTTGCCCTGCCTAAGGCGTAGAAATTGGACAACAAGAAAAGTGTTTCGCGGGAAATAGAGCAATGTATAAATAGCCCTGAAAATTTGGAGAGTTATTCATTATTCTTAACTAGACAAGCTATTTCTCAAGTAAAAGTTTATATCAGTTCAGACATTTAAATTCTTAAGGGAAATTAGCTGTTATTAAACCATTTCACTTGCAACAAGATGACAAATATTATACATGTTATCAAAACCCGAATGGCTTGCTAATTCAACAGAAGACTGATCCCTGATTTCCAAATTTGCTCCAGTAATGCCTTAAACACCTACAAGAAGCCGGAACCTCTTTACCTCTACCTTGTCCCTGTCTAAGAACTTGAAATCAACTAAAATAATAGTGTGCACTCTATGTGAACTTTGTTTTACCGAAAGGTAATTATTTTCTTTTATTATTCTTCCCAGGGTAAATTAATTCTCATTAAATCTCTGCTCAATCTAATCATAAATGTGTATTCCTAATTTAAAGCCTCATATTTAATATTTGCTGTGTTTTCTAATATTTTGTTGTGGGTCTTGAAATCTTAGTTTTAAGATTCCATGTTACTGTTAATTTTTGTTCATTGGAGAGTGACGAGTGAGTTTTCTATTTTTATGTAAGACTTTTATAAATGCTTTGGCAGTCATGCCTTTTAAATGCTTACCTGTAATTATGTTAATATACAATAATTAATTTTAAACTCTGTGTTTGTGCTTTTGCGGACCTCCAAAATCTTTTGGCTGACAAATTTATTGTCTAATTTTCTGCAGGTGGGGATTTCGTTTCTTATATCTCTGAAGGCGGAAATTAGAATTGTTTTTCTTTATAATTTTATAAGTTATCAGCAGGAAGATAATATTTATCACTTTTTAAATTACAGGTGAACAATACTTTCATTCTGCCAAAGTATTTAAACTTTTAATATTTTCGTACTCATGTGCACTCTCCGATAAATTTCTGTTTGTATTTATTATGTGTGCTTTAAATTTATCAGAGCGTGTATTCAAAATTTGTTTGTAAGTTTATTTTCTTTAAATGCTGGGGCAGACATAACTGTTTTTCTAATTATTTACTTGTCCCTTATTGAGACTTTGATTATTAATTTTAAAGTAATTTTCACCAATCGTTTGGCTGGGATTCACCAATTTTAATTGTTTTACTCCATTTCAAGCATATTTTTTGTTTGTTCTTGAGGTGGATCAATCACCATTATTTTAAACATAGTAATAGGTGCAGCTCATACCAATATAAGGACATTCAGGGTCTGACCAAATTTTGAATCTTGAAAAGCTCATCGGTGCTGATTTTTTTGATCTATTTCAAGGATGTATTGTTTAAGTATCTGAGGGTGAGAACCAATATTTGAGTGAATCCTCTGCTGAATGAAATTTGCTTCCTCTCTTTTAAATTTGTTTATTAGAGAATCAGTAGATCTGCCAGAGCATTGCATTTAATTTTCCTGGTACACATCTGATACTATCATATTTGTTAACTTATAAACTTTTCTTATAAATTATTCTTCTCTGAATAAAATTTTATTAAATATGATTAAACTTAATTTGGCTGACGTTTGTCTTTATGCTTTTGTCTCAATTGTCTAAACAATTTAAGATCTCTTGTTTCTCCCTGATTCTAGTCGGCACAAACCATCATCATCATCTATTCTGATCACAGTAAACAAATTTTCCAGACACATAGTGGTCTGGTGGCGCCCTCTGTATTAGAATAGATTGATAGACAGAATTAAAATCTTTTTACTGTATTTTTGATCGTTTTATTTTAATAATAAAATATTATTTATCATTACTTACATAACATGTGTTTATTTATTATATAGTATTAAAAATGAGTGAAATATGTCTACTCTCCAAACTTAATATTTACATTAAAATATATAGGCTGATTTGAGATTGATCTCTGTCTGCTATTGTTCTGGATAAATACAAATGAAAATATCTAAATTATAGTAAGCAGGGGTTGATCCATTTCTTATTGTAAAAAGTTATTGAACATGGTAGCTAGAGGGAAGTTCAATTATTATTTTAAATAGACATTATAAATTTCACATGACATTATATTTATTCAATATCTATCTATCTATCTATCTATCTATCTATCTATCTATCTATCTATCTATCTATCTATCTATCTATCTATCTATCTATCTATCTATCTATCTATCTATCTATCTATCTATCTATCTATCTATCTATCTATCCATCCACCCATTCTCCCACCCACCCACCCACTCTCCCATCTATCTATCTATCTATCTATCTATCTATCTATCTATCTATCTATCTATCTATCTATCTATCTATCTATCTATCTATCTATCTATCTATCTATCTATCTATCCATCCATCCATCCATCTATCCATCCATCCATCCATCCATCCATCCATCCATCCATCCATCCATCCATCCATCCATCTATCTATCTATCTATCTATCTATCTATCTATCTATCTATCTATCTATCTATCTATCTATCTATCTATCTATCTATCTATCTATCTAATAAATGGAATTATTCATTTCTAATTTTATTCTTATAAAATGAATACAATTATAAATGGAAATTTTACAATGTTTTCATGGGTTACAGATATAAAAGACATTTTGCAGGTTCATCTGTGTAAGATTTTAATAGATATTCCAACATTTTAACTTTATCACCCAGACCCTCAACTGGACAGTGTTTACTATGTAATTGTAGAGACACTCTAAACAGTGTTCATAATAATTATTCAAGTTCCATGACTAGAAAAAATATGTATAAAACTGAACAGATTGAAAAATAAATAAAAAAATTCAGAATTATCAGAGTAATTTGATTTTCTATGACCAGGATCCTATCCTGATGTGAAAATCTACACAAATGTAAAATCAGAGAAGTTATTGCGATACTAAAAATACTAAATCGTATCAATAAACATGATGACACATGTAAACTTCCTCCTATTTGAAAAAAAATCGAAAAATAAATTACTCTGAAGAATCTGAATTTTGTATTTGTTATTTACTTATTTTTTAATTTGTTGAATTTTATACACTGTTTTTTTCTAGTTGTGGAATTTTAACAATTATTGTGAATTCTGTTTACAGCATCTCTACAACTATCTTTGTAGACACTGTTTTCAGCATCTCTACAATTATATAATATTTATTTCCCAGGGGAGGGCTTGTGTGATCAAATTGAAATGTTGGCATATTTAATTAAAATCTTACACAGATCAACTCACAAAATATGTCTCTCTTATATATATATATATATTGTAACAATCCGTATCAGATAGACTTACATAAACTGCACTACAGGGCGCCATCTAGGCATTTGAACCTAGAAAAATTTATAAAGTAGGCAGATACGTAAGTAAAAAAAAAATTATTTTTTTTTAAATATTTTGGTTCCGGTCATTAGCCCATGTCACTAGCTCAGTGGAATAGCAGAGATTAAATAATATAATCTAAGAGTATATAAAAAAAATAAAATAAGCCACTGCCAGTAATTAGATACAAACATTTATTTATGCACATATATATAAGATTGAAAATTGTTTTAGTATCAGTTTACATTTTAACATTTAACATTATTTTTAACTTTACTTTAGATTTTAATTTACATTTTAATTTCTATTATATTATAAGTTTACATTTTAATTAAGTTCACACAGATGGAATTATAAAAATTTGTTTTAATAATGTTGAGTATAGATCGGTTACATAGATTACAATGGTTAAAAACATTTCAAAATAAACATAAACGATCAAAATATAAAATCATTGATACTGACAATTGCAGAGGGAAATTTATAAGAAACCCAATAGTATTCACCATAAGATACTTGCATTGTCACCAATAACTTAAAAGACATCCGAATAAATACATTTTAGATACTCACCGTAAGGTATCATTATTTATCGAATGTCTATATATTTTGATCAAATATGAAAACCCAAAACATACTTAACCGATAACCAATCCATGCAAGCATCTATAAACAACTTAAATTTAATGCATTTTTATTTAGTGTCGAGTATGAATAGACTACATAGATTTGCTTTTGAAAATAAAACATTCTATCCCTATTTAACCTTAGGCTAAAGGTTCGCAGTCAAAACTGGCATCAATTTATCTGATATATCGATGCATTCAATGTAATACGAAATACGGCAGCACCAAAAAGTTAAGAGAAGAAATTGCCTCTCGTCAAATAGGAATATTACATCTATCTGACAAGAAGAGCAATAAAAAAAAAAAACTCCATAGAAAGGAACTGCGTTCTCTGTCTTATAATTCCTTCCATAGGCAAATGGGTGAGTGCGGCGTATGAAACAATTCTGCCCATAGCGAATCTGATATTACATCTACTAATCACACCAATATATCCCATTCATTGACCCAATTCAACTACCACACAAATAACCTAAGTTTACCCTCCCCTAATATAACTTTACAAATCTATACAGCCATTCACGCCCGACTTAAGTTTAACATTTATATAATTAATTTAACGAAAAACAAAAATCATGATAAAACTTAAAGAACAAAAAATAAATAAATAAATAAATAAATGGAAATGATTTTACAAAAGAAACACATCAAATAAAATTATAACTAATTAATAAATATTTTAGTTTGGTCAGATAGGATTCTATTGCAGTATTTACCAAAAAGTTTTAAAATTTAGAGTTCTTATTGTTCAAATGAATATAAAGTTCTTACAATTTTTTAAAACGTCCAATTTTATCCGTTGCTTGCCATGAACGTGAATTCCCATGCTGTCCTAAGATTGGTATTCTGTTGGCCGATTTATTTATCCATCCGGAGGTTTTTGCTTTAACTGGTCCTCAATGTAGAAAATGATAGTTCATTTCTCCTTCTTTCTTAGCAGAACTGAAGGGATTGAAGAGTGCGTCTTTTCAATCCCTTCTCCTTCACCTCTGCACTAACACATATCTGTCACATCTCTCAATAATAATCAATAACTAATAATTTTCAAACTTGTCCTTTTATATTAATTTGAAGGATTGAATTTACATTACGTCATCGATGCGATGGTCCTTTCGCTGAGGTCTGATTCCATAGGGATTTCTTTTTATTTGCTAAAAGTTTCTATTGTTTTCCTATCTGACCGATGTTTTTACATTTAAATGCCCAAGGCTGGTTTACATTTAACTAATTAAAACAATCATTTCCATTTCTGATTAATTAATGTGTTTTCCAAGATTAAAGATATATTTTTATCTCTAAATCTTTTTAGGTTTTTGTTTTTAAAATACCTTTCTATTTTTAATAAAGTTTTATTTTAATAATTTTTTTTTTATCTGTGCGATTTATATATACAAGTTTAAGATGATATTTAATTTCAATTTTTAATTCTTAAAGAAAAATTTTAAATGCAAACATGTTTAATAATAAAAAAACAATGTAACATCGTCTGTGCTTGTTACATATCAGTAAAGTTGCTTAAAAAAAATGATCAAAAAAAAATTTTTTTTACTTAGGGTTAGTGATTACGGTACACGATTAATGAAAACATTTACAAAACATCCCGTTAGTAATTTTACAAAAAGATTATATACAAAAAAAAAATGTTTACTATCGTTCTCCTAAGGACCATTTACGTTTACACCTCCTCCCCACAAGAGTTCTATTTTTTTTATACAATTTATTTTTACACACGGCAAGACAAGCAAATTATTTAAATTATTTAGGAAGGTTGCATTGAAGTAAATACATTTTGAAAGATAATGGGTTTATACGTGTATATTTGCAGCACAATTATAAATACCACCAACTTATTTATGACTGATTAAAATGCTTAAATAGGATTACACTGAAGTAAATTCCCAACGGTACTCATTGTAAGTACCACATTTCGATCATAAACTTATGTGACTGCACGTTAAAGCATAATATATATCAACAAACAAAAAAAACATATTTATTGCAACCTTTTGACTTTTTTTTTTAACAAAAATTAGTTTTAAAATTATTTATACTTTCTTGTGTTTAATATATATGCGCAATTTCTTTCTGGCAGTGCTTTTATAAGATTTAAAGTATACAACTTATGTAAACAGATAAAAATATTTCATTTTGAAAAAAGAAATTTACTCAGGGTATACATGGTTTTTATTAATAGATCGGCCCAAGTTGGGTGGCCAGTTGTAACAATCCGGATCAGATAGACTTATGTAAACTGCACTACAGGGCGCCATCTAGGCATTTGAACATAGAAAAATTTATAAAGTAGGCAGATACGTAATTCAAAAAAAATTTTTTTTTTTTTTTTAAATATTTTGGTTCCGGTCATTAGCCCATGTCACTAGCTCAGTGGAATAGCAGAGATTAAATAATATAATCTAAGATTATATATAAAAAAAAAATAAGCCACTGCCAGTAATTAGATACAAACATTTATTTATGCACATATATATAAGATTGAAAATTGTTTTAGTATCAGTTTACATTTTAACATTTAACATTATTTTTAACTTTACTTTAGATTTTAATTTACATTTTAATTTCTATTATATTATAAGTTTACATTTTAATTAAGTTCGCACAGATGGAATTATAAAAATTTGTTTTAATAATGTTGAGTATAGATCGGTTACATAGATTACAACAGTTAAAAACATTTCAAAATAAACATAAACGATCAAAATATAAAATCATTGATACTGACAATTGCAGAGGGAAATTTATAAGTAACCCAATAGTATTCACCATAAGATACTTGCATTGTCACCAATAACTTAAAAGACATCCGAATAAATACATTTTAGATACTCACCGTAAGGTATCATTATTTATTGAATGTCTATATATTTTGATCAAATATGAAAACCCAAAACATACTTAACCGATAACCAATCCATGCAAGCATCTATAAACAACTTAAATTTAATGCATTTTTATTTAGTGTCGAGTATGAATAGACTACATAGATTTGCATTTGAAAATAAAACATTCTATCCCTATTTAACCTTAGGCTAAAGGTTCGCAGCCAAAACTGGCATCAATTTATCTGATATATCGATGCATTCAATGTAATACGAAATACGGCAGCACCAAAAAGTTAAGAGAAGAAATTGCCTCTCGTCAAATAGGAATATTACATCTATCTGACAAGAAGAGCAATAAAAAAAAACTCCATAGAAAGGAACTGCATTCTCCATCTTATAATTCCTTCCATAGGCAAATGGGTGAGTGTGGCGTATGAAACGATTCTGCCCATAGCGAATCTGATATTACATCTACTAATCACACCAATATATCCCATCCATTGACCCAATTCAACTACGACACAAATAACCTAAGATTACCCTCCCCTAATATAACTTTACAAATCTATACAGCTGTTCATGCCCAACTTAAGTTTAACATTTATATAATTAATTTAACGAAAAACAAAAAATCATGATAAAACTTAAAGAACAAAAAATAAATAAATAAATAAATAAATGGAAATGATTTTACAAAAGAAACACATCAAATAAAATTATAACTAATTAATAAATATTTTAGTTTGGTCAGATAGGATTCTATTGCAGTATTTACCAAAAAGTTTTAAAATTTAGAGTTCTTATTGTTCAAATGAATATAAAGTTCTTACGATTTTTTAAAATGTCCAATTTTATCCGTTGCTTGCCATGAACATGAATTCCCACGCTGTCCTAAGATTGGTATTCTGTTGGCCAATTTATTTATCCATCCAGAGGCTTTTGCTTTAACTGGTCCTCAATGTAAAAAACGATAGTTCATTTCTCCTTCTTTCTTAGCAGAACTGAAGGGATTGAAGAGTGCGTCTTTTCAATCTCTTCTCCTTCACCTCCGCACTAACACATATCTGTCACATCTCTCAATAATAAATAACTAATAATTTTCAAACTTGTCCTTTTATATTAATTTGAAGGATTGAATTTACATTACATCATCGATGTGATGGTCCTTTCGCTGAGGTCTGATTCCATAGGGATTTCTTTTTATTTGCTAAAAGTTTCTATTGTTTTCCTATCTGACCGATGTTTTTACATTTAAATGCCCAAGGCTGGTTTACATTTAACTAATTAAAACAATCATTTCTGATTAATTAATGTGTTTTCCAAGATTAAAGATATATTTTTATCTCTAAATCTATTTAGGTTTTTGTTTTTAAAATACCTTTCTATTTTTAATAAAGTTTTATTTTAATAATTTTTTTTTTTATCTGTGCGATTTATATATACGAGTTTAAGATGATATTTAATTTCAATTTTTAATTCTTAAAGAAAATTTTTATATGCGAACATGTTTAATAATAAAAAAACAATGTAATGTTGTCTGTGCTTGTTAATATATATATATATATATATATATATAACAATCAAGTCCAAATATGTTACTAAAATAATTTACAAGCAAGATTCTCATAGAATCTTTTAAATAAACTCCTAAAGATTACCCATCTTTTGTTATACTTATGCCAATGTCAGATAAAAGATGATCTTTTACCTGACCAAATAGATTGGCATGAAAAAAAATAAGAGGTGATTGTTACTTTTAGTTTATTTAAATGCTTCTATGGGAATCTTGCTTATAAATTGTCTCAGGAATATATTTAGACTTGTTTGTTTCATGAGACATGTTTATGATTCTAGCATCACATATATGTTAATCTGTAAAATTATTTACATGCTCATTAAAATATTTATTCTGTATATATATATATATATATATATATAACTACAACCATATATATATATATATAAGAAAGTTAGATTATCAAATCACATACATTTATGCAAAAAATAAATAACTAGTTACCTTTATTGATATATACAAAAAAATCACACTTATACTATACAGTCTTTCATTTAAAAAGTGATAAAAAAATCAGATCATCTTTGAGATATGACATCACTCACCTCATTAAATAACATGGCGACTGATGTTAAAACTTGAGAGTTATCGTATTAATTTCCTGTTTTGAAGGAATATATTTAAAGTGATGAATTACTTATTGATTTCATTTATGTGTTTATATGAGCAAATATCTATTTATTTAGACATATGTGATTTAGAAGTGTACTTTATTACATTATCATTAAGGATGATTTTATCTATGTCTTTAACATATTCTACCTATATTTATTTGTAGTGTGTGTGTGCGTATATATATTTAGATATATGTCAGTGTGAAGTGTGAGCATGTGCATATACTAAAATGAAGATTCTCATGTCATAAAAATGACACACTATGTGGCATCATTCATATATAATTCATTGTAGTAATGTACTGGTATTTTGTCTGAGTCATACTAGCTAACACTTGAATAATAAATACTATTATTAAAAAAACTATTGTAGAGATGCTGTAATTACTCACTGATATATAACAAAATTAGAGTCAACCAATAGAAAATAGAAAAATTTTAAAAATACTAATAGAATGAAATGTTAATAGATTTAAAAAATTAGAAGCTATTTAGTTTAATGGATTTTAAAAAAATTGTTCAAATGGTAGTTTACATTATCATCACATTTTTTGCACAAATTGGCTATGTAAAGTTATCAATAGCTTCTCTAATCTTACATTAGTGGACTGCACATATCTGGAAAAAATACTGGTAGTTGAGAAATTGATATTATGGTAGGTATCAATAACATTAAAAATGTCTACAGTGATGAGTGTTGCTTGCCTTTATTATTATTTCATCTCTATTATAATTGATGCTACAATTGGTCATATATAAGAAGTTCCAAAATGTCCACATGAAATTTCATAAACTTCATAGGCTTCAAAAGGGATCGATTGATAAAACTTAGGCAGTTGATGGTATATACTATTTTTATATTATAGTATTTTATAACATGATTATTACTGCTTATAGATCTTCTTTATATAAGGAATTCAGTCTTTTATTGTTGTCAAGTAGACATGTGAGATATGGATGCAAATCAGGTTTATATAAAAGACATGATTGGCTGCATTTTTCATTGACTGCCAAAATAAGTAATATACAATTCACAGTGCACATGAATAAGAATACAAATCATGATATTTGATAGAAATCAAGGACACTTTACCATCAATTCATGCAATGGGTGTGGTTTCTCTGAGCTTTCCTGCAGTAGTGCTGACTTGTGATTTCATATCTAGTTTTGATAACTGTCTTGTTTCTTATAGCCAATTGCTTCATATTTGATTGTTATTCTATTTACTGTTCCATTTTTTTATGCTGATTTTTGTTTTCATTGATTTGTTTTTCTTTTATTTTTATTTTTTCCATTTATTTTTTATAACAGCAGCAACAAAAAATATTTTTATTTATGGTTTATTATTAATTCAATAATTATATAATGTACCAATTACTCCAATTCTCAAATCCAGCTCACCTAATTTACTCAGACATTTCTCTTAAAAACCTTCCTGTCTATTTTTTCTCTTACAGATATTTTTTATCATCCATCTCTCTCTGCTTCTGTTGAATATAGAAATGTGTATATGTATGCAATTTTTAGCATTACAACATTCTGTTTTTCAGAGTATATAACTAACTACATAAAGCACTTCAATATGACAAATAATACAATCTCAAATTATATTATTCTATTTGCCTGCTATCAGTGACAACTTCATTCTATTATGTACAATGTCAGGAGATTAAATGTAGTACTGGAAACCAAACTTAGACATCATTATAACACTTGTTAGCACTATTTGTAACAGCACATGGTTTACAGATAATAAAATACTATTTAGACCCCATGTTAGACAGCATCAGTAATTGTACATGGTATATGAAGAATTTAAATAAAAATATGTAAATTTTCAAATGAGATAAAAGAATTTATAGAAAAACAGGAGTTGATTAACAATAAATTGTGTAAATTATTTCTATTTTATCGACAATTTATGTTTGAAATAACTATGTAAAGATGGACTAAGTTTCCATTGCATATCACTAATAAAGCAAATTATTGATACCCAACTTGTTCTTATATCATTTCACTATTAGTTAGGTGATGATGATTTGAATTTATTATGAGTACTAGCTATAATTTCAAAAGTATCACATTATAATCAATTCATGATCAATCTATTTTGCATGATATACTTGTTATGTTTCCTAATATTAACAGTTTTTTTACATGGTAATTAACTATGATATTGTAACTAATCTAATTATTACAAAGATTAAATAAAGATGTTTACATAGAATACTAATGTCAATGATGTACAAAAGAAATAAAACACATCTGCTAAAGGGATCCAGGGACTCCAGTTAACCCTGTTACTGCTTCACCATTTTTATTTCCATTTTCCTAGTTTGGGAAACTAAATCTTCCTAAAAGTATTCAAAGTTAAAAGAGCAATCTCTTAACTCTCTTTCCATACAAGAATCATGTCACCATCAGTTAACAGGTAAGGATAATTACAACCTTTCTTTATAATGCTGGGAAAATTAAATCACTACCATTAATTATTCTAAAGATTTCTATGGTAATTTTGCCTTTTAAGAAGAAATGGGATTTCACTTTGCTTTGCTGACTGAGTGAGAGAATCAGGATATTGGGAAGGTCCCTCAGGGTCTAAATTCCAGTTCTTATGGAGGTGTGGGCTGGGAGAAGAATGCTGTAGAGATTGTTACTGAATTGGATTTTCTTGTTGGATAAAAAACAATGTTAGTTCTTGCAGTTTTAATGTTTCTGTTGTAATCCAGAGATTTTACCTTTGCTGACTGAGTGAGGAGTCTGGTGATTGGGAGGGTCCCTGAGACCTTAAATCACAGCTCTTATAGTGTGGGAAGATGTGATGAGGGTGTTAAGGAAATTATTACCCGATTTAGACTTTCTCATTCATAAGAAAGCAATTGAAATGTTACTTATTGCAGTTTGGTGCTTTTGTTATAGACCAAACATTTTACCTTTGCTTTCTGAATGGCATATGGGGGTTGGTAGAGTCCCTGGGAGCCTAAATCACAGTTCTTTGCAGGGTGGAACTTGGAGGAGGGTGTTAAAGGAGACCTGCTACCCAATTTTGATTGTTTTATTCATAAGTTGGCATTTTGGCATTATTGTGGTTTTGGCAATTTTGTGATAAACCAAAGATTTCACCTTTGCTGTCTGGGTGGGGGGGGATCTAGTAATTGGGGGTCCCTGGGAGCCTAAATTGCAGATCTTTGGGGAGGGAACTGTGAGGAGGGTGTTAAGGGGATTGTTGCCAATTCTGATTTCCTCATTCATAATAAAGCAATAGTGGTGTTACTTATAGTGGTTTGGATGCAGTTATTAAAACCGGAGACTTTACATAGTAAAGAACAATTTTGCTGATCAGTAATTTATTTTGGTCTGCATCTGAAGATTGCCTTATGATGTCTCTCAAGCACTCACTCACCTATCTTAAATTGGATCACATATAATAGACTCTCAAAATATTATTAATTCTTGAAGTCTACACTGCATAGATCATCTCTAATGACAACAAAAAATTACTACCAATTATTAATCAGCTCATGAAATAAAGCCACCAATAGTTAATCAGCCTATGCACTAATGTTCCTGGGTTTCACTGGATCTCAAGTTGTTGAAACAAGATAGACAAAATTCAATTCCTGAAGTCAGCTTTGTATTATATGATGTAAATCAATAGTGGCTCTTGGGATTAGGAATCGATCTTTATATAACACATAATGTAAGCGGATAACATTGAAAACATATACTAAGGTTCCTGATTTAAAAATTAAGGAAAATTTCACAAGCCAGCCAAAAAAAATCCTGGAATTTTCTACTATGATTAAACCATTGGAATAAAACTACTGTTTCGCTATCTCAACAACTGTCTGAGTGACTGTCCTTAGAATAATAACTGAAGAGATACTACTTCAAACTCTTCTATTGTCCAGAGAGAGAGCAATATCATGAACTCTTAAGTTGACTCATTGCATCCCTCTTAAAAATCCTATCCTCCACTCTGACATCTACATTACTGCTTGCTGTTTTATTGTGACACTATTGCCATAGCTTAATTTCAGAGAAGCCAATCTATGTACTTCATTGTAACTCAACCCTATGCACATCTTAAGTTTTAAATAAAGTTTATTTTAGAAATAAAATACATTCAAAATCTTTAAATTTTGTATAAAAACAAAATATTTTAATGAAATAAAACAAAAATAGCGAATAGTAAAAAGAGTTTGAATATGGCACAGATAAGCATTTTAATCCAAGACACATCATTTAAACATTTAATGATGTGTCTTGGATTAAAATGCTTATCTGTGCCATATTCAAACTCTTTTTACTATTCGCTATTTTTGTTTTATTTCATTAGAATATTTTGTTTTTATACAAAATTTAAAGATTTTGAATGTATTTTATTTCTAAAATAAACTTTATATGCTATTCCATTTTTAATTTTAACATGAAAATTATATATATATATATATATATAAAAATATATATATATATATATAAAAAAAAATAAAAAAAAAACTATCACACATATAACCAAAAAAATGCAAATGTAAATTGTCTAATAATAAAATATATAGAAGAGAACAAAAGTGTGAGACAATCTTTTTGTAATAATACTGATGATGATGATAGCGCCACCTGGCCATACACTCAGTAGCAGGTAGGCAAAAAGTCTCCTAGTATTTTTAATATTAAAAAGCTACAAAAGTGATTTTTTTTTCTTTAAAAATTTAAAAAATGTTCAAATCAGTGTAAACCCGATTGTTTTAAAAAATGTGAGTTTTCTAAAAAAATTAATGAACAAAGGAAAAGATCTGCAAAAGCTACTAGGTAAAGTATAATAAATCCCTAGCATGGCAGTTAGCTAAAAATTTAAAAAATATAATTGATAACATTATTTAGAGTAAAATAGGTGAAAAAGAAAAAGAGTAAAAGGATTAATAGTGAACAAGTTAGTAAGAGTCGATAAAAAATAGAGAGTGAAGAAAAAAATAGTTAAAAAAAATAAAAAAATCAATACCTTGTTGAAAAATTACTCCCTCTCCTGGTCCTTCTCAAAACACAAAAAAGACATACACAACAACAGGCAATATTTACCAAAATAATGTAAACCCGGGGAAAAATCACAGATTTAGACAAACTACATCAGATGATCTTAAAGATTTAGATGTAGTAAATCCAGATGAAGTTGAGCCCTTCCATCCCACTCACACACATTGGACAGATAAAATATTTGAACAGATTGGGGAGAGGTTCAATAACATGATAACAAGAATATGTTTTGCAACATTCAAAAGATTTTTTACTGAGAAATCAATAGTGTTGGCTGACACAGTTATGGCACTCTGTACCATTTTCTGAAGATACTCCTAATTGAAGCACTAAATAAAAATAATTTACTGGATACAGTACAATGCATAGACAACCATCCTAATAGCAGACATGTAGCAGTTGAGTTTTATGAAGCTACGAAAAGAGAACAATTTAAAAATTACATTGAAACTGTAGGAAATTTTGTTATAGCATGAGTTGATGAAAGCAGATACAAGAATATCATCAAAGTGTTAAAAATGCCTACTTCAGATATAACTTGGACAATTTTCAAAGAACGATTAACCTCTTTGGAAAGGTTATTTTTTTCAACAAATACACTTTAAAGAAACATAAGTACCCATATTTACAAATAGTATTGAATATAAGGTAAAGTTACATAAAGAAATAGACCTGGAAAGCATTCCAACACACATAACAGAACAAGAAGCCATGCTATGCTTATATATCCAAGGATTAAAGCCATGTTGTTTTGTCTGTGGCAAAAGAGGCCATACAGCAACACAATGTTATGAAGAAGTAAATCTAGTGGAAATGAATAACCAACCCTCACAAAGATTAGAAGAGAATCCAGATAGCACACACAAATCCAGGCAGCAGGAAAACATAGATTTCTGCCCACTCAAGGCAATAATGTTGACAATTAAAACAAATAAAATTGAAACTATAGATCACTCCTCCCCCCAATCACATCGATGGATTTGACAATTAAAACAAACACAAATGAGGAAGATGAAAATCTCAATCCCTGGGAAAAAACACTTAGTGATAATTTAATGGAAAATGAAACTGCTTACTTACAAAAAGAAACAAAAGGATTGCCAAATGGAGATAATAATCAAGCAGAGCATACAATTATAAACAAAATGACAACTGAAATATGGATACCATCACACAGTGCTTTCCAGTAATTGAAAACACACCTTTGGAAAGCAAAAGAAAACAAGCAAAAACAAAGAAAAATAGAGAAAATAAAAACAAATGATCTGGAATATAATCAATTAAATTCGATAAAACAATCAATAGATGAAAATATGGAAATGGAATCAACCTTTCAATATTGAAAAGATTTTGAAAATGCCAGAGATAGTGATTTGATTAAACAATACAAGAAAAAAATAATAAATTGATTACAAACAATGCAACCCAGCATGTAGGGTCTACTAGAAGTAAAAAATATATAATGGATCCCAAATCAACTCAGCTGCATATATGAGTAAACTTGGTTTTTGCCCATGTTTGAGGGACACATCAGCATCACCAAGTGGCACAGATATATTTATCAGCCAAGAATGCTTCATCACAACATTTAAAATAATTTTCATAGACTACAATCTTCTGATAACTATATTTATTCACAGAAGTTTTTCAATTAACATTATATTTGTATATATTCTCCCTGGTTCTATTGCAATTAACAGAATAGTTTTAACTATTAACTCCCTATTAGCGTCCAATCTCTACCCCATTATACTTGCTGGAAGATTTTAATATGAGTTATCAAAGTTTGTTGCAAAATGGATAAATCAACTTGCAATACTGCTTATGAGAGGTGAGGATTTCCCCCCACTGAAATCAGTATCTTTTTATAAGAACTGTCATGGCACACTCATAGATCTAATGTTCTATTCTTCAATGTTACATCACTCAATCGAAGTAAGTCTCTCCCCCTCCCCATTTTATAATCACACAACACAAAATAATAAAATTAAATTTAAACACATACCACAACAGGACCACTAACATACAAAAGACAATATGGATCCTCCTCCCAGACAATACTCCAGAGTTTCTCTTCTCAGAAATATACATCATGGTAAATAAGCTCAATCAGATACATCTCAACCCAATCTCTAAATACATAGCATATACCCACATTCTCTCATTTAATATCAATCATAGTACTCAAAAATCAACCCCCCTCTAAACTAATCATGTTAGCGGTGAACTACACAAAAGAATCATGTCAAAAACAGTCGCTCACAATAAAGCAAACATAATAAAATTGACACAGCTATATATTCAAACATACAATAAACTAAAGCAAAATCTAGTAATAAAAAAGAATTTGTCTAACACAGCAACACACATGGACCCACGGATACATTCGATAAGCATTGGGATATCCATACATGAATAAAGTTCCCATGGCACTAGAATGGGATGGGAAAATCACAGCTGGATATAATATGATACAACCTACATATCAGCACTTCAAAGTAAAGTTAACAAAGTATAACCAATTTAAACCCACATAATTTTTTTGGGAAAAACAGAAACAGAGACACCTTTTGAAATCGCAGATTTTGCACTCATTCTAGCATCAATCCCAGGTACATCTCATACGATTTACAAACACATACTTCTGCCAGCTTGCAAATCAACAATCACAAAAGGTATACAATATACAAAGGCTATATCTGATTTCAATGGTCCCTTTCATTAAAAAACAAGCACCAGTTGCCAAGTCTCCAGTCTGTGGCCAATCTCAATAGAGCCTTTGGGAATAAAAATTCTGAAAAAAGTTTAAAAAAAAAATTGAACAATGTATAATACCACATATAACAATACCAGTATGCAAAAAAGGGCTCATCAATGGGTCAAGCATCATTATAATACAAAACAATCATTAACTCAGTAATTAAAAGCAAAAACACACCAATGGCCATGTAGTTAGATTTTGAAAGCACATTTGATTCAGTGCCAATCAAAACACTGTTTATTCAATTTAAAAATGCAGAAATACCTCACATAGTCTTATATACAATCACCAATTTGCTGCTAAACAGGGAAATTCACATCACCCTCAATGGAAGATCTTTATCATATTTCTACTGTTATTTACATTATATTTAAACCCCCTGTTAGAGAAAATTCAAAACAAAATCCAAAGAATTCCAATTCCAAACACCAACACATACATACAATATATAGCTTATATGGATGATGTCTTATTATTTCTAAAATCAAGCAATTAACTATACTGCAAGAAATCATAAAAGATTATACAGTAAAGTTCGGGCTAAAAATCAACACCAATAAATCAGCTGCATTGGCAATATTTACAGGTAAATTAAACACACAGATATATTAATGAAAATGTAATATGTTTCTGGATTTCCCTTTCCACTTGGGCATGAATCAAATGAGAAAGAAAATATAAAACAAACTTAGAACAGAAGCAGAAACAATCATTGAAACACTCTCAAATCCCATCTCTCAATATGCTACTCAAAAGTATCATTATAAGTTTATTATGACAAAAATCACCTACTATTTGTCAATAATAATTTTCACAAAATCATTTATTTCAGAAATTAACTCACTATGCAACAAGCTATTATGGAAGAGAAAAATGGTAGCCATCTTAAAAAAACAATTAAATTGACTTACAAAATGGAATGGTTCTGGACTACATGCAATAGCAGTGTTTCACACCCAAAAACAGTAAATATGCTTATAAACATATTTAGATGTTTTCCAAAGATAGAGGTAATAACAGAAATTACATCCACTGATTGGCCTCCCCTCACATATAACTATATCACTATCCTGCTAGTGAATTGTGAATCCATAAGAAACAATACAACACTAAAACAAACAAAAATAAATATGCATATTGGCAAATACAATTCTACTGTTTCCAGACCAACCAGTGAATAACTAATCCACAGTACTGGGAATAAATCATGGCCAACTGTTAAGAAAGTTTAAAAGATGGTGCCTAGAAACAAAATTTTATGATTTTATTATCAAACTTAATCGAAATGAATTACCAATAACACACTTTATTTGGTACGAGATTTTATACAAATGTTGATCCTCTGTCTATGCTATGTCACAGTGATGAAGAAACACAAACCCATTTTATATATGATTGTCTAACCTTAAAAAAAGTGCAACTAATTATGCTGAACAACTACAGACAAAATGAGACCACAATTAGTAATATAGTAGATGCATACAAAAAACTGTAATACCAATAATATGTGCAGTCACATTCAACTTATATGACCATTGCACATTCACATTTGGAAACAATCCAAAAAGACATCCAACACCTACAACAACAAACTTAAAAAAAACTTGAATAGTGATGGGATTCTTGCACCACAGGACATTTTCATGGCAACATGGTCATCTTCAAAATATGCTCAGCATTATAACAAGGACTGAAATTAGTGCTCCTAAAAATAAATTAAAAAAATAAAATAAGCTAACACAACTCATGGATAGCCAATCATCATAACAACATTTTTTCACCTGGTTGAATAAGATAACTTAGAGAGGCAAGGACTAAATCAAAATTAAAAAGAATTTTGTCATATGTAACCCTAGGGTAACCTATTTTGATGTAACCAATTGATATTCAATAAAATTTGTTTTGTAAAAGAAGAAAAAGAAGAAGAGAAAGAAGAAGAGAAATATAATAATAATAATAATAATAATAATAATAATAATAATAATAATAATAATAATAATAATAATAATAATAATAATAATAATAATAATAATAATAATAATAATAATAATAATAATAATAATAATAATAATAATAATAATAATAATAATAATAATAATAATAATAATAATAATAACAACAACAAACAACAACAATAATAATAATATTTTATTATTGTTGTAATAATAATAATAAACAATAAAGGACCATTTATTCAGAACCAAGTCAGCAAGCAGAAAAAAAACTTTATATTATGGATTCTTTTTTTGAAAAAATGTTAAAAGCAAATAGACATGGAGGCATCCAAATAAAGGTACAGCAGAATTGGATTATATTTTGACTAACAGAAAATACATATTTCAAGATTATAATGATCTTAATAAATTTAACGCAGGAAGTGATCATCAATTAGTAAGATACGTGTTAATGCAAAACTAGAGAGACAAAACTTATTAAGAAAAACAATATTTACAGTTGATATTCCTAATATTCAGAAACATTCTGATGAGCTTAAATTAGAACTTACAAATCAGTTTCAAGTATTAGTAGATTTTGAACATGATTCAGATTTGAAAAGTTAATTACATTCCTGTTTCTTTTATTTCAGTTACTATCTATTTTAGTTTGATTTTAAAAGTGGAGATTTAATTTTGTGTTGTTGTCTTTCTATAAGATGATCTCTGGTTAGAATTCTTAAGTAAGGTTGAGCAGGAGATAAAGATTTGCCCTGGGATAAGGCTTATAATTGAAAAACAAGATAGTTTATGCAGGAGATAAAGAGAGGATATAAATAACCCATAAAATGTTGGACATCATTATTCTTCTTGGCTTGATCAAGTGAATTCTGCTTCAAAGATATAGATTAAGTTTCTGATAGATCCAATATTCATTTTCACACATTGATATTAGCCTGCTGAGATTCATACTGTTATCAGTTTGAAAATTTAATTTCTTTTTAAAATTTGATGTCACAAGATGATAAAAATTTACTACTATGTGTTATCAAACTACAACATGCCTTGCTAACTTATTTAAGGATGGACTCCTGATTTCAAGCTGTTCTTTCATCATGCCATGAAATTCTGAAGTAAAAAGGATCTCAAAATATGCCTCTACACTTGCTGCTGTAAAGAAATGAAACTCCTGAAAATTTGAATTCAAAAATAAATGTGTGCACTCTTTGAAAAATGTGGATTCTACTTTACTGTAAGGTAAAAATATTTATTCTTTCCAGGGTATATAAAATCGTTAGTTAAATCTCCGCTCAATCTAAAAAAATTAAATCTGTTTTATAAAGTTTTTCTAGTTATTTAATCTTATAATTATATGTGTTTGCTTGTCTTTGTATTTATAGGGGTCTTGGAATATTAGTTTTAGGATTCAAAGTTTACTTTCAATTTTATTTATTGGAGAGTGTATTGTGAGTTTATATTTTATATGCTTATTATGCCTTCTTGTTTTATTATTAACTAGTGCTAAATGCTTTGGCAGCCTTTTGTAAATTTAATATGTGCACCTACCCCTAGTTTAATGTTCAATAATTAATTTTAAATATGTTTAGATTGAGTTGTTTTTTGTAAACCACAAATCTTTTGGCTGGCAGTTTATTGTGTTTGTTATTCTAGTTTTTCTGTAGTTGGAGATTTCCTTTCTTCTTTTCTAGATTATATAAGATCATAATCATTCTTCAAATTTTATTGTCTTGTGTGTGAAATCAATCATGAATTACCTTAAAAGTGATGTATCATGAGCTGCCATACCCAACAAAGTGACATTCTTGTCTCATCACCTTATTCCGGGCCAAGAAATGCTCATCAGCACTGTTTCATTGATTTCCTAGAAGACCATATTTTTTTATATTTCTGAATTAGAAACTAGAATTGTTTTTCTTTTATAAATTACCAGCAGGAAGATACTATTAATCCCCATTTAAATTGTAGGTGATATTATATTTTTTTCTCTTAAAGCATTTAATGTATTAATATTTTCAACTAGTATATACTCTCTGATGAATTAGCTTATAAAAATCTAGGTCAAACTTTAGTATTTTGTTTGCTAGATTTATTTGTTCTTTTATTTTTTTGCTTTAAATTTATTTGTCAGAGTGTTTACTGGGACATTAGTTTGTAAAGTTACTTGTAATTCTAATTATTTTACTTTCTTGATAATTGTTTGGGCAGACATAACTGGTTTTCTAATTATTTACCTGTCTCTTATTGAGACTTTTAATTATTATACTCAGCTTAATTTTGGCCAATCACTTGGTTAGTGATTCACCCATATTATATATCTGTTTTCCTTAAATCAGAGATTTAATGTTGTATTAATTTTAAATCATTTATGCCGGAGTATTTTCTAATTTTACTATTTTGTTAAATTTGAGATTTAAGTTTTCTCTTATTTTATAATTCATACTCCATCACATGTATTTACCATTTATGTGTTCTTGCATTGTAATCAACCTTGGTGATCTTAAATGTGATTGTTCCTTGCAGTAGTTCTGCAGATATTATGACATCATTAGTGTAAGATAGTGATGCTCACCCATACTGGTTTTGTTTATTCATGCAAGAAACTTTCCTTTGCTTTTTATTTTGCAACGTTTGAATAAGGAAACAAGAGTTGCTTAGGTGAATTGTCAGCTGAAAAAAAATCTTTCCCTCCTTTTTTAATTTCCTATTAGAAATTTAGTCTGTCTGTCAGAGCATTGACATTTTATTTTTGCTAGTACACGCCTGAGAAAACTGTGTTTTTTGCGTGTAAATCTCTGTGAATGAAAATTCTATATTACTCTTAATAAAACTTTTAAAATTATTTAAACTTAATTTGCTGATGTTTGTCTTAGTGCTTTTATTTTCTCAATTGTCTGAACAATATTCACAAGCTCTTGCTATTTCCCTGTGTCTAGTCAGCACAAACCATCATCACCATCCACTTTTGATCATGGTAAACAAATTTTCCATGTGATGTGATGTGTTGCACTGTGACTTCTCCTTATATGGAGTCAGAAATCTCCAACTATGCCCAGAGAAACCTGTTAGCCACTTTATCTTCCATTTCCATTCTCCACCCTAAGTTTTCCCATAATCTGCTCCATCCCATTTTCACAACATAATCTTTGTCAATTCCATGACCTTCATATGTAAACCCCTCTTATCTTTTCCCAAACCTAGTATAAAAACCAATAACTTACTTTCTGTATAATCTCTTTGTTCATATTTAATCTTCCATAACTTCATTATTTGTACCCTTTCTGATTCCGAACATTTACATTGAAGTAACAGATGCCTAATATTTTCTATGGTTTTCTTACACAACTTGCAGCCAAAATCACTCATGTTTTTCCATTTACATGTATATTTCCTTGTTACTAAAGATCCCTTCGAGCCTTAAACAAAAAACTACTTTCCTTACTATTATCATAAATTAATTCACATCCAATATTTCATTTACTTCTATATATATTTAAACTCATTTTACTTTCCATACTAGTTCTCCATCTCTCCAACTCCCTATTCTTTATTAATGCATCTATTCTTCTATTCCACTCCTTACTACTATAACCCTCAACAATCCTTCTAACACAATCATCCCATCTTTTGTACAAGTATACTGACATAAATTCTTTATCCAAATCTTCTGCATACTGCATTACTTTTCTCACCCATCTTGTTGCCTGCCCTTTACTTGTAACACAATTAAACACTATTTTGGATATTGTTTATTATCCATAAACTAAAATCTACTGAACATTTTCAATTTGCTTTTTTGCATCCCTCATATAAAAACTTGACCTTCCCATTTCTCCTTGAATTGCCTCCTTTCCTGTCCACACCTCTGCATCTAATGCATGTCTTCCTACTTCCCTTTTTACTCTTTCTAAGTAATCTAATACCCCTTTACTAACACATAACCCATCATTGCCATATGTCAATCCTGCTACTGCCTATCCCTTCCATACAATTCTAGCTATATCATATTCATTATATAAAAACACTGTTAATTTCTTTATCAATCCCTTTTTTTCTTTACTTCATTTATCAATTTTTTCTCCCATTCATCCAAGAAATTTTTCTGATTACTCAAGATGATTTCCAAATAACTATATCTATTCACCACATTTAACTTCATATCCCCTAATAAGATATCTTTGTCTTCTCTTTCTCTAGTATTCACCATCATTATATTTGATTTTTCTTCACTAAATTTAATCCTCATATCTTTACCCACCCTTGCACATGTCCTCAGTATAACTTCCATATCTTCTCTTCTTTCTGCAGACAAAAAGACATCATCTGCAAAAAAAGACCCGACAATGTATATACTCCCTTGCCACCTATTAACCATATACACAGTTAACTGGTGGCGTCCTCCATGTATCAAGGTTGGATATATATATATATATGATTTTATAATTGATTGTTCCATATTTGCATTTGGAAAGTATGTTAATTTATATATATATCAAATTTACAACTATAAAATCATATGTGTAAACAAAATTTAGAATAATATGTATCTGATTAACTATTTTTTGCAGATTTTTTATCTTTGTATGATATAATATATGTATATATTTCAATGTATATTATTTTTAGTTTTCTAATAAATTATTTTTTATATTGTATGAATTACAGTTTTATCATATTGAAGATATTATTTTGGTGATGTATTTTGCTACTTTTATTGTAAAGTTATTCAATATTTCCCCCCATATATATATATATATACTGTTTTGATCTATTTATACAGATCAATCTTTAGTATCGTTTCATACACACATATGTATATAGGATATTATAAATAAAAGAAAATAAATGATTTGCATTATAACTTTTCTAAAAGCATTCTATCTATAAAAATATATAATTAAATTTCATTGAAAATAAAAAAAATCTCTGATTGCTGTGTATAAACTAATACTCATACATCAATAAGTGCAAAAAATAACATGGATCCATTTAATCCTTGAGATCTTACATCTGTAAACATTCATTTATTAAATCTGATAAAAAGTGAAATGTCAAACTTGTATATTAAACTGACCTAAATACATTGCAAATTATTCAGAAATTATCATTAAACATTTAAGAATAAAGTCAGAGATTCATTTTTAACTATCTCCCGGTATGAATAATAGTCAAGGAATAGATGGTATTCTGCTATTCTTGGCAGTAATTGATGTGTGGGTGATTAGATTATACTAATCCTAGAGGTATTGAAAATTTTCTTTAAAAGCTTACATAAATTAACATATACATTAAAATTTTTTATTACGTGTGATAGTCTGAGTTCAAACCCATATATATATATTACATATTGGAGTGCTGCTATGAAATAGCTTGTACGTAAAAAAATACTATATTGTATATGCAATATAAAAATAAATAGAAATGGTTCATTATATAAATTGGGTTTTAGTTTTTTTTATATACTATTATTATCTTTATTTATTTATATATTTTACGAATTAAAGTTTTCAATATATTTCAATTACTAAAATTATACAATCTCTAATTTTGTACTCTACATAGTTACTTTATTTTTTTATAATAAAACTATAATTTTAAAAAGTATACGAATCTTTTTTTAATAATATACCTACGTTTAAGTTAAAAATGCGGACAGTTGTTTTTCTGTTATTTAAATTCTTACTAGTATTTTCAAATTATATTTTGCTACTTAATTTATAATTTATAAGAATATTATTTTTAATATTTTATAACTATAATAAATAAACATATTTTATCATTTAAACAAATATCCTTCTTTGTCAATACTAAGATAAGATTTTTATTTATGTCTATATAATTCTTTAATTGTTCTTTCTTTTTTTTTTTTTTTGTTATAAAATCAATTATTTTTTACTTTGAAATTTTAACTTGTATAGTGTTTTATATATGTGAATAAAAAATTGTAATCTGATTTATAATTTTTTTAATATTATAAATTATTACTTTGATTTTATAGCAATATCCTCACTTTATTTTTATATATCTACTGCTATTTATCAATATCATCATAATTTTCAACATTTATCGATGCATTGTAGGCAGAAAAATTCTCAAGTTTAATCCATTTTTTCTGATTTCAACCTCACTTTTTCAAAGAACGTGAACAAACTTCATTAATTTATATTCAGCATTTTTCTAGATTTTGTACAATCTTTTTAGACCCAATGTAATACTTCAATTGTTCATTTATTATCAGCTCTTTTTACAGTATGTCCAGTCTGTAATTAGTTTTCTTATTTTTTTAAATGATGATAGTGATATGTTTGTTCTCTCATGGATATATTTTATCTTTTTTTTTATTTTAAAAAAAAGGATTAAACTTTATTGGTACAAAATATTTTACAAGGTAAGCATTGATTTATATAGATGATGCATTATATTTTTTGTCCATAACATTACCTAAAATTGATCACCTTTAGACAACTCAGAGCATTAGTCTATGAGATGATTAATTATTAAAAGTAAACCTAGGTTACAATTAGGTATTATTTGTAAAGTCTAGAGTTCAAATATAAATAGCGTTTTAGGAGTACAATATTGTAAAATCCAATTTGCAGCAGATAAGTTGAGGAATAGGAAAACACCTGAGATAATATAAAATACGGGTTGTCAATCTACTGCTCTGTTCTCCAGAATGGTCTTGAATATTCTAGAAGAGAGCAATTCACTATACTTTGGAAGACTTATGGAGAACTAGGAAAAAAAACTAAGTTTTGAAATGTCTCTGCTGAAAACCATTCTAATCCATCACGAACAGCAAAGGAACAACCCTACCAGTAATCACATTGGAAATAATAGTAATAAACAAGGCGAATCACTTGTAATTAAAAATATTAGGCTAAACTGCAGCTTACTTTGCAATAACACATGGATAAAATGATTTATAAAAATAATGCTAAAAAATAACGTTATTTCTCCTTTCGTATGAATGAGAAAATCAACATCGGAAACGATCTGCATAGCGCACTCACCCCAGCTCTCATATTCAACAGAACTAGTTTCCTGGGGCCCCTCCCAACCATCAGACTTTCTCATCCACTCAGCAAAATTAAGTAAAACGAAGAATTTTCATTAAAATGCAAAATCACTGTAGTAATCATTTGAAATTTCAATGGCTGCCTATATACATATTGCATAGCGTTTTTATAAATGTTGAAAGTGTAACGTGTTAACATAACTTGTATATAAAAGAGAGCTAAGAAACTCCTTTTTTAAATAGGAATAGATTTAGAAAAAATTAATTCCCTCAACTAAGAAAAATAAACTAAAACGGGGAGCCAGTAACAGAGTTAACTGGAATCCTTGGCTCCCTCAGATGGACTCATACTTTGTCTTTGATTCCTTTTTATTAGCTTAACATATATCTATCCATACTTTGTTGAGTAGTCAGAAGTCTTTGTTTGCTTTTCTATTAAGTGTACAAGTCTCAGATCCATAAGTAAGAACTAGTATAACATCATTTATTAAAAACCTTTTTTTTTAAACATGTAAACATATTTTCTTAATACTTTTTATCTAAAGCATTTATCCAAGTTTAATGCTTTGATAAAATTCCTAAATTCATCCATTACGTTTCCATATGCATTAATAAAATGCCCAAGGAATTTGTATTTATTAACTTTTTCTAATTCATGATTATCAATTATAATTTTCTTCTTTTGAAAAAAATCTATCGAACATTACCATAGGCTATTAAGCTTAAGAACCGTATTTGCCGATATATAGGACGCACCTTTTTGCCCTCATAAATACACTTAAAATATGGGATGTATTTATGCACCGGTAATCAAAATTATAAAATGAAATTTTAGTCAGCCTAAAACGTCTGGTTTATACTAATATACATATATAGGTATTAAATGACTATTAATGAAAATATACACTGAAAAGGTTTTTTTTAAAAAAACAACTACCTTTTCTGTGTATGTTTTCTTTAACAGTTGTTTATTAAGTTAGCTCAGTAAAGAAGGAAATTTTTTATAGTTAAAACATATAACTATTGTATTGTTTTGTCTTCTTACGAAATAAAAATATTTACAAATATACATGTATATAAGCATGCATATAAGCTAAATAGCTACACAACATAGTCACACTAATATACTGTATAAATATATATACTCTCATAATCACACTAATATTAGAACAAACATTCAAAATACCATAACATTCTATAAAAAAAAAATCTATTTTAAAATTAAATGGTTAAGGATGAAGATTAAAAGGTATTTAACTACCATGTTCCCTAATTGCATTTTTTGCAAACATAAATAATTATAAAATTAATTCAGAAAATAATTATGCAAATTCAAAGGAAAATGTAGAAAATTATTAATTTTCTTAAAAATATGTATAGAAAGGAGAGCCGCTGCCATCAGCTGTTTCTTATATGCCACTGCGTTCTATATTGCTTCTTATATGCCACAGCGTCATATATGCCTCAGTAAATGCGGATTTATTCATAGTTTTTACTTGCATCTGACAACTTATGCAACATTTCATAACGTTCTGAAAAACATTATTTGCAAAATAAACAAGGCCATCTGAAAATTATAGATGATTTTAAAAAAATCTCCATTTACAGTTTATTTTCTTAGCTTCCCATTTTAAACGACAAAATATTTCTTTTAAATCTGCATAAAAAGATTTGGAGTTATGGAAACATTATTTCATATAATCTTAACAATGTTAATTTTTGTCCATTTATCATGTTTTTTAAATCTTAGCTATTATATTCGATAATTCAAAAAATGACAATATCATAGGTCTATATTATGACGATCCTTTAATCATTGTAGATATGCTTATAGAATTATATATATGCCTTATCATAATTTAAAAATTCAGAGCATAATGATAATTTGTATTCATTGGTTTTTTTCTATAACTTCTCTCAATACATAGATGTCATTTAATGTTCTAAAACGATGCTTAACTTCATTTTTTTTTTTTGGTTGGTTAAAATCCAAAATTCACTGTAGAAGATTTGTGAATAATCCTAGTAAAGATTTCCTATAGAAATAACAGAAGATTTATAGATCTGTAAGTTCCAATATGTATCATCTTTCTGAAATATCAAAACTACTACTTGCATTTCCCAACCATCTGTTATATTTTTATCATTTAGTAATTTGATATAATATTTTTCCAACAACTT
This sequence comes from Epiperipatus broadwayi, assembly GCA_028023455.1. NCBI lineage: Eukaryota > Metazoa > Onychophora > Udeonychophora > Euonychophora > Peripatidae > Epiperipatus > Epiperipatus broadwayi. Next base: position 6,691,090 of record JAQFVV010012441.1, on the reverse strand, counting down.
TTCTATATTTATATTTACTTCTTTTAAAATATCAATTATAATTTCATTATCTATTGGTGCTTTTAAATTTTGTTCATAGATTTTATTGATTTTTTTTAAAGTGATGGATAATTCAGAAGATACAATAAGTATAGGATATATTTTTTTCTTGTCGTTTTTTACTTTTATACAATTTTTATAGAACTCTTTCATACATTGTAATAGTGCCATCTTTTTTTTCGTAATGTAGAAATGGCTTTTCTTCCAATACTAAGATGTTGTTTTATAATTTTGAGATTGCTATTTTCTTCTATAGCTTTTCTTGCCGATACATTATTAATTTTTTATGCAACTATTTACAATAAATCTAGGTATAAGATTCTATTTATTGGATCATTTAAAAATATTTTCGTATTTCTTTTTTCTTCTTAGATTATCTTGTCTCCTGTGAAAAATTTATTGCTAAAATGTTGATTTTTTTTGTACTAGCTATCTTTTTTGTAGTTTTTATGTTATATCAGTTAACTTCTTGTTGATTTCAGTCAAATGTAAACTATCTTCAGAATTTGTTAGTATTTTAAAACCATATGCAAGTTCTAATTTAAATTCAATGGAGTATTTCTGAAAGTTAAAAATATCACCGATAATATTGTTTTTCTTGATAATTTTTCTCTCACTAGTTTTGCATTAATAAGTGTCTTACATTTTATTAATCGATGATCACATCCTCTTCTGAATCTATTAAGAACATTGCAATTATAGAATAATTATTTAATATTAATCAAAATATAATCTAAATCTGCCGTATCTTCATTGGGAGCTTCCACTTCTATCTCCGTTTAATATTTTCTCAAAGAAAGAATTGATAATATATAGATTTTCTTTTCTTATAAACTTCACAACTCTCAATTTGGTCTCATATTTATCAGCATAATTAAATTTACCCATAACATTTACATTTTTCAATCGTTTATCAATTTTAGCATTAAAGTCTCCCATGACAATTTTAAAATGTCCTTTTACCTGATCAAAAGCATTTTATAAACTGATGTAAAAATCTTATATAACGTCCTGATACTGAGAACTTGTTAGGGCATGAATCTAAATTATCTGTATTTATTAGCTTCTATTAACTTGAATAATTAATCTTGCCACTATATCGTATATAACACATCTCTCCATATTCTTGATCATCCATTTTTTATTTATAAGGAATATAATTGCACATATGCTTTAAATATTTGCGCATTTGTTGTAAAGTTTATGTTCAGATTTTAAATCAATTTTCTCTTCATCATAAAGCCAAATAATGTCTTCTTTTAAAATAGATTCTTCCAATTTTTGCCATATTCGTTTACTTGAAATTGATCTGATTTTGTAAGCAATCAGAGTAACCTTAGCACGTCTGTGTTTGGTCGCTATCTTACTATGTATATTTATGTCTACATTTAATAAAGTTATTTATTGAGAAATTTCTTTTATATATAAATTTAAATGTTACTATTTATTCGCATAGCTTTATTATGACTTTATTTATCTTTTTATAAGAATATTAACTTATTCTTAAACTAATGTAAATACATTATTATTATTATTTTATTTGTTTATTGTTTTTTTTTTTCAATCATGTTTTATTTATATACTTTTTAATAATGTATTCTCTATAATATTAATTCCTGCTTCATTATTTATAATATTTACTTCCATTTTAAAAAATAATTTTTATCGTAGAGAAAAAAATAACAATTGGAACACATATTTATAGTTTTATTTATTTTATTTTTTTATTATCTTATTTTTAAAAATATATCAATGTTTAATTTCCAATTTATAAAGCATTAATAGAATATAGTTTTTTTAATAGACATTAGTAAAATTTTTTATTTTATTGTATATTTTTGTAATTTTAACTATAAAGTTAATATAATTGGTTTTTTTTCTGCCTCCATTTTAAATATTATATTTTCTTTATTTGGTTAATTTCATTATAGGATAATTTATATTTGAATAAAAATCAGAATATGTTAATGAAAAGTTTAGTAAATATTTTTTTTATAATTATTTAAAAATAAAATAAATGTAGAAAATATATAATATTTATTCAATATATAAATTAAAAAATAATATTTATTTAAATATACTGAAAACATTGTACAATATATAAATAAATAAAGATATGAAATAATCGTTAGAATACTAGAAATCAATTTATGCAATGAAAAACTTTTACATATAGTTTAATATTATGTAAAAAAATATATGTATTTATTAATATTTTATAAACAATGTAATATAAGTTTTATGTCTTCATTTTTTTTACACAATACAGTTCCTTATTAGGTAGCAAAGCAAAGGTAAAACAATAATTTATATTTATTTTACAACATTAGCAAATTTTTTGACACAACTGGTGCCATCATATATAAGATCTAGTAAACAATAGATGCTAGAAGATCGTGCCAATGTCTTCAGACTACTTTTTGGCTTATGATTTTTATCATTAAAGAGCTTTCTATCTGAAAGGAATGATGATATTGGTATTTAATGCATTGGATAAGGATTTTAATGTATAACCTTTTAATATCTATTGATTGGAGTTTGCATTGAGTAAAAAGTTAGCTATTACTGTAATAGCTTGTGTAGGCATAGAAAACATGATCACATGATGATTTAATGGTTTAATACATCTTTTAACCAAAAGATAATGGTGACTGCTGATATTAAAAAAACTAAAGGCACCAAAATGTATAGATAAGTGAAATGGATTCAGGCTTATATTGAAAATAATGATGCATTTTCAGTTTGGGATGATTGCTTAATAGTTAACCAAGAAGAAAAAAGTGGGTAATGGAGTTATGCATAGGATACAAAGATGCAGGCACATTGCTTTAAAATCCAAAAATTCTCACTGATGAAAGCCATAAGTTAGAAACTAGTCTAAAGATATTGGATGAAAACTTTGTATAGGGATTAGATTCATTAATTTTTTAGTAGCTATTGTTACTAGGGATTACTCTTGATGGTACTATTACGTTTAAAATTTTTCTACTGCTTTTCAGTCTGTGAAAATAGAAGAAAACATGATAATATGATGTAATTGCTTTTATACAACATATATAGGGATTGCAATTTTAAAGAGTTGTAAAATTCAGAATGACTTTCAAATCAAAACTAGATATTCAGTACATTTAAATATTAAACATCACAAGCTAAAAGTAATTTATATTTATTTTTCAAACCATGATGAATTAATACAAATATTGAATATATCATAACTACTAAACACAGAATTTCAAATAATATGTAAATCACCTCTATGAGAAATTATTGACTGCTGCTAGAATCAATGTGCTCTTTGCTCGATAATGATGATGAGCAACTGTAAAATAAAAATTTACATTTCTATGACAGGTTATATAATTCAAAGTGAACTTCAAAATCAAATGCAGGTTTAAATGTAGTCTACATTATTATAAGCATCAAATTTTATAAGGTAAAGTAATTTTTTCCTTGCTTCACTTTGCAATAATTTACATTAGTATAAGGAACAGATTATTTTACCATGGAAACTAGACATAATTTTAATGAACTTATGATTAAAGTCAGTTAATTATAAACACTCACAATAATGATACTAATATAAATTTCAGCATTGTTATAGTGATCACTATTCTAGGATAGCAGAGAAGAAGGTCACTAGGCTTCCAAAATAAAAAAATATCTATGTGGAATTGATTACCAATGAACACCTCCAGTGTAGTTATATTTCATATAGAAACATTTTTCTTCATCTAAAAAATGCAGTAAAATTACAATAACTTAACATCAAAAAAGAAATATGAATCCAAAATGGAAGTCTTCTACAAATTAATTTTCAGCATAATATTGATACAAATGTACTTTAAAAGACTCCGATTCTTCTGTCAAAGTCTAGCTTCTTAAAATGTTTAAGTTTATATCGATTCTTGATAGAATGTATTTCAAACCTGATGTGGCTATTTTTGGGTCAGATAATCACATACTGAAGAGAATTTAAATGATATTGCAATCATCATTTGGTCAGATAATTTGTATGCATTCATTCTATCGTTCTTTTCTAAATTTTCCCAAATATTCTGTATTTACAAGATATTTCAATTTTCATGGTCTATTTAAACAAAATGCATTTACTTTATAATGCCAAACAAGAAAAAATATTCCATTTAAGGCAATAGTGAACCATTTTTAATAGAATAAAATATAAATTAGAAATTGTGTAATTTATATTTTATTTTGACAAAAAGTGATTCACCATTATCAATCATTTTTCATGTGAGCATAAAACACACATAATCACTCATGGAATCCACATTTTAAATATTAACTGTTATTCTGTTGTGCATGAAATTTAATAAACATTGTATGGATGTTACTATGTTAAAAATGAATATTTATAGAATCTTTCCAATTTCTTCTTAATATGATAGGTTAAGAAACTTAGAACAACAGATATAAGAGAGGCCATCTTTCATGGATATTGAAAACAATTCGTTACAAGTTGGAATAAAGCCATCAGTCTTTATTATAATCAATACTTGTACACCAAGATAGAGAACTTGATATCTAACTTATTAAATCATTGATTGATTTTAAGAAAAAAGGAAAAGAAGCAAAAAGATATAGTAAAAAGCCTAGGTAACATTTATATAAGCTTGATAGTTTATAAAAGCATTTTTAGAATAACTACTGTTGTCACTGCTAATAAGAGTGCCTATCATATATATATATGAAATTTTACATTCAGGATTGAATAAATAAATAAAATATCAGAGCAGAACAGCAAGCTTCTTTTTCACAAAATATTTCTAATATCAATCATATACAAACAGAAATTGCTTGTAAAGTTGTTCTTGATTATCTTCAATCAAGAGTGTCTCAGGAGCAGATATCATATTTGCAGAGAAGATAAAAAATTAGAACTTAAAGCTAAATCATGGCCCATATAAGTATTAAATAGCTTAGTCATAGATAAACCATTTCAAAAACATGGCATAAAACAAAACTTATAGAAGTACTATAATGTAATAAATTCTACAATGTTCCAAAAATATTGCCAAATATCATTGTTTGTTGATCTTATATCGAAATATTAAAAAGTAATATATTCAGTTATATTATCCTCATAATAAATATTATTAATGTAAATAATGATATGCTTTATTAATTATGATTTTGTCAAAAAAAGTCCAATCTCAGTTCTGCATTATCAACCATAATTTTGGTGCAAATATTTATGAAATATAATTGTTTTGATAAAAACCAACCTTTAAGCTATCAACAATCTCAACCTGTAGTCAAGGCAACCTCCTTTAACAATAATGGAGGTACCATCTTCATCTATAGTCTGATATATTTATATAGACACTAAAGATTTTACTTGGCCAAAAAAGTGTGAGATTAATAATGCAAAATACTTTAAACAAACCTCATTAATGTGGCAAATATAACATGTTCTGAAAGTAGACTAATAAATAATTAATTATAACTTCCAAATTCTGAAAGTAAACTAATAAATTTTCATTTATAACTCCCAAATTCTATACAAAATATATATTTACTAAGATAATAAAGTCAATTACTCAAGCATTTAATAGGTTTATGGTAATTTAGCTTTATTGTCTTAGTAAATATAATTGTTTTGAAAAAAGTAAACAAATTCCATTTATTTACTTTTTATGATTCTATTTATCATCAATCAATGTATAAATTTTAATATCTGTTTTTATCTAAAATAACCCAAGTTTGAATAAAGATTTAGGTTTAAAAGATACTATTAATATAATCAAAAATATTACAAATTAAAAAGTAGAACAGGAAGTGAAAGTAATAGTTACAAAAATAAATGTAGAGGAAGATAGTGTATGTAGTAGTCATAATTTAAATTTAAAAACTTTTGTCAGTTGGTAAAAGTAGCAGCTAATAGAACATAACCACTGAAAAAATATATATATATATATAAACAAATTAAGAAGTGCATGACATAACCACTGAAAAAATATATATATATATATAAAACAAATTAAGAAGTGCATGACTTATGTACATAAATTTAAACATTTACGAGCTTCAGTAAATAATTTAGTTTAATTTAAAATTAACATATATATAAATTAAGGAAAGTATTAATAACATTAATATAAATTATATATCAATTGTATATAAAAGTTAGAAAATATTCTAAATAGTAAATAAAAGAAGAAAATATAATTTTAACTTGAATGAGATGTAAGATGAATAATTATAAGGTATATGAATATTTATGTAATTAAAAAATGTATTATATATATTTAGATATAATTATAATAAAATATCTCATTTCTATGTAGTTGTGCTAATTTAAATATTTTATAATTGTGAAAAAGACTGTTGGATAGTTGAAACTGTAAGGAAATAAAATTATTGGAAGAACCTTGTATAAGTGAAGAAAAGGAGTTATTAATTATAAAAATTATTGAATCCTTATTGTGCATTTTTTATAATTTAATTATTATAAACAAAATATATTTTCGTTTAAATTATTCTCATTTGTTGATTCTTATTTATTTGATACACCCACTTCATAATTGTATTTATATATCCAATTATTTTACTTATTTAATATTAAGTATTGAATGTTTTTAGGTAAAATTTGACTTTATTTAAATTTTCCACTTACATACAACTATTAACAATAGCACACAGGTTAGTTAGTATTTCAAGTAAACTTATTCTCCTCTATTCTTTAGTTGCTGCTGGCCAGACCTTGAACATTAGATTGTTGAGTATTGAATTTTAAGATAATACTCAAACCAACTGAGTCATCCTGCTAAAGGGAACAATCAGTAGAAATTTTATATAGTTATCTATGTGGTTCCTTCTGATTTTTTTACATTTTCTTTAGAGCAAAATTGATTGGTGGTTTTCATACATTACATATTAACAAGATTAACTTATGAAATTATTCACCATGTCATGTGAGCATATTCATTGAATTTTATTTTTTGGACGTTTTAGTCTTTATCAAGTATTTTTTATTTTACCAATTGAACATATGTTCATTGGTACATAAATGATTTGCTATCTTTTACACCTGTTTTCTTTTTCTAATCATTAGTTTGTGCATTTGCATTCATTTTTCAGTGGTTCTTTCTTATTCAAATATTTCATAAACAGCAGTTTTCCTTTTCAGCATTTCAAGTGTAGGCTCTGTAGACATTAAAAATTTTCATAATGTGGTATGGCTCTGTAGAGCTATTATGATGTCAAACTGATTGTGGATTTTCCTTAATTTTTCTGTTACTTTGGTATGTAAAGATACACTATAGTACCAATAATTGTTTTTTTCTTTTTATCATTCCTATTGTTGTCTGTTTGAGGTTTTTTTAATAGTAGTTGATGGATAATCATTTTTCAGAAGTGTTTATTTTATACAGATAAATTGCTAGTTTCTAAACAAACTTCATTTGCTCTGTTCTATAGTGATAGTATAACTCCATGTTTTTGTTTTTGGAGTGATTGGATGTATACACTAGATGTTTTATGTATGTATGAGCTTTTTATTAACTGAAGTTTTGATTTTGCCATGAAGAGTCTCGTCCTAAGAACATCTAAAAATGCTATCTTTGTTTTTGCTGTGACTCTATTGTAAATTTAATTAAAGGGGACATGTTGTTGATGTGTTTATAGAAAGTTTATAGCAGTGTTACACCAAGTGACCATACAAAAAATGTATCATCTACATAGTGAAGCTAAACTTTAGGTGGGTATGGAGTAGTATTTATAGTGTAGTTTCAAGTTTTTCCATGGCTTCATTGCTAATCCAGGATGAGCATAGTGAGCCAATATTTATTCATTGATTTTGTTTCTGCATTGTACTGAAAGTAGATTGTTATTATGTACAATGTTAATAGTTTTATCATACTCTAAATAGGAAGAACTGTTCAGTTTGTAAGCTGTTTTCACCATTTAATCTTTTTCTTATAGTAGACAATGCTTCTTTACATGGTATATTTGTGAATAAGATTTCCAGATCAAACTTACTTGTATATAAGTTTATTCAAATTTTGTGTTATTGATTAGTTCTACAAAGTGCCTAGAATCATGGACAAGGTACAGAGTTTTATTGGCCAAAAGGACTCCGAACTTTGAAAATAAATTTTGACAAATTTTGGCAAGGAGAGTTTCTAGAACTACAATAGACAATTCTTTTTCACATAGTACATTAGTAAATAAACTTACCACATCAAAGCTTACTAGTGTGTCAGTTCTTTTAATTTTTTGTGTTCTTGATCAATTCTACAAAGTATCTAGAATCCATGACATAAGACTTCGTCTTGTGTGGCAAAGGACTAAAAACTTTGAGAAGAACTGAAACATTTTGACAAGGTGAATTTAAGGTCTTAATGGAATATGATCCTTATAGATTTTAGATAGGTATTAAAAATGAGAAATTTTTCTGAAACATAAAGTCAGTTTACTTTTTTCTGAATCACTGAATTACCTATGATGCTTTTTAAGTAATGTTTGTAATTTTGTTTCTTTACTTAGTGTCACATTTTGCCCACTTTTCTGTATTGATCTGCACTTGAGGAGTTCATGTATTTTGCTGTGATAATCAGTTTTGCTCATTACAACTGTTGCATTGCCTTTGCCAGCAGGGAAAATGATTATAGATTTATCTACTTTGAGAGATTTAATGACTTTCATCTCATCACAGGAGATATTAGACTTTAATTTTTGTTGTGGTTTTTTCCTTCTGTGTAAAATTCTGTTCTTTATCCTAAAGGCAATTTTTGAGAGATTCCTCAGTGACTGCCACCAGATATAATGAACAGATATTCAATGGGGTGATGGCCAAGTTCATTCATTTTCAAGAACAGTGTGGTTGGAAAGTTTAATACTTTTTCAAGAACAGAAGAAATTTTAGCATCTAACAGGTGTGTAAAGTTCTGTTTTCAAAAATGAATTGAACTTTGCCATAACACCATTTAATAGCCCTTTATCAGATATAATGGCTATTGAGGAAGTCACTTGAAATTATCTTTAGAAAAAACTGAATTATACTGGAGAATAGAAAGAACATATAAGAAGCAACAAAATTTGAAAACATATCCTATATTGACCAGAAAAAGCAATAAATCTCTCAAAGTAGGTAAATAGATAAATCTATAATCATTCTTTTGCTACAAAAGGCTATGCAGCATCTGTAATAGATACAAGTAATTATAAGAGAAAAATAATCTTCACAGCAGGCCATTACAGAAAAATGGTCAAAAATCTAATATTGAGTATAGAAATAAAGTTTTAAACAGTACATTAGAAATATCATAGATACTCAAATCATTCAGAAAATAATAAACTGACATCATATTACAGTAAAATTCCTCATCTTTATGGTCTACTTAAAATTCATAAGGAACATCTGTTAAGATATATTGTTAATTCTAGAAATTCACCTTGCCAAAATTTGTTGAGAGTTCTCAAAGTTGTTCATCCTTTGGCACACAAGACTCAGTTCTTTGTCAGGGGTTGTAGACACTTTGTAGAATTAATCAAGAAACCAAATTGATAGAACTGACATACTAGTAAGTTTTGATGTGGAAAGTTTATTTACAATTGTACCAGGTGAAGAAGCACTATCTTATATATATAAATAAATGGTGATAATAGTTTACAATCCAAAACAATTCTTTTCATTAATGGAATTATTAACATTCTGCAAAACAACAACCTACTTTTAATACAACACAGAATTCTTCCAATAAAATTAAGAACTGGCTATGATCTCCCATTGTCACCCCTTATTAGAAATATTTACGTGAAATAACTTGAAACCACAACCATAAAGACTATTTCATATCTATATAAAGTTTGGGTTCACTATGTAGGTGATATATTTGTTGCATGACAAATCAACAACATATCTCTTTCAATTAAATTTGCATTGAGTTAGACAAGAACAAAATTAGTGTTTTTAGATGTTCATGTTTTTAAATGTTTGTTCAGAAACTAGCTATTTGAGAAAATAATTCTATATAGAACAAACTCTTATGAAAAATGGTTATCCATCAGATGTTTTTAACAAATTTTAAATAGACAACAAAAAGAATTGATATAAACAATTATTGGTACTGTAGTATATCTTTACATATTAAAAATAGCAGTTGAACAACTTTCCAGGACCATACCACCCTTACAAATAATTCAAACTTCTACAAAGGCTAAACTTAAAAAGGTGAATAGCAAATACTACATTTATAGAATACCATATGAATGTGGAATAATGTATATTGATTAGATCAGCCACTCCATTGAAAAGCAATTACAAGAGCACAAACTGATAATTAGTAAAGAGAAAATAGATATGTTTAAGATAGATAACTACGAACATATGTTCAATTAGAAAAAATACAAACATATTTGACAGAGAGGAAAAGATCTAAACAAGAAAGTTCAAAGAAGCTGCTCTCTGACAATGGTTAATAACCCTATAAGTCAAACTAGTGAGACTATACATGACATATAGAAACCACTAATCAAGATGGGCTCTTAAGAAAAGGGGGAGAAATCAGGAGAAACCTCATAGATAAGTACATGAAATTTTTACTAACTGTTGCCTTTGGAAAATGGCTCAGTTGATTAGAATGTTACCTTAAATTTAATATTCAAACATCTAAAGGTCTAGGTTCAATTTTTATGATAGTATTGTGATTGGTCAGGTCAGCAACATTGAATAAGATAGGAGAGTAGTACCTCTTGAAACATTGTGCATACACTAACCTATGTGCATTACTAACAGTTGAATGTAATTGGAAAATTTAAATAAAGTTAAATTTTTCTAAAGTCATTTATTACTTAATATTTGATGACGAAAGTAGTCCAATATATAAATACAACTAAAATACCATCATCACAAACCTTCAGAAAAACCTCCACCTCATAAGTCTCTATTGCTTAATTATAGCATGTTGATTAGATGGGTTTCAGATTTGGTTCTAACACTTATTTTTTAATTTTTTGATTTATATCTCCATAATATTGTTAGATATTTAGAATGAATAAAGTTGTTATATCGATAGTAAGTTTGCATTTTATAATACTATTAAATCCCTCTTGAAAAGATTCGGCTTTAATCAATAGTTATTTTAAATATTTTATGGTTTATTTTACAAATCTTTAAATGTTTGTTAATTATCTTTATGAGCTAAGATAAATAACATATAACAGGTTTTTATAAATCAACAATAACAGCTGAGAATCAATAAAATTCTATCTTGATCTCAAATAAAACCATAACTACATTTTTTTAAAAATCCTTGATAAATTTATGATTTTCTCTTTTGTAATAATCATTACATACATATAATTGTAAACTGTCATAAAATACAAATATGTATATATAAAATACCGTTATTTTTGATACAACGTGTGTTTGGCATTCTACTATGAAAGAAAATTACTGAGAGAAAAGTATATTTTATAAAATGTAATAATAATATATAAAAATATAGATTTTTAAAATTTAATAAATAAGATTTATTATTTCGATTGTAAATATCTTAATAATAAAAAATGTACATGTAGACTTTTTAAAATAAAAAAATGCAGTTACCTGTAATTAATGGGAAAGGCAGGTGTGTTATGTCTTCTCCTTAATTAAATATGACCGATTGGAATGTCGATTGTCAGTATGAACTTAGTAAATAATAATAAAAACGAAGTTAAAGATTGTGTAAAATCAAATCTTGTTTAAATTTTGTAAAGTATTAATTTATTCTGGTTGATGAAATTATGTTAGTCCACAACCCAAAAATGAATGCTATATTAAAGATAATATAAAACCATGTATATTATAATTAATATTGTAAATTAATTATAATAAAAATAAGATTCTGGGGGTTCCTGAATAAATAAATAAAAGTGTAAATAGGTACTTGCACATGGAATCAGACCAATGGTATAAAAAGGTGTTCCTGAGGACTTTGATTTATTTCTTCTTTGCTTTGCTAATATTGTTTGTGAATTCTTAAAATTAGTATGCTGTATTTTTTATTAATCAGTGTATCACAGAGAAAGATCCAGAAAGGTGTAGAAAAATGTTCTGCTACATGTTTGCTTTTACCTGCAGGAATAACTTAAACCATATGGTCACTGATACCTTCTTCCTAGTTTAAAGTCAAGATAATGCCTTCATTCAAAATATTATGCCTACATAATACTAGCCCTAGCAAGCCATTAAGAAAACCAACTTCACCTAGACATAATGAATCTCACAATTCATAGAAATAAGAAACCCATGGCCATGATATTCACCTATTATATCAGTCATTAAACCCATTCAAAAAAATAATAGGTAAGATTAATGAGAGCTTTATACATATCTTTAGCCCTTTTGAACTGTGCTAGCATTCTGATAGATTTCTGTATGCTTACTTACTTTAAGCTTTCTATTTTCATTTTAATATTAAACCATTATTATTTATCAGAATATAATGAATATGACAAGAAAAGACAAATAATGGTAGAAAAATATATACAAAACTTTTAAAAAAATTAAATTATCTAATGCGGAAGAAAACACGACTTCAGATAAATTAAATCATATAATGCAAGCTATTAATAGGATGGAGGAAAATCAAAATAAAAAGGAATGTCAAGATGAAATAGAAAATGAGATGGCAGGCATACAAATGGAACAAAACAATATTGAAGATCTTACTCATTCCATAGAATGATATATAATGCATAATAATACAAATCACTTGTTAATCTTCAAAAAGAAAATATTAATAATTCCAACCATGCCATCCAAACTAATACAATAAATTAATTTGTTAAATTAAATAAATTCCAAGGTCTTACAAATGAAGTTCAAATAGAACACTTAAAAAGTTCAAGCCTATATTTTTCTGTTAATAATAATTTAACAGAAGGTGAAAAATTAATAGTGGCATATAGCCATTTACAAGAAGATGCTTTATCTTGGTAAAAATAATTATTCCAAGTACTTAAAACCTTTGAAGAATTTCAAACATAATTAATAAAAAAATTGTGGAATAATGATCATCAAGAGGCAGAAAAATATAGAAATACTCCTGGTGAAACACTTACTAAATTCTTGTGAAGACACGTAGCCAAATTAAAATCTCTCGATTCTTATCACTTTAGCCAAAATCAAATAATAAGAATTGTAAAACACAAGTTGCCATTAAAAATTTAGCAATCTTTGTTATTTATCAATAAACAAAACATCGAACAGATGGCAGATCTGTTAACTAATATAATTACAAAAGTAAAAAGATTCATAAAAGATGGCAGATCTGTTAACTAATATAATTACAAAAGTAAAAAGATTCATAAAAGTTTTAATCATTCACAAATTAAAATGATAAAAAGTAATGATAATACAGAAGATAAAATAAGTACTGATTTACATCAAATCTCAAATACCAACAATCTGGCATCTATTAGTGCATGATGCAAATTTAAAAGTGGGTATAATAAAGATATACCAAAAGTAGCAAATACACTAAATTAAAAGGGATCTTAGGAAATAGTTTATCTCCTCAAAGACCTATAATAAAAAGAGGAACAAAAATAAATTATTAACTAGACAAATCACCAACATAATATGTTCAGAAGAAGATAATGAACCAATTAATAGCTGTACAAAATTGTCCAATGATAAAAATAACGTTTGAAGATTTGAAAAATTAAAGCCTTATCAGACAGTGATAGCCAAATCTCTGTAATTTCTGATGAGTTTTATAGAACGATGATGGATAAAATTCCAAGTACTAAAACCCTACCTCTAAAATCAATACAGATTATCATGGCTAATAATAGAAAGGCAAAATTAATTCAAAAACAATTCTGGGTCAAATGTACCATTAGTCAAACATATATTTATCATGTCCTTTTAACATTAAGTGGCCTCATTCATGAAGTTATAGTGGGAGTAAACTTCCTACATACAAACAAAGGTATAGTTGATTTTAAAAATAAAATAATTAGGATAAATGGTGAGATTATAGAAATGACATTATGTCCAATGTATAACTTAAATAAAATTGATTGTATAATATCCACCATATGTGAAATACTATTAAATAAAAAAATTGCCAAGTCATAGTTAACTAATCTTACAGTAAATAGGAATTCCAATTGTCCATAATAGCAACATAATTATTATTAAATATAATAATTAAAAATATTTTAAAATTAAGAATTAAAATTTAAGTTGAGGGGAGACGTAAAATGTGAAATATGAAATGTAAGGATACATAAAACTATTCACATACACATTAAATAAAATATATTAAAATTTAAAATAAAAACATTCAATTTATTTTAATCTCTTAAGTCAAGGAGGAATATGAGAGTACTGAAAACTATCACTTAAGTATATATGATTAGTATATACATTATATTTTTTATAGTTGTCTTAATAAAATTAAGACAATTAAAAATAATTATTTTTCATTCATTTGTATGAAACTATTGTTTAAACTAATAAAATTCATTAACCAAGTTCTTGACATAGAGATAACCCCAAGGCCAAGTTGCAGTCTAACAACTAATACAAAGGAAATGGAATTAAATTCAATTATTTACTATTAATATAATTAACAATTATAGAATGTAAAAATCATGAAAACCAAATGATATATGCAATACATGTTACTGAAGGTTCTAGAAGTTGATTCTACTATAAATACTGAATTACATAATTTATTAAAAAATTCTATCTTTTTCTGATGTACTAGCCACTTCATACAATAATTTTACTGTGTTTGAATATAGAATACTTTTAAAAGATAGATTGATAATTTAAATGATGTGCTTATTAATAAAAGTTTTATTAAAAAACCAATTCCAACAGAAGAGTAAATAGGTTATTCTTTATTAATATTATTTGTATTTTATTAATTAGAGAAGCTCTTAAAATTGTTCTAATTTGGAATTCTAGATACAGATAAATTTCTTCAGAAAACATTTATTTACTCAAACCAAAATTAATTTAAGATTATACCTATCGAAAAATGAATTATGACTAAACACACTTGTCATAGGATATAATGCTATAGTTTTAACTGAAGATAAATGTAATTACTTATTCCTAATGAAATACCAAAAGTTATATAAATTTTATCTATTTTATCTAAATGAAACTCCAATTGCTAGTGAAATCATTTGTGAAAGATGTCAACATCATACAAGAAGAATGTTTTGGAACAATTGGATATATTGATTGCCTCTGTGATGATGAATGATCAAGAAATAAAGAACTTTATTTGTAACAAACATTACTTTGCAAATATGGATATGAATAGGACAATAATGTAAACTTTTATTAGAACATATTATCTTCATGAATCATCATTTAAAAATATTTAATTTTATTTTTTTTGTTACTGAAATCTGTTTGACATTGGAATAACTCATTTAAAAAAGAGTAAATGAAGAGGAATAGAAGTTCATGAAGTTAAATATTTTTTTTAATATTTAATAAAATTTAGGTATTCTATGAAAGCAATTTGACTGAGGTACAAACTGAGATATGAACTGAGGTATAAAAGTAAACTTAATATGAACATAATATTTTACTATTCTTCATATTAGATTTATTCATGACATGACAGAACTTTGTTGTTACTAATTTAATTAATATAATAATGTTTGTTTTTTGTTAGGTGTATAAATGACTAATATGTTGTATAAAAGATTTTATATATTTTTATGATGACTATATACAGATATGGTCTCATGAAGTTGGAATTCTCTCATATGGATTGTATAACATATTATTTTTTTTTTGTAAATGAATTAAATCAAGATTAGCTAGTTTAATATTTTTATAATTTTTTTTTGTAAATTATAAAAATTTGTTTATTATGTTATAAATTATTAAAATCTCTTTGTGTTATGAGATACATATCTACTATGCAAATATAAAAATATATTAATTATTTAATATTATAAAATAGAGCTGTAAGTAAAACACTTATGATAATTTTTTTTGTTATATTAAATAAATTTGAATTGTTATTCATTAATAAATATTGTTAGTGTTTGTTTTAAATTTAAAAAAAAAAAATTCTAATTTATTTATTCATTTTATAAAACAAAATAAAGTTAAATATGTATATCCACACCATGTATTATACTTATTTAATATCCTACTAGATTGATTGAAATAAATTTTAAAAATATATTGAAATTATATTAAATATTGTTATTACTGCAAAATTGATGGAAACTCCTGAAGAGAGTTAATTGTAATACCTAGGCTGAGTTTGAATTCTGAGCATAACAGAATGATTAATAATGATCAAGATTGGATGATTTAATCTAAATTGTATTTATGTTAAATATTTGATACTAAATTATTCTATTTGAAATGAATTCAATTTTAGATCATAATTACAACATTCCATCCATAGAATTCTATATGAAGATCTTAAGTCTGATTATAGAGAGATGTGATCACTTTTTTCCTTTTTTATCAAAATATCTCTGCTGTTGTAATATAGATAATGTTCATTGCGTCTACTGATATGTGAGATATCTCCATCATTTACAAATATATTTTCAATAGTATGAGACTAAAGGTATCTGGATTAACATGCAGAAAAGCTGTATAGCTGCTGTATCAGGAGTTTTAAATCTCAACCTGAAAAAAATTCAAGCAATAAAGAATTTTCCCACAATCTGCATAAAAAAAACAATTTAGTTTATTTTTAGGGTTGTGTAATTTTTATAATGAAGTCTATAGAAATGTTGTGATGGATAAGAAGTAGCTGTTACAATTATTGCAAAAAGATACACCCTGGAAGTAGTCACCAGGACAAGATGAAGATTTTGTTATTCAAGGAACAATTTCTCCAACAAGTTATGTTGGCATATCCTGATTTAAAAAAAAAAAACATTTATTTTATAAACAAACAGCAATTCACATGGACTGGTGCTACCTTATTACAAATTAAGAAGAATGACAGTCCTAAAGTGCTGTATTTTATTAGCAAGCCATGTAAATGCCCAGAAATTAATTACTCAATCACTAAGAAAAAGGCACTGACTGTGGAATGGGAATTTCAGAAATTTTGGCAGTTTTTCCTAATATCTAAAGTAAGCATTGTTACAAATTATAAATGTTTGGAGTTCCTCAACCACATCTACTTAACCAATAACTGGATGATCTGTTGGAGCCTGTTCCTGCAAGGGTTTAACTATACAATTAATTATTGTAAGGAATCAGAAAATGTAGTATCCAACATATTGACTTGTAATCTGGGTCCAGTTATTTCAATTAATTTACTGATGGAAATTGTATATCTGGATAGCATCAGGCTAGATGTTAATAAATCTGTGGACAAATATAACATTTATTGGACAAATAAAAGCAAAATCCTCAATATCAAAATATTATTGGTTATCTGGAGAGGAAGAAGTGTAACAAAATGATAAATGAAGAAACTCAAGTTAGGAATCTTCAAGGACAGTATCAGTTAAAGAAAGGTGTGCTTCAATATCTATGACATAAATGGGAATAGCTGAAGAATGGTTATACCTAAGGTTTTTAAAGAATTTGTTAGACACTATTTATATGGACATTATTGGGCAAATAAAATTGAAATTCTCTTGAAAACCTACTACTGAAATAAAGTCTAAGGTAGTTTCATATTAAATTGGTGTGAGACTTGTCAAAGAACAAAATCCATAAACAAGTCTTATAAAAATGTTTAAACCCCATTATTTCTCAGAAACCCAATGAATTGTTATCTATTGACTTTTACAGACCTTTAATTCCTTTCAAAGGATAAAGGATTTATTGGTAATGTACAATGTGTTTAGCAAGTTTCTTGTGCTGTATACCATACCACAGGCCAATTCTCAGAATACTATATGAGTACTATAGTGACAGAACTTATCCATGTGTAGAAAAACCTGCCACAATTATCTCTGATCATGGTACTCTATTTGTATCCCCTGAGTGTTGAGAGTGTGGGGCTGAATGGGAATCACCCATATCTGGTATTCAAACGTAATCCTTGATCAAGGTTATGAGGGAACTAGGTCAGTTATTTCAGGTGTATATATCTTCTAACTACAAAGTATGGATAAAACAGATTCTTCAAGTCATTATATCAATGAGTAGAATTACACTGGTTAAAATCAAATAAAAATCCTCGAATAAACTGAAGTCTTTATAGTATATTCAGATGACATTGGTAACTTAAACAATAACAGCAAATCAAAATATGAGGTAAGCAAAAATTCTAAGTTACTGGCACAAACAAAAATAGCCATTCTAAATGGATTAATGCAGATTATATAAGTATAATAATGAATATTATAAGCATTGCATAAATTTATAATAGTGTGGTGAATAACAATACAATAAGCCTTGTAAATTTTAAGTAACATATTAAATAAATGAGATCAATATTTCTTTTGAAGAGAACAATTTATAATTTTCAGTTCACAGAAGTACTTTTGGTTAATTTCTTAACTATCCTCAACTGCTGTTAAATTCAAAAAACAAAGTGGAGGCAAACATCACCAATTCAAATTCCATGAATCCTAAATTTTAACATTAGCAGTTTGTCTATTAATTAGATTCATTTTATTCCTATTTATTAAAATTGCTTTCTTAATTTTTTTTATTATGGTTTCTCTCTTCATGAAGAATCTTAAGACTTTCAATATCAAACTTAAATTTATATTTACATATCCTTTTATGATCCAAGAAAACTGAAGCAGTTATTATATCATTATTAATTTTTTTTCATGCTCTGTTAATCTTTTTTCAGTACTGCACCTCAAATCATGTATATATAATAATATACATCCACAAAAAATTGATACACAACTTATTTTTCTGCTTGACATGTATAACATCTTTAGAATTATTCACTAGCTTATTAATATTATTTGTAAAACAAAATGAAACATTAAACACATCCTATATATTGTACCCTTACTTCTTGATATATAAAATAGTTTATATATATATATAAAAATTTTTTGAGGATATATATATATATATATATATATATATCCTCAAAAAATTTTTGAACATTTGAAATATATGAAATAGATGTCCATTTCTTACTGTCAATCTTTAACTCTTTTAATTCATTATAACTTTTTTAAACTGACATAAAGTATTGCTAATCTGTTCACTCTTATAACCAACTTCAAGCAATTCCTTGGAAAATCAGAGGTACCAATTGTTTGAAGTTGGTTATAACAGTGAACAGATTAACAGTATTTTATGTCAATTTAAAAAGAGTCATAATGATTTAAAGGAGTTGAATATTGATAGTAAAAAATGGATATCCATTCCATATCTTTCAAATGCTCAAGTAAAATTTTTTAAAGATATATATATATATAAAAAAATTTTTTAAAGATATATATATATATATATATAAAGATGTGTTTAATGGTCCATTTTGTGTTACAAATAATGTTAATAAGGTGGTAAATAATTCTAAAAATGTCATACCTGTCAAGTAGAAAAGTAATGTGTATCAAATTTTTATGAATGCATGTTAGCATATATAGGTGGATTGAGGTGCAGTGTTGAAAAGCATGAATTGTTATACAAGTGTGTAAAAATTAAAAATAATAATGATTTTGACTGCTTCAGTCTTCTTGGATCATGAAAGGACATGTAAATATAAATAAAGATTGGTATTAAAAGTATTAAGCTTCTTCAAGAAAAGAAAAATCATAATAAAAGAAAAATTAAAGTGGCATTTTTAATAAATAGAAATAAAATGAATATAATTAATAGACATGCTGATAAATTAAAATTTGGGATTCTTGGGATTTGAATTGGTGATGCTTGCTTCCATTTTGTTTTTTTGTTTTTTTTTTAAATTTAACTGCAGTTGAGGAGGGTTAAGGAATTAACCAAAAGTACTTCTGCAGATTGAAAGATTGTATATAATAGTTATTTACCATTATATTTATTTCTATTGTTATATATATATATATATTATAACGATCCAGAGAAAGCGAGCTTACCGTGATCGGCACTACAGGGCGCCATCTAGGCATTTGAACCTAGAAAAATTTATAAAGTAGGCAGATACGTAAATCAAAAAAAATTTTTTTTTTTTTTAAATATTTATTTTGTTTCCGGTTGTTAGCCCATGTCACTAGCTCAGTGGAATAGCAGAGATTTAATAATATAATATCTTATCTACTTACATTTTTTTTAAAAAGAATAAAATAAGCCACTGCCAGTAATTAACATACAAACATTTATTAACGCACATATATAAGATTTAAAATTATTTTAGCATCAGTTTACCTTTTAAAATTTAACTTACATTTTTAACTTTGATTTTAATTTACATTTTAATTTTTACAACTTTACATTTTAATTTTTTATAAGTTCGCACAGAGGAGTTTATAAAAGTTTGTTTTAAAATGTTGAGTATAGATCGGTTACATAGATTACAATGGTTAAAAACATTTCAAAATAAACATAAATGATCAAAATATAAAATCATTGATACTGACAATTGCAGAGGGAAATTTATAAGTAACCCAATAGTATTCGCCATAAGATACTTGCATTGTCACCAATAACTTAAAAGACATCCAAATAAATACATTATAGATACTCACCGTAAGGTATCATTATTTATCGAATTTCTATATATTTAGATCAAATATGAAAACCCAAAACATACTTAACCAATAACCAATCCATGCAAGCATCTATAAACAACTTAAATTTAATGCATTTTTACTTAGGGTCGAGTATGAATAGACTACATAGATTTGCATTTGAAAATAAAATATTATATCCCTATTTAACCTTAGGCTAAAATTCGCAGTCAAACTGGCATCAATTCATCTGATATATCGATGTATTCAATGTAATACGGAATACAGCAGCACCAAAAAGATTAAGGGAAGACATTGACTCTCATCAGATAGCAATATTACATCTATCTAATGAGAAGGACAATAAAAAAAAACTCCATAGAAAGGAACTGCATTCTCCATCTTATAATTCCTTCCATAGGCAAACGGGTGAGTGCGTCATATATATAAACGATTCTGCCAGTAGTGAATCTCCGACTACATCTACTAACTACACCAATATATCCAATCCATTGACCCAATTTAACAATGACACAAATAACCTAAGTTTACCCTTCCCTAATATAACTTTACAAATCTATACAGCCATTCACGCCCGACTTAAGTTTAACATTGATATATTTTAATTTATCGGAAAACAGAAATCATAAATAAACTTAAAGAACAAAATTAAATAAATGGAAATGATTTTAAATAAATAACAAATATATCAAATAACATTATTAATAAAGAATTTAGTTTGGTCAGATAGGATTCTATTGCATTATTTACTAAAAAGTTTTAAAATTTAGAGTTCTTATTGTTTCAAGTGAATATAAAGTTCTTATGATTTTTAAAACGTCCAACTTTATCCGTTGCTTGCCATGAACGTGAATTCCCATGCTGTCCTAAAGAGGTTGATATTCTGAAGGCCGATTTATTTATCCATCCGGAGGTTTTTGCTTTAACTGGTCCTCAATGTAGAAAATGATGTTTCACTCCCTTTTCTTTAATGGCTGAAGGAATTGAAAGTGAGTCTTTCAATCATTTCACCTCCAACTTCGTACTAATACATATAGTCACATTGTAATAATAATCTATCATCCTTAATAATTTCCAAACTTGTCTTTTTATATTAATTTGAAGGATTAAATTTACATTGCATCATCGATGAAATGGTCTTTTCACTGAGGTCCGATTCCATTGCTTTTCTCTTCATTGGCTATTAGTTTCTATTGTTTTCCTATCTGACCGATGCTTTTACATTTAAATGCCCAAGGCTAGTTTACATTTAACTAATTAAAACAATCATTTCCATTTCTGATTAATTAATGTGTTTTCCAAGATTAAAGATATATTTTTATCTCTAAATCTTTTTTAAGTTTTTGTTTTTAAAATACCTTTCTATTTTTAATAAAGTTTTATTTTAATAATTTTTTTTTTATCTGTGCGATTTATATATACGAGTTTAAGATGATATTTAATTTCAATTTTTAATTCTTAAAGAAAATTTTTAAATGCGAACTTCTTATTTTAACTTCATGTTTAATAATAAAAAAACAATGTAATGTCGTCTGTGCTCGTTACAATATATATATATTGTACTGGATACTTAATCTATTCTGACACAGAGGGCGCCATCAGACCACTATGTATCTGAAAAATTTATTTATTGTGATCAGAATGGATGATGATGATGGTTTGTGCTGACTAAACTCAGGGCAAAACAAGAGATCTTAAAATTGTTTAGACAATTGAGAATAAAAGCACAAAGACAAATGTCAGGCAAATTAAGTTTAAACATATTTAAAAATTTTTATTTGTGAGAAAATAAATTGTGAAGTATCAGTTTAAGACACAATAAATAGGGTTAACACAGGCGTGTATCAGAAGGACTAAACACACAGCTCTGGCAGACTGACTTATTCTCTAATAAACGAATTATAAAAGGGAGGAAGCACATTTCATTCAACAGAGGATTAACCCAAACAATGGTTTTCCTATTCAGATATTTAAGCAATATGTTCTTGAAATAAATCAACGAAACCAGTGCCGACGAGCTTTCAAGGCCTGAAAATGTGTCAGACCACGAATGTCATATGTCGGTAGAAGCTGCACCTATTATTATGTTTAAAATAAAGGTGATTGATTTACCTCAAGAACAATAAAAAAATGTTATTGAAAATGAAAGGAAAACAATTAAAACTGGCGAATCCCAATGAAACGATTGGCGGAAACTACTCTAAAAATAGTAATTAAAGGTCTCAATAGGAGGCAAGTAAATCATTAGAAAAACAGTTACGTCTGCCCAGCAATTAAAGAAAATGAATTACAAAAAAAATTATAATTAAGAAATAAATTTATGATACAAGTTCTGAGTACACACTCTGATAAATTTTAAGCTATATGTAATTACAAAATAAATCTATCAGAGAGTGCACATGAGTATGAAAATATTAAAGCTTTAAATACTTTAGCAGGATGAAAGTCTCTCTCACCTGAAATTCACAAAGGAATAAATATTATCTTCCTGCTGATGACTTATAAAATTACAAAGAAAAACAATTCTAGTTTCCTCTTTCAGAGATATATAAAATGAAAAAATGGAATCCCCACCTGTGGAAAACTAGGAAAATAAAGTCGCCAGTTAAAAATTTTTGGTGGTTAGCAAAAGCACAAACATAGTGTTTAAAATTAATTATTAGCTACTAAAATAATTACAGGTAAGCATTTAAAATATACATGACTGCTAACACATTTATAAAAAGTTTTAGGCATAAAAATATAAAAACTCACTTGTCACTCTCCAATAAATAAAAATTGAAAGCAAACTTGGAATCTTAAAACTAAGATTCCAAGATATACTACAAAATACAAGGAAACACAGAAAATATTATATAGAAGGCTAAATATTTCTTATGAATACAGATTTATAATTAGGTTGAGTGGAGATTTAATGAAAGGAAATTTACCCTGGGAAGAATAAAAGAAAATATTACCTTACAGTAATGTACTTTTCAAGTAGATTGTTCACTATTATTCTAGTTCATTTTCAGGTTCTTTTACAATGGCAAGGTAGATGTAAAGAGGTTCTGGCTTCTTCTAGAGGTTTATGGCATTACTGGAGTAGATTTAGAAGTTAGGGATCCATCCTTTTTTAAGTCAGCATGCCATTCTGATGATGACAACATGTACAGTATTTGACATCTTGTTGCAAGCAAAGGATTTAACAACAGCAAATTTCCTTGAAGAATTTAAATGACCGAACTGCTGTCAAAACTCTGGATCACAACAGGCTGCAGTCCAAGTGCATATAAGAATACAAACTTTCACTTGAGAAACAGCTTGTTTAGTTAAAAATAATTAATAACTAACTCTCTAAATTTTCGGGGCTATTTATACCTTGCTCCACTTCCTGTGAAACACTTTTCTTGTTGTTGAATTCTATGCCTAAGGCAGGGCAAATATTAATCTCCAGCTCAATCTAATTCAAGAATTCTACCCAGGGATTATTGAAACAAAAATAACAACACAAATCAAATCTCTGCTTTTTAGAATGAGTTTATAAGTAAAAGCAACAGGAATGTAATTAGCTAGCCAGCTTGTTTTTTAATCAAGTTGATTTAAAAAAAAAGTAAAAACAAGCAGTATAAGAAAACTATTTTAAAAATAATTTTATAAACATTAAAACGATCTATAAACGAGTGGGTGTTTTAATACACATGCTCTTTTTAATAATTTTTTTTTTTTTTCTTTTAACTTTAGAAACTAAACGAAATTAAAAGTTATTAATTTTGGCAGTAAAATCTTTGAATAGGATATCAATCCATTCAATATATATATATATATATATATATATATATATATATATATATATATATAAAAAAAAAAATATATATATATATATATATATAATTTTGTAATACATTTTTTATCAGATAAAAACCTATTAGATTATAAACTTATTATTCAACATAAAAATATTAGATTACATTTTTTTCATTAATTATGTAGGATTTCTTTTTTGAAAATGAACTATAGATTTGATTTTTCTTCTAAAGCAATAATATAGTTGTTATATTTATATAACTTGTATACTTATAAAATGTCTATAAATTGACAGCAATTTGCACATATATACTATGTTTAAACTACTAGTGAATCCTCAAACACACACTACATGAGGTGGAGATAATTCAAATCTTTTTTTTACAAGATGACATAAAATACTTTTTGTCATAAAGTGGATATCTCTTAATATTAATTAGATAGTATAAGATATATGTGATCAATAAAATTTATGATTCTATAGCTCATCTTTCCTTAAATCTAAATATATTCGATTATAGAACATCATTCATTATAAACATTCTGGTATACCCATTCTGATTATATAGGTATTTTGACTTTGAATATCAACATATCTCTCCCCTTAGATGATATAAAATTTTTATCACTTGATTTTACTCTGGAATGGGAATTCAAACTTCACATTTGTGTAAATGTGGTTATTTTTTAAAGTGTAAACCAATTCACAATCTATCACACTTACAAATTTCATTCAAAATATATTGTAATTTTAGAGTGGAAATTAAATGTTGAAACTAATATTTTTGCTGAGAATGTAAATGCAATGTATATATAATGAGCAAGAATGATCTAAATATTTTATACTGACATTGTAATAATTTAATAAATCTGGATCTAATGTGAGATGCATACAATAAAATTACTATCTCATCAAATATATGTGCCCTATTGCAAATATCTACTTAAACAGAAATATATTTTTAGCAAAAATAAAACAAATCATAAATTCACACATACACACGCATACAATATATATATATTGTTGATTTACGAATTCATATATAACATCTTGGATACTTTTGACAAGCAGCGTCTTTTGATTATGTTATTAATTTCTTCTGCCTGCATAACCAGGTTGAATAGTCGTTGTGATTTGAAACTCCTTGGCTGTATATTTTAATTTAATTTAAAAACAGTTTCCACTTATAAAATAGTTACCCCCTATATAATCTGTTAAAAATGTTATATATTTTGTTGGAGTTATTCCATTAACTAGATAATATTATAATAATCCAATTTTAATTTTTTTTTTTTTAAGGAACAAAATTTTCTTTTTCAATTTTAGTACTGTATAACTAATAATATAGCGTTGCCAAGGGTTACCAAAATGGCGATTATAGCTAAGATCTGGTAAAACATGTTGCTAAATTCTAAAAAATCGTGACCAAATTTAAAATCAAATAAAAATAATCATTACCGAAACTACTATACCCAGTTGTTAGATTATCAATCTCATATTACACAGAGATATAACTTATGGTTGAATACCTTGTAATAAAATAAATAAATCTTTCGGAACATTAAGATAAATTTCAGTGAATTGTGTTCTGTTTAAAATATATGTAGACAAACTTTTACCTACACAAAAAAAATTAAATATGAGGTTATGTATTTGTTTATGTGCACAACTGTGATAAAAAATTGGGTTGTCGTCGATGAGCAATCATATCCCACTGTATGGCACAGTTATCATGCTTAAACTATAAAATATGATCATTCACGGGCCGTTAATTATAATCATTTTGATGTGTTTTTTATAATGCGAAAATAAAAACAAAAGAAAATCATCTTTTTTAAATATTATTTAATTTTAAATATTATTTTTTATTAACATATACAAATTAAATGATAATAATAAATATAAAATAAAATAAACAAATTACAATTTGATTCGTCTTTTTTAGTTTTCTTTTTATTAGAAAAATCAATTTTCTATCTGATATTTTTTTACTGGGATTACAGCTTTTTTTTTGTTGTTTACCGCTATTTTTTATTTCAAATAGAATGACAACTAAAAGTAAAAGTTGTTACGGTTAGGTTTAGGGTTAGTTTTAGGGTTAGCTTTAGGGTTAGTTTTAGGGTTAGGTTTACGGTTATAAAAAATATCAAAATCGTATTTTTGTAAATATTTTTTTTTACTAACATCTATAAAATAAATGATAACAATAAACATAAACTATATTCAACAAAGTATAACAGTAGTCGGAGAAAAGAAAGAAACTAAAACTTTTTTAAACAATGACATATATATAAAATGTTTATAATATATGCTTTTTATGACATTTCAAAAAACCGTGTACAATTGTACTTTTCTTACTGGAAATTTTTGTGTTAACGCTCTTTTTTATTTCAAAAATATACACACTGTACAATCTTAAAATGTCTCATGGAAATGTTATGAACAGTACATTACTTGATGCGTTACCTAATTCCAATTCACTTTATACATATATCTCATCAACAGTTACTACTTAAACTTCAATACACTATGGTGTAAAAAGTCTGTTAATTATTACTTTACAAAATCTGAACATTTCAATACTTTAAAATAAAATAAAAATACAATGAAAATAACATTTCCATCCAATTCAAAAAAACACACCCTCTCCCCAAGCCATAACCATTTTATAAACTGTGTGAATTGGGAAAATGTATTTGCTGTGTAAACATACATGCTGTACTGCAATGCAACATAGCGGCCTGCAATCTATAGTACAACAAAAAAGTTGTATTATAGAAAACACGGGTTCGAACATGTCGGCTGCGGAAATGGCATTTTTATGTGTTTTAGTGCGAAAATAGCGCCATCCAGTGGGATATAGTGGCTCATCGATGACAACCAAAAATTGTTTTCCAGAAAGGAAAAATATATTTAAGAAAAGCCATAGAGATAATAAACAAGCACATAAAATATGAGAACAATTAATTTAGAATTTTAATGTTGGTGATTTTTGTAAAATTAGTAATAATTTATCATTCAGTATAAAAATAAATATAAATAAGACTATATTTATTGTGATAATAATTTATTTGAAATAATTTTTTTATATAAATTGTATAATAAATATGGCTGATTTACATGAAAAGAACAACAAAAAGAACAATGTCATCTGAAAGCAAGCTGCTGCTGGCCCGATTTAGTAAAATTTTTACCTACTAATTACAATTGAGTGAAAAAGAAGTTTGAATTTATGTCACCTTTCCATCATGGGTTCTGCTCTATATAAACAATTGTCAATGAAGTGCAGTCTTGTTTTCTCTTGTTCTATCACTTGAAAGAATAAAACTTAATTTGTCATTTTAATTCTTAAGCTACACTGCCTTAAAGCCATAATGGTTGACAGAGAAGACATCGTGAAATATTTGGTTTTCAAGGTGGATAGGGATTTCTTGATTATCATCAACATTAAAATGATTTGCCAATAATAACCTAAGTTACTATTTAATGTCTGGTACTGATAAAAATTTAAAAGAAAAAATGTTATCAATTGAAAATTTTTTTAAATGGAGATATTTAAATTTATAATCGACAATTTCAATCTCAAAAAACTACAGAATGATTACTCTGTTATGCTTAATAGGACTGGATTTTATTGTATTTATCAATTTTCTGCAAAATTATTATTCAAACTCACCTGCAAAATTTTTGATGTAATATAATAGTTATGGTTGCCAATTTTGGAAAAGAAACTAGAAAACTAAAAGTATAAATATGATGCAATATCCCTCACTTCTTTAATTTGGATTAAAAAGGAAATGTCATCACCTAAGGAAATGCCAACGTAATTACCCTCATTGGATTATTTTAAGAAAATTTGTTCTAAATAACATTGTCAGTATTTTAACAAAAAAGTTGTACTATGAATGGATTTCTGAGACTAATTACTTCATCCCAACTAGTAAACGACTTCTTGAAAATGAATAACAAAATGTTTTGATGTCTGCTCTACCATGAATCTCAAAAAATTTAAATATAATAATCGAGTTCATCTGAAGGAATTTATTAATATAAAATCTGCTTTGACATATGGAAAAAAAATGTGCACATTGATATGAATTAAACTATGCACAAACATTTATGCATGATAACCATTATATATATGGTTTGTTATTATATATATTTTTTTGTAATATATAATAAAAAATTGTTAGTAAGGATGTAGGATTAATTAATGTTCTTTCCACCATCTACCATAAGAAGAGTAATATATATGAAGAAGAACCAGTAATATTTTTTCTTTATTCAAATTAGTGTGATAGTAAATATATGATACTAAAGATAGATTGTTCCTCTAATATCATAGCTTTTACTTAATAATATTTTGAGATGTCCTATAGACATGAGAGTCTCTGGTTTTATATACCTCATATTCTATAAATGTATATTTTAAGGTATCTTACACATTTATAGAAAATAATAAATAATATTCTGTTTATATATTTAAAATGTACTTATTATAATAATATTAAATTTAATAAATGATAATTATTCCATGGCTACAGGTTGAGTACAATGTTTCATTTGAGATGTTAATATTATATAAATGGGCCATGTGGGTATTGCACTTATTTAGTGAAAGATAAATGCCTCTTATATAATGATAATAATACGATACCATTATAAAAGTTTATTATAAGTATGGAACATATTGGGGTTTATAAAACATGGAGTAATGTTTGTTTATTTAGTAAATCTTAAAATATTTAGGATATATTAAATCAATACTAGTATATTGTAAGTACTAAACTTTAAGTTGCACAATTAAAGGGGATTTGAACATATGTATTATAACGATCCAAATGAAAGTGGAGATCTAATCTAACTGCATCTATGATATCTGCACTACAGGGGCGCCATCTCAGCATTTGAGCCTAGAAAAATTTATAAAGTAGGCAGATACGCGCTGTTAAGATTCCACTTTATTTAAATATTTAGATTGTTAGCCCATTGTCACTAGCTCATGGGGATGCAGAGATAAGAAATAACTTATTTAGTTTGTATATATAAAAAAATAAAAGCCACTGTCAGTAATTAACAAACAAACATTTATTTATGCACATATAAAATCATTTAAAATTTTGAGGAATAGACTTAACATTTAGATTTTTATATTAACTTTTAATTTTACATTTAAATAGATTGTAATGAGTTTAATATTTTATTTAGAGGGTTGAGTATGAATAGACTACATAGATCTGCATTTGAAAAGAAAATATTCTATCCCTTATTTAACAATAGGCCAAAAGTTCGCAGTCAAACCAGTGTCAATCCATCTGATACATTGATGTATTCTATGTAGCATGAAATACAACAGCACAAATATATTATACTGTCAGGAATGGACATCTGAACAGTATAGTTAGGGAAGACATTGACTCTTGACCAATACAGGAATGTTACATCTGTATGGCAAGAAGAACAATAAAATAAAAACTCCATAGGAAGGGACCGCAGTCCTTTTTGCCAACTTACAATCCCATCAATAGGCAAAGAGTTGGTGCGGTCTATACAGCAATTCTGTACGTAGCAAAACTCATACTATATCTACTAATTACACAAATATATCCTATCCATTGACCTAATTCACCTATGAAATGAATAACCTAAGATTACCCTCCTTTAATATAACTTTACAAAACTATATAGCCATTCACACCCAACTTAAATTTAACATTTAGATACATTCGCACAGATGAATTTTATAAAATTTGTTTTATAATGTTGAGTATAGATCAACTGCATAGATTCCATGGTTAAAAACATTCCAGAATAAACATAACCGATCAAAATACAAAGTCATCGATAACGTCAATTGCAGAGGGAATACAAGAAAACCCAATAGCATTCATCAAAAGGTGCTGTAGTGACATCGATGATCTATATATTTTAATCGAATATGAAAACCACAACATAATTAACCACTAACGAATCCATGCAACATCCATATCCAACTTAAATTTCATCATTTAAAATTTAAACAATAAATATTAATACAAATAAAATTAATAAAATGGAAATGATTTTTTTCTTTTAGCAAGGAAATATGTAAAACTTAAACATTTATAATTAATTTGAAACATAAGTCAGATATATATAATTTAAATATTAATTGTCAATTTGATAATCAGATAAGAGGTTTTTTTTTTTTTAAATTTAGGTTATCTGAATCTTAAAAGTTTGAACGAAAGTTCTTAATTATTTTTTTCAAATTGTAAAGTTCATAGCTCACAGTAGAAGAGTCCAGGTTCCTGTTTTTAATTCCCACAATGTCTCTATTGGAAGACTCCTCTGATATTCTGGAGGTAGCATTAGCTGGTTCCATTCTGGTATCACAGTCTTTTCATATTTTAAAATAAGTGAGAGAGAATGACAAGTGCGTCTTATCGTTCATCTTACCAAAACAAGCTGGAAACTGTCAGGAAAACTGTATTTCTTTTTTTATAGTATCCACACAGATTCAACCAACAAAACATCACTAATCCATCCTTTTCATTCGGATCCAGGCTGAGGCTTGGTGCTTCCATTGGTCAAACTAATTTCTCTTTATTCTCTTATCTAATTTTCATCTGATTTTTTAATTACACAAGAGCTCCAAGGCTAGCTTGCTTTTCAATTAATAAACAATCATTTCCATTTACAGATTACAGGCATTAATTAATACCTGTTTTTATTTTTATTTTATATTTCTTTATTAAAATATTTTAATATTTAAATCTTGTATTTTTTATCAACAAAGTATGTTCAAATACTTTTTTTTATTTATAAAAAAAATATTTTTTAAGTTTTGCATCTGTACGAATATATATACATTTAACAAACATTTTAATTTTAGCGTTTAGTTTTTTTAATATATTTATTTTTATTTGTGAACTTAAAAGTTTTTATTTCAAATTAATGTAACAGCATATTTATATATCATTACATATCAGTAAACTTCCTCAAAAAACAAAAACATTAAAAAAAAAAAAGAATTTACTTAGTATTAGTAATTACGTTACACAAATTGATTATATGAAAATTTCAAAAAGACAAAACTTTTTTTTTTTTAAAAGACAAAACAGTAATTACACCCAAATGTAATGATAAAAAAAAATGTTGACTGTTGATTCCTTACTACCAGCTAAATTTCTACCCCCTCCCTTCCAAATTTCTTTTCTTCTACTTTCAACTATTACTTATGCAAGTTGAATGATTAGATTTTAATTTAACAAGACTTTTTTAAAAAAAATTATGATTTATATTTATTATTACGTTTTATTCCTCACATTTATTTTTACATATGCACAATTTTTCTTACTGGCAGTACCTTTAAAACAAAATTCAAAGTATAACTATGTTAATACAAAAATATATATTTATATTTCAGCAAAAATATTACAGGCATGATTTATCTTTAAAATTCTCAGGGCACTCGGTGGTTTATTAAAGATTGGCTCACATTGGGTAGCCAGTTATAATGATCCAAAAGAAAGTGGAGATCGAATCTAACCGCATCTATGATATCTGCACTACAGGGGTGCCATCTAGGCATTTGAGCCTAGAAAAATTTATAAAGTAGGCAGATACGTGCTGTTAAGATTCCACTTTATTTAAATATTTAGATCGTTAGCCCATTGTCACTAGCTCATGGAGATGCAGAGATAAGAAATAACATATTTAGTTTGTATATATAAAAAAAATAAAAGCTGCTGCCAGTAATTAACAAACAAACATTTATTTACACACATATAAAATCAATTTAAATTTTGAGGAATAGATTTAACATTTAGATTTTTATATTAACTTTTAATTTTACATTTAAATAGATTGCAATGAGTTTAATATTTTATTTAGATGGTTGAGTGTGAATAGACTACATAGATCTGCATTTGAAAAGAAAATATTCTATTCCTTATTTAACCTTAGGCCAAAAGTTCCAGTCAAACCGGTGTCAATCCATCTGATACATTGATGTATTCAATGTAGCATGAAATACAACAGCACAAATACACTATACTGTCAGGAATGGACATCTGAACAGTGTAGTTAGAGAAGACATTGACTCTTGACCAATACAGGAATGTTACATCTGTATGGCAAAAAGAACAATAAAATAAAAACTCCATAAGAAGAGACCATGGTCCTTTTTGCCAACTTACAATCCCATCCATAGGCAAAGGGTTGATGTGGTGTATACAGTGATTCTGCACGTAGCAAGAGTCATACTACATCTACTAATTACACAAATATATCTAATCCATTGACCTAATTCAACTACGAAATGAATAACCTAAGATTACCCTCCCTTAACCCTTTTCCCGCCTCCTACGAGGCTCCTCCTCGACATCTGAAATCACTCTAACTCAGCCAGTTTTTATACGAAAATATTCATTAAATACGTATTGAATTCGTTTTTAAAAGTTCTGTACGATGGTGACATCTTCCGATTTATTTTAAAAGTAAAAAATAGAAAAAAAACGCATTTAAACCTAAACAAAGAAGGAACATTATTTGTGATTGGTTCTTAGCATGCTCTCAGCCGAAAAAGACATTCTGATTGGCTGGAAAGAACAAAGAAACTGCCTGATCAAAGAAAATAAAGAAAAATGCTGAGATTTTCATTTCGAATATGATTTAAATTATTATTAAATAATATTTATGGAAATTAAACATAATTTTCAGAGAGAATAATAAAAAAACAAAATTATTTTCGAAAAATATTGAAGATTTAAGTAAATATATTGAAGATGTAGTAAAAAGAAATATTTACTTTTCTATAACGTAAAAGTCAATCTTTTTGTTTACATTATAACTTTTATGTTGCCGATATTGAATATCTTAGAATAAATAAATAGCAATTTATTTTTGAAAGAACTTTTGTTTTCTTCATGACCTGAAAAATTAATTATATACTTTTTATAAACGTATCTGAGTTGAATTTAATATTATAGGCGAATATGTTTTAACAATAGGCTTTGTCTTCAGTTTGTGAGTTGGCCAATTAAAAGATTTGATTTTTATCTGATACAACCAATGATAAAATTAGCGGTTAAAAGGTTAATATAACTTTACAAAACTATATAGCCATTCACTCCCGACTTAAATTTAACATTTAGATACATTCACACAGATGAATTTTATAAAATTTGTTTTATAATGTTGAGTATAGATTGGCTGCATAGATTCCATGATTAAAAACATTCCAGAATAAACATAACTGATCAAAATACAAAGTCATCGATCATGTCAATTGCAGAGGGAATACAAGAAAACCCAATAGCATTCATCATAAGATGCCACAGTGACATCGATGACCTATATATTCTAATCAAATATAAAAACCACAACATAATTAACCACTAACGAATCCATGCAATGTCCATACCCAACTTAAATCTCATCATTTAAAATTTAAACAATAAATATTAATACAAATAAAATTAATAAAATGGAAATGATTTTTTTCTTTTAGCAAGCAAATATGTAAAACTTAAACATTTATAATTAATTTGAAACATAAATCAGATATATATAATTTAAATATTAATTGTCAATTTGAAAATCAGATAAGAGTTTGTTTTTTTTTTTTTAAATTTAGGTTAACTGAATCTTAAAAGTTTGAACGAAAGTTCTTAATTATTTTTTTTAAATTGTAAAGTTCATAGCTCACGGTAGGGTTCCTGTTTTTAATTCCCACAATGTCTCCATTGGAAGACCGCTCTCATGTTCTGGTGGTAGCATTAGCTGGTTCCATTCTGGTATCACAGTCTTTTCATTTTTTAAAATAAGTGAGAGAGAATGACTAGTGCGTCCTATCGTTTGTCTTACCAAAACAAGCTGGAAACTGTCAGGAAAACTGTATTTCTCTTTTTATAGTATCCACACAGATTCAACCAACAAAATGTCACTAATCCATCCTTTTCATTCTGATCCAGGCTGAGGCTTGGTGCTTCCATTGGTCAAACTAATTTCTCTTTATTCTCTTATCTAATTTTCATCTGACTTTTTAATTACACAAGAGCCCCAAGGCTAGCTTGCTTTTCAATTAATAAACAATCATTTCCATTTACAGATTACAAGAATTAATTAATACCTGTTTTTATTTTTACTTACGTTATTTCTTTATTAAAATATTTTTATATCTAAATCTTGTATTTTTTTATCAACAAAATACATTCAAATACTTTTTTTATTTATAAAAAAAATATTTTTTAAGTTTTGCATCTGTGTGAATATATATGTTTAACAAACATTTTAATTTTAGCATTTAGTTTTTTTTAATACATTTATTTTTATTTGCGAACTTAAAAGTTTTTATTTCAAATTAATGTAATGGCATATTTATATATCGTTACAGTATATTGGAGATCATTTACCTTTTTCACATTTGTGTGGTCATGTGTATTAGTTATATAACATGGATGGGTAGCTGAAAAAAACTTCAAAGTCTGGGTTCAAATATTATTTTAATAAGGACATATTAGAAGTATTACCATAGCCTTTTTTATTGATTTGTTCATTTATGTAAACATCATTGTCCATTGAATATCAGTGTATCTACCTGCAATCTTTTATTTAACAGTGCTTTTTATCAATAACTTTATAATGTAAAAATGTTGTTGAAATATTAATCTAATTATTTTATATAGTTTATTTATTCTATTTTTATGCAATATATTTTGTTTAATAAATTGCTTTGATTATTGTTTAAATAAAAACTTTGCATTTTAATCATCATCATTATTCTCACATTAAATTTATGCACATGGCCATATTATTATATTTATAATAGTATAATTTTAGTATTTAATTTTCATGATATTCTAATCCAGTTTTATAAATGAATATTATTATTTTTTCCATATGTCATAGCATCGGCCGGGAGGCGAACCCGCAACAGCTGTCTGCAACAAACTACTTGCTTGCAAGATATCTGTGCTGACCTCTCGGCTAACAATGCTTGACTAAGTGATTATTATTTATGTTAAAAATTGCCTTACAGCCAATGCGCACTATTGGAGCTCCAATTATATGCTAAATTATGTGTTGGATATGTTATCAAAATTCCCATTTGTATTCATCCATGACTTGAGAAGCTGCATTATATTGATAATTAAGAGTTTTATATTATTTAAAGAGTATTAGAAATAATATGTAGGTAAATAATACTTTGATACTCCAAATGTTAACCACACTTATCCTGTTTTATTGTTAGTGATGAGAAATTCATTAGTATGTAATATATAATAAATGCTGAATAAACTCTGAGAGTGAATATAAATATGAATGTTTGCATGTAATAGTACAGTAGAGGATGCTAGTCATGTGACAGCAATTTTGTTATTTAATGATTGTATTACTATTTTGTAAGATTAAGCTTAAGTAATCACCGCATTGTAATGGGGGGGGGGATTCCATTACAAAATGGTGCCTAGATGTGTGGCTCAATAATGTTTATAGTCCGTGAGCTTAATAATAAATAATAATTGCATATGCACTTAAGATGATTATAAATGCACTTATAATTTTGAAAATTGAATTTTGCATATATTTTGAAATATGATCATAGATGATGATGATGATTGATATTTTCAAAGTATAATAATTTTCTATCTATTAACAATAACGTTGATTGTTTATGTAGTGATATAATAATTTCTACCAATAAATATAACATTTTAATTTATAAGTAAATGAAGGCTATAAAAATAAATTATATTATTGGCATATTGTTAAAAAACATTTTGTTTGTAAAGATCATCGTTTTTGTTATGTTTTTTCAGGAGAATATTTGATGATCTTATGTATAGCCGAAGTACACATTGTTTAAAATAACATGTTGGTTTTATTTTATTGTTTTGATAAAAATATTAATAATAGTATATACATTTTATGTAGATATGGAGCTAATAGTATCCAAAATGAGTTTACATTTGTTCAGATGCAACCATTGTTCAGTGGACGAATATAAGGCAGATTCATGTGCTAAATTTGAAAATTTCCAGACATATTCAGTGACTGTTTCAAAATATAAATTCTTTAATTACTAAATTGGTAAGAGTCTAAAGGGAGCATAAAGCAGATTCACAGGGTAGATTTCAGAATTGAATTATTAAGTTGGATGAGTTTAAAGTAGATATACGACAGATTTAAAAACTGATCTATCAGAGTCTAAACAGATTTAGATGCTAGATTTCAGAATTTAACTATTAAGTTAATGAATCAAAAGTAATGGGTGATAATAACTTCAAACATCTCATTCAACAAATTAAGGCATCTGAAAATAGAAGGTTTTAGGTTTTAGAAAATGTAGAGGCTGAGATCCAAGATCAGGTTCATGGAGTACAAAATGATGTACATAAATGTAAGAAGGAAGTTAGATAATGGCAACAAAGCAATAATGATAAATTAGATAATTGCAAAAAAAAACAAAGAAATGACAGAGTAAAATAAAAGGTTGAAGTTAAAAGATAGATGAGATAATAAAAACTCATCAAGCACTAATTGAACAAATTAGTGAAATTAAAGAATTCCAAAATAAAAATGAAGAAGTGTCTAATAAAAAAATGACGGAATTTAAAAGAGTTTCCTCTAATGATCAAGATGAAATTAAGAAGTTAAAGAAAGAGATGCAGTTAGAATATAAAAGTCTCTCTTATAAATTAGTTACTAATGTTAAAGATGTTAAAGAAATAAGAACTTATGTCATAAAATCAGAATTAATGTGAAGAAATTAAAAAAGAAATAGAAGAACATATGGAATACAATATATGTAGTGATGTTGAGAGATGACTATAACAGAAGGCAAACTGCATAAAATAGATAATCATAACCTAAAGAATGGGGTTTATGGAGAACAGCAAGTACAAAACATAAGGAAAAAAAGATAATAATAGAGATGTAAATGAAAGAATGTTTTTAATGGTGACAAAATTTCCCAATAAAGTTATATTAGGTGATTTAGAAGCACAAACTTGTGTTAAGAAAAGATTCAATGATGGAATGAAATTAAGAAAAAAGAAAAGTATATTGAAGATAGTGTATCAAATAGGCCTTATGCATCTTATTCAAGGGAATATTGTTAAAAATATGATGAGAAATGAGATACTCCTCAGATTAATCCTGCTATATAGAAATTTATTCACATAAAAGCATTTAGAGGGGAGTATTGGGAGAATCAAAAAATATTTCCAAAGTTTGAAAGAATTGTTATCAGGTAGTAAAATCAACAAGAAAGAAAAGCTTGCTATAGCTAGTAACAGACTATACTAACTAGCTATAGCTAGTAATAGACTGTATGAATCTGTCAAAGATTAGTGATAGACTTTATTTGAAAAAACCAATACTTATGGGGAATGCAAATATTGTTTTCTCACACTTTTTGGGGCAAAGAAGGTCAAAAGAATATTAAGTATTGAAACAGTAAGATTCGTATTCGAATCTTAAGTTTCACCTTTTTCTATCGTCTCTCACTCACCGCTCTATTCTACCCAAATTTAAACTTTTTGGTATCGAATTGTGTGTGTAGCAATATTAAAAATGTATAGATATATATAGAATTCACCATAAACACACACACATATCGATATCAAATTTAAGGCAATAAATAAAGATAAATAATATAATTTAGATTTCTTCTTTTAGTTATATAAAAATATATAATTTTAACTATGTATTTCGAATTGTAAAATCCGTTATTTATTGCTTTGTTTAAATTTCATTTAGTAATAATTTTAGAAATAGATTGTAATATTTAATTAAAGTAAAAATAATCATATGTTCCCTTTTGTATTTGAAATTTTAAAAGCAACTGTCTGTGAGAGATAATAGATTAATTAAAGAAAAATTCCCCAAAATGTAATTATAAAATGTAAATGTAAAATGTAAATGTAAACAATAGAAAGGCAGCTTTCTCTATAATTAAACTTAACAAAATGCATTGATTATCCTCAGGGCAAATTAAGTGGAATTCAAAAATAAACTATAACAAAAATGTAAAAGATAAGTTCTAAGAAAGGAGGCCATTTTAGACTTGCTAGAAACTTTCAGTTTAACTTTAGCTTTGCTCTCGATCAGGAGAGTCTCCAAAGAGATATATTGTTTTACATGCCACAGTAGTTGTGAGTAGTAAGCACCAAAGACAATTCTCCCTGGAGATGGTCTATAGTATGCCGTGAATCTTCACTTATGCCCGCCAGAATACCAACCGAAATCTGCTGCTTGAACAATTAGAAAACTGCTGCTGCTGTTAAATTAAAGGAACCACCTAAATACAGGAAAGAACTGCTAATGCTAGAATCATGAACAATTTGCTACTGACCACTGAATTGGAAAACTTCTCATAAAACAGGTACCTGTATCCAAATTCTCTAGAGTACTCTACTAATATCCCGCTATAGCTTATTCATTCTTTATATAACTTATAAACTATAAACTGTAAAAATATCATTTGTAATACTATAAATTTAATAATTAATATGTAAATTTCTTTAATAATCTATCCTGTCTAACTCTATCCTTCTTGGGTGTGTATTTCTAAAATCTACATTTTATTATATAATTATCACATGCTCATAATTTTCTAAGTATAAATCTATGATCGCTTACTTTATTGTAATGCAAGGGTCTACTGCTTAGAAAATGGCTGATGTATTAGTTGTAATAATCACCCAGTTTATATATTGTTTTATATTTTATTAAATCTTAATTAATAATTCCATAAAATTGCATTTCTTTGAGAGTTGCAAATGTTCATTATTAAATGTTGATAATGTAGGGCTGAGTTACAAAATATATTTAAATCTTAACAGAATCATCTGTACATTATACATGTGTTATGTTTTAGAGACAAGATGACCCATTACAAGCCTTGAATATTCCGGATTCTATAGGGTTGAAATTAACACCAGTCGTCCTGCACAAGCAGACATAATAAATGCTCCCATAGGGTTTGACGAAAGTCACACAGCCAGCAGGCAATCGTAGCATGAATACTTATCCCTGGTTATGTTTATGTGACACCTTACCTCTTTGGGCCTATGGCAAATGCCAGCCCATCATTCTTATAAACTCATTCACGGCTTTGCAGTTTCAATATACTGCCATTCCATATCACCTTTCTAGTACCACGTGTTTCTTTTATTAACTTTATTATTCTATGTATAACTCTGTCCCTGCATTAGTGACATAATTCCCTCTCAAATAAATGTTTTCCCTTAGTTAATAGTAAATATCTTTAATTAAATAAATATATGTCTGCCGCTACTATTATAAATCTTACTTTAGACTCTTGCATTGCAAATGTATAAATCCTTAAAGGCATGCCTTAGAAATACTTGCTCGAGAATTTTAGGTAGCTAGATTACATCATCAAATAAATGTATTTCTCTTTGTAAACATAAAAGTATCAGAAAATACCACTACTGAGATCTTAAATATAAAGTATTATTGGTAAAATGATTTCATATAAACGTTTCTAAATAAATAAATGTATTTCTTGAATATATAACAGTATCGGAAAATTCTGTTACTCAATTTAAATATTACCAAATATTATTAGTAAATAATTTATTATTAAAATGTTTCAATAAATAATGTCAAACTATATGTCTGCCATTCCTTCTTTATTTATTCGATACCCATTCAATATGTTTCCTCGATTCTTTAAATATAAATGTTTAAGATTAATGTTCTGATTGGCTAACTCAAAACTAAAATCATGAATCTCTTGTATATCCCTGACCACTGTGCCTAAAGAAATATTTACTAATGTCACATCAGATGTGTTGTTTCATAGATTGTATTGTAGAACCGATAAACTATGTTCGAACTTAGTACTAAGGGTGGCTTCGATACCTAGATGGTGCTGCAGTTCTGTGTGGTGGTCGAATTCTACACTATGTTAATGAATCACACGTTTTCTGACCGTTACAGTAACAAGTGATACAAAAAGGGTATAATGTGAGTAAGAGAAATTATATGCAATTTCTCTGAAAACAAGCTGCAAAGTTAAAAATATTAAACAGCTTAAGCTTTATTTGAACACCAAATTAATCAATTAACAAATTATCACTCAATTTTATAAACAGGATATTGAAGACAGAGGTACATTCCTTGCA
Organism: Epiperipatus broadwayi; assembly: GCA_028023455.1. Taxonomy (NCBI): domain Eukaryota; kingdom Metazoa; phylum Onychophora; class Udeonychophora; order Euonychophora; family Peripatidae; genus Epiperipatus; species Epiperipatus broadwayi. The sequence continues at coordinate 6,650,521 of JAQFVV010012441.1, read as the reverse complement.
AATAATTTCACAAATGAATGATGCCAAAGATCTTATGTGTGAACTGCAAAATGAAGCAAAGCAGTTTATCATGCTTTACAACCATAATGTAATAACACATCGATTAAAAAATACTATTAAATTCCTCAAAGTTCATAAAAAAAATTTAAATTATCCCAGATCAATTCCATCTCAAATCTTTAGTATTTCTATTTTGTCAAAAAATGACATTATCCTTTCTGGCATCAGTGTTAACGTGAAACTTCTTGAGTATCCAAAATCCACTCTAAAAGCAGATAATAAATATATACTCAGTGATTGTTATAGTATACAACCTTCTCAATTCTTTATTACAAATCAACAAATATACCAAGAAATCTTGCATCTTGAAACACACACCTCTCTAGTTACAGATCTTCCCCCAGCTAATATTTAATGGCAGCTTGACTATGCCATAATTGCTATTCTATATAAATGCTACAAGAAAATCTTCTCAACCAATATTAATTTTTCTGACCTTTCTCTGAACATAATATTTTGTTTCAGAAAAAAAATCAAATATAATATATCCCTCTATAAATAACTTGCATCACATTACACTTGAAGATATTGCTAAAAAATCTTTGCAAAAATAATTTTAAAAACACTAAGTGATCTTATTCTATGCAGTAATAGATCACCATTTTATCAACCCATTCTTTTAGTACAAGAACAAATATTGTTTACTAAAAAACAAACTTACAGATTATATTGCATATGAAGTCATCTTTAAGGCAGCATATCTTTTTACTGCACTACACAAATATTGGTTTGAACACAATAATCGGTTCATTGCTATTCAAAACATTGACACTTTGCTTGAGTTATTGTTATTTGTAGTTTATGTAGATCCACAGACTAAGGAAATTAAACCATGCATCAAAAGCCTTTTCCTTTTTTTTCTTGGAACTACTTACTGTCCAAGCCATGTCTTTTGTTAATGTTGACCTGATAATCTTCAGAGACCTCCAAAATATTTCCATTGTTTTGAATATTTTAAATAAATTTCAAAAATCAATTAGTTTTTCTGTGGCAACTATCTACAGGCTGAAAACTACAATCTTTTTTATGGGCAAATCATAGTCTTTCCTTTGCATTTCCAATTAATCTGTCTAAAATGCAATTAATATATCATGATACAGTCAGTATGGAAATGAAAGCATTCTGCACAAAAATGCTATATCCCATTTATGAATGTTCATATAGTGAATGCTATTCTTAATGGGATATTTGCCTACTATAGGCCATGGATATAGATTTTTTCACAATCTATGATAAACTTATGCCTGTAATAAAAGGTTACATGTAGAATTTCTTTACATAATTATTTCATAAAACACACATAGATTCAAGATTAAGCTGGAAAAAAAATCTAACATAATTGAAGGGCATAAAAGTTTTAAAACTTGGGTTAGAGCCTTAGAAACTGGCAGGGTTGTTTATAGATGTTGAATGAATGTTATCTTATTTAAACCTTTAAATGATATGCCAATAAGAGACTTGATATTATACTATATTCATATATTGCAGTATTTATATCATCTAGTATTGAGTATTTAATATCTTTGAAAAATTATACTGGTTTAATAGATCAGCATGCTCAATGAAATGGTCTGTGAAAAGGATTATTTGACACATGAAATTGAAACAAGAAATGGTATATTAGGGGGATGACACTAAGTATTGGGTTAATATGTGTCACTAGATACATTTTGGATCTAATATAAATTGCAAAAGATAAAGGACATATCAAATTGAGACCTCCTTTACTTATAGAAAATAATGTTTATGTGATGGTTAAATTAAAACAAGCAATGATATAGTAGAGGGATGGCACTAAATATTGCATCAATAAATGTCACTAGAAACACTTTGACCCTTATATAAATTACAAAAGATTTGGAACATATCAAACTGGGTCATCTCTACACATAGGAAAACATGCTCTTCTGATTGATAGAATTCACATATTTTATCCATCAGGTGAGCATGTTTTTTTATATGCAGAAGAGAATTCAATTTAATATGTCCTTTATCTTTTGCAGTTTATATTAAGACCAAAATGTATTTAGTGATATATATTAACCCAACACTTAGTGTTATCCTCTTGCTATACCATTGATTGCTTAAAGTTTATATATTAATTTTTTTTTCACAGATCATTCCATGAGCATGCAAATCTATTAAACTGGTTATAATATTAAATTTCATGGTGGAATGCCATTTAAAGTTTTAAACTTGATAACACATTCATACAGAATATTATGGACAACCTGCCATAAGACTCTAACCAAGTTTTAAAATTTTTGTGCTCTTCAATTATGGTAGAAATTTCTTTTCACTTTATTATAAGGTGTAATTCTAACTAAAATGTTTATTAATAACCACTTCAAGGGTTATCTTGAACCCACATGTTTTGTGCAATAATTATACAGAATAAATTTTACATCTTTTTTAAAGTTGCTCACACTTCACACATCTCTATATTTCATGTTTTATAAATGTACAATCAATCTCAAGTAATTATTTAAAAATACATAAAATACTTTCAGCCCAATAACACATCTGTAATTAGTCACAATCTAAGTATCATATGGCTTGCACACTGTTCCATAATATTTAAATAAGAAATGCAATGTACTTAAAAAATTAACAAAAAGTGGTTCAACTCATATCTATAGTCTCTCAAAATTTTACCCAGGGACAACATGATCAAAACTTAGCAATCTACAATCTACCTTCCTTATACTCTCTAATAGCTGAAGCTTTTAATTTTATTAACACTACCCATCAGGATTCATTCTGGGGAAATAAATATTTGGACTCTTTATCATGTTAATCATCATGATTATGCAATATTAGAAGATAACACTCTTCAAATTTAGATCATACCTCATTTGGAGGTAAACAACTTATAATATTATCTGCACCATTATACGTGCATCATATTTGTCCTATGAAACATACATTTATTCTACTGGAACCATGTTAATATTTGTATATAGTTTGTTATCAATAAAGTTTCTTAAATAAAATAAAATTACTACAATCTTTTCTATCTACTTTAGTTTTAAAGTCGAAATAATAAAATATTTTTAAGATCATGATAAATAATATCATGAGTTATTTACATTTTTTAAAAATTAATAATGTTGAATCCAAAATATGATGTTCTATTTTTAAGAGTCTAAAAAGTACTTTTCGCCTTATAAGTATGTAGATAAAAACAGACAAAACTCTCCATACAGTAGTGCCACTCAATGGTGATCGTGTGATGTTTAGAAGTCTGTAGATACTTGTCGAAATCCCAGACTAATTTTTATGATTAAATACAGACAAGTATTTATTGCTTCATAATATAAGTGAGAATTTTTTTTTTCCATCTGTTTACATTGTCATTTTTGTTACATTAAAGCTTTAATAGGTTTATGATGTCAAAAGGGCTAATGTAATCACAATTTCTGTCAATTCTAAGTTTTACTGCCACTTCTTGATCTTTCCTTTAAATTCTTAATGTTGTTTATAAAATTTTACATTCAATTTACTGTTTTATCAAGCAAAAAGCATCACAGTGTTTTTTAAAATTATATACTAAAAAAAAAATCCATTGGTTAATTGTATAGAAGTTCATATAAAATATGTCAATAAGATAGGTGATCTTTGGATCTTCAGCTAGAAGTCCACTGTTTTATCTCTGCACTGAACCATGCAAGACAAGTAAAACATTAATAATGTAATGAATATAAGAGAATTTTTTGGGGGGACTTCTTTTTAGTGAATCCAAAAACAAAGTTATTTATATCCAAAATACAGTTTATCCCCCCTCCCTTCTTCACAAACTAATTACTTTTAATACATAAATTGATAATTTGGCGTAAATGTTAACTATTGGAAGCTATTTTGAAAAAAAAAAAATAGTATTAAATTTTTAACTATAAGTTAAAGTCTAGCTTTTAAATTCGTCTAATTTTAATCATAAAAAAAATATTAGTCCATAATCTGATCATACTAAACTTTTTAAATAAGATTTTGTTTTAATTAATCTTGATAAGTACTAAACTATGATCTTAACGCCCGCACACACACATATATGTATATATAATTTTTAAATTAAATTTTACTTTTTATTAAACATTTGCTGTCGTTTTATTTTTTTTTATATTATGTTATTTATACGTCAATTTATTTCTAATTTGTTTTTTATTTTGCATGTCTTTATTGTACTAAATTTTAATCTATGACATCTGAATGAAATAATTGGCATATACATCACTGATTCTTGCAGGGTTTAATTAAATATTCAGAACAAAACATTTGAATATTGTGCTTACCAAATGCAAATGCAAATAAGCTTATTTACATAAAAAAAATCCTGTCTTCAACATATGTAGCTTTTCAAAACATATCAATCTGTCTTAGATATATATATTTAATAAAAACACAAATAAACGCAGAATTAGTTTCAGCAACTTATTTTTTTATTATCAGTATGCATTTGTATTTATAAATAATTTATCTATAAACTAGCAGATAATTTGTATATAAGTAAAATATAATATATATATATAGTCTCCTGTTGAAAATAGATCATAGTAGCAGTTCTTTACAGAGAAACTATAAAAAGTACAATTCCTACTAGGCTAATTCAATAATTGGGGACAGAATTTATTTTTTATCGCCATTTATCTTACAGTTATTTACACCTAATAGTAGCCAAACACACATTCCATAAAAAAAAAAAAAAAAGATTGTTTAGAAAATTTTCCCTTCACGAATTTAACTCAAGTTCATAGATACATCAGATAAACGCGTTAATTATATCATCAACAGAGTTCTTTGATATTTATATTTATATCTATATATCAAAAATGATATTATGATGTACAAATTAATGACCAGCCTTTTTTTTGTGTGTGTTCATAAACATTTATTTTATAATTAACACTTCTTATAAATGATACGTTATCTAGAAAGTAAAACTATTCTAAAAATTTAACATGGACTATATATAAATTATGCCTTATTAAATGTGTAAAGACTATAATATAAACTTATTAATAAAAGAACTAAGTCTGAAAACATTACTACATTAATCTATTAGTCACATTTTCAAAAAAATCATTTAAATAAACTTGCAAATATGACTCACTAGAGACAGCGGATATTATTTGGAAATTTATAAATAAGTATATATACATATTTATTGAAAGCGGTCAACAATTAAACAATACCAATATCAATAAATCAACAAACTCAATCTGTTGTCAAGGTAACCTATTTCTACCAATGAAGTTGGAAATCAACTTTTATTTATGATCTAATATGTTTATATAAAACCTAAAAATTTAAAACTTGGCAAAGAAATTTGACTAGACCTCATTAAAGAGGTAAATATATTCTTTACTGAATGCAAATTAACAAATAGTCAATTAAAAATTTCAAACTGCACTCCAATAAAATATTACTTAAATAATAATGCTAATAATACTCAAAGATAGATAGATTTTTTTATAAATGTAAATTCATTGAACATAGTCAATACCAACACCTCTTTTTAACAATAAAGGTGAAATTCACTTTTACTTATGATTTAATATATTTATATAGATATGTAAGATTGCAACATGACAATAGAGAGTGAAATTATTGATACAAAGAAATTTAAATAAGGTTCATTTTACAGGCAAATATAAAATATTGGTATTGTTTAAGTGTTGACTGCTTTCAGTGAATTTATATTTATAAAAGAACCTATTTAGCATTGAACATTAATAGCTTTATTATATATGTTATAATTAATAATGTAGCTATTTGTGGAGAAGAAGTTCTTGTTAGTATGCATAAAGTACATGTTAATTTAGTGGTGCATATTTGAAGGGTAATTTCCTTTATATATATATATATATATAATGTCCATTAATTAATAAATATTGTAATGACAATAAAAATAATAAATATAATGGTGATGAACTATTATATAGTCTTTCAACCTGCAGAAGGATTTTTAATTAATTACTTAACACTCTTCAACTGCCATTTAAATTTTAAAAAAAACAAGACATAATGGAAGCAAACATCATCAACTCAATCCCAGAATTCTTGAATTGTAACATTAGTGGCTTGTGTATTAATTAAACTCATTCTAATTCTATTTATGAAAATTACCTCTTTAATTTTTCTTTTATTAGACTTTCTTTCCATGAATAATGTTAACATTTTTACAATCAAACTTAAATTTGTATTTACATGTCCTTTCATTTTCGAAGAAAACTGATGCAGTCATTAAATCATTATTTTTTTACATACTTGTATAATAATTGATATTCCTTTATCCTTTTCTCTATGCTGCATCTTGAGTCACCTATATATAATAACATACATCCACAAAAAATTTGATAAACAATGTTACTTTTTTGCTTAACAGGTATGGCACTTTTAGAATTATTCACCAACGTATTAAACATATTATCATTATTTATAACACAAAACGAAAACATAAGCACATCCTTATAAATATCCATAAAAATTTCACTTATAAAGTTGAAATATATAAAATAGATATCCATTTTTTACTATCATCCTTCAACTTATTTAAACTATTATAACTCTTTTTAAATTGACATATTGTTAATGTATTCCATCTTATAACCAACTTCAAGCATTTCTTGGGAAAATATCTTAATATTTTTAAATTTATAACACTGATAATGATATAATTTTTCATTACAGAACAAAAAAGATCTAAAACTTTCCATCTTATGCATAATTGGTACTTTTGATATCTAATTTATATATCCCCTTTTTTGCAATGATTTGAATACTAATTTAATACTTAACATACTACTATCTCTGGATAATAAATAAATCCAAATACTTAATATTTTTTATTATGTTCTTTATTGTAATGGTATAAATGAGGTTTTGGATCATCATGGCCCATGAATTGGGCAAACCAATATCTATAACAGTATTAATTAGAATATGACAAATTATTATTAGGTAAATAATAATTCTTCATGTTTGGATGACAATTTTGTAAAATAATCAATAATCTTTTATTATCTTGGATAACTGGTTCAATTCAAACTATGTATTAGAGTATCAATTTCTATAACAGTATAAAGAGATTAAAATGATCATCTATTTATAAATGAATGGCTTAACTCTTTCAAATAACAAATTTTATAGCAGTATAAATATATATAAAATTAAATAATTATCTTAAGATCCCTGTTGAATACCAAATTATGCTAATATGAATTATATATAAACTAATAATTAAATAAATATAAGTTACAAAAGTTCAAATAATGTTGAGCATCAATTTATATCATTGTAAACGAAAATAAATATATTAGTTTAATCAATTAGCGTTTAATAAAACATTAGTTTAACCTTTACTAATTATTTATTCATTGTAATTAATAAAATTTAACTGATGAAATGCTACAATAATACAATAAATTATTAAAATATGTAGGTATTTATTCAATATTTTGTCTGTCTAATATTTAATATGCAGCTAAATTATGTAGAAGCCCTTGAAGCAGATATTAAAATATAGTATAATAAATAAACTATGAATAATCACAAAATTCATTTTAATTAAAGTCTGTGCTCATATAGCCTATATATTATAATAAATATAATATAAAAATAATAGTTAATAAGAAAATGAAATAATTTTTGTTAAGTTATTTGATTAGGAATTAATTATCAGTTGTATGTACTATATATGTTGTAGAAATTTTATATAACTACCTAAATGTTATGAATAATAAGGTAATAAACCAGAAAGAAAATACTATCTTTGCATGAACACTTATAAATAAATACTTAAAGTATATCAAATTTTAACTAAGTATGTTTAATTGCTTTTTGTCTTCTTATAATTATAAATGTGAAATTATTAAACTACAAAATTTTGACATCACCAAAGTACATAAAAATATATTAAAATATATATTGTCATAAAGATAATTCATGAATTCTTATACTCAAGATTTATTTGTAAATTTACTTTTTGGTTAGTTTATATATTTAGGTATTATAAAAAAACAAACACATACATACTAAAGTTAATAAAAAATAAAGAAAACCCCCAACCTGTTTTATTTATCCAAAAATATTCTGATAGGTTCCTTAACTAAAACTCCATTAAAAGCATATTTATTAATACATATCAAAACATCAACAATATTTTCAAAAACAGGAATTAAAGTTCATGAGTCTGTAGAGCTCTTATTAATATCATACAATACTTTCTGTGTTATGAAAATATATTAAATAAATTATATTTGAAGTCCAGATATATCCCTATAGCATTTAAACAAAATTTTTATGAACTTGAATGAGGTATATATTTTGAATAAAAAATTCCATAATAAAATATTGAAGTGTTAATATTTTTCATATTTATATTAATATTAGCATTAGTTAATCCTTGGGTATTCCATAATAATCATTATTATAGCATTGAAAATTTAATCAGTAATAAATTTCACATTGTATCATTTAAGGTATATTCTTAATAATATACACTTCATCACTGAGATCATTCCATATATTATCACATCCCTGTGGTAGGGTAAATACAATATACGAGTTGTTTTATTATAAGATCTCTCAAAAGACAGTAGTCTTTTGAGCAAATGTTTTTCCCTACTGAGCAAATCATTTTTATAGTAATATCCAATTATTAATATTATATATAACACATTGACTTTGCTTATTGAGAGATAGATTAAAAGAGAGCAACCAGTCTAAAATCAGAAGCTTATACATATATTTTCCGATGACAACACATTTAAGTCAGTATGTTAGCTGGTTGTTTTCACTCAAATCTAACCCATTGCTATTGTTTATGTTATGAGAAATTAAATTTCAATAAATATTTTTTTAAAAAAATATATGCATTCATGAAGTAAAATTTCTTCTTAACTTTGTAATAAATAAACATTTAAAAAAATAATATTAAAATAAATCAGCAAATTAAAATACATTTTAAAATCATAATTCAAATAGTTAACATACTTTGTATATTTATTTATTTAATATAAAATATTTTATATTTTTAACTAGTATTGAAATAATTATATCTATAAAAATATTTTGAAATGCATATGAGTTAATATTATATTAATTATATGAACATAAAACATGTATGCATACACACATACACTAAGCAACAATTGACTATTTTGTTTATTTATATTCATATATTATTTATTAAAAGCATGCAGTAAAGAATATTAATAAACGAATCTATTAGTACATAATTCAACCTATTACACCTTCATAATAATAAAGTATTAACTTTATTACACTATAGAAATTTGATCTACTTCTGTTAAAAATTAAAAATTACCCATGTTATATTACAATATATTATTCATTACTATTTATTAATAAAGTAAACTATTGAGATCATTTGAAACAATTAAAAATCGATAAGCCAACAAAATTTCAATTTTAAGTCTAGACCAAGATAGCACAATATATATATATAAGAATAAATAAAATTTTAATATTGAATAAATATAATGTCATGTGAAATTTACTAAATCTATTTTAAATAATAATATTATAACTGCTCCGTAGCTGCCATGACCAATAAACTTTTTACATTAGGAAAATGGACTATGGTCCATTTTTTATATTTTAGATCTTTTGATTTCGATTTATACAAAATCATATCAGCCAGAGAGTAAACTTATGTTAGTCTATATATTTTGATGTAAATTAATTTTAAATAACTGATATTAAGTTTATAAAGTAAAAATATTACACTAACTTCTAAAATGTATATATGTAATTATATGGAATATTTTAATATTAAATAAATATGTCTTGTAAAACTTACTATGTCTATTTTAAATAATAATTGAACTTTCCATGAGCTGCTGGGTTCAACAACTTTTCACAATTAAAAAAATGGTTGATGGACTATTCTTACCATATATTGGATCTTTTTACTTAAAGTCATCCAGATACAAAATGTGGTAAGAGATGGTCCACAGTTCAATTTCTTACTCTAAAAAAATACTGACATTAGCAGATATAGTGCAGTTCAATTATTATTTACAATAGCCTTAGAAAATTTCACAAGATATTATATTTATTCAATAATAAAATATTATTTATCATTACATATATAACATATGTTTATTTAATATAAAGTTTAGGAGTGAAATATTTTCCCTCTGTAAGCTTAATAACAGCTAGTTAAAAACCAATTTACATTTAAATATATAAGCTCATTTAAGTTTGTTTTATGGATATTATTATTTTAAGTAACTCTAATAAAAAAAATCTAAAATATGTTAAGAAGTGGTCTGCGTTTATTTTCTTACTGTAAGAAGTTATTGAATATGGTATCTAAAGGGTAGTTCAATTATTATTTAAAATAGACATTGTAAATTTCAAATGTTTATTCCCTCAGGAGTTTATGTGATGCTTTACAAATGTAAGTAATATATTAAGATTCAATAGAGACCTTATATAATACTATGCTAATCCAAAACAAAAAATAATAATAATTTCTTATTTAGGATGTCATATACATACTAGGACTATAAATGCTAGAGAGAATTGAATCCAGAGCTTTTTATTATTAAACCATGTATGATTGTAATAATGTTTGATGGTTATTTAGGGAAGGTTATATGATAGACAAAACTTTCCATACAGTAGTGCCACTCAGTGCCAGCCAGAGTAATCAATGAATGCCAGAAGACTTGTGCATAAAACCCCCATCTAGTGACTATTCATCCAATATCCCCAGACTAGTTTCTGGCTTGTGGCCTTTGTCAGTGAGGAGCTTTGGATCTGAAAGCACTGCACCTAGATCTTAGGATCTAATGTAATCCTCCTGCAGCCACCTTTTATCTCTACTTAACTACAAAACTATGAGAATAAAATTGAAAACACAATATTTTCATTCTAAGCTCAATTGCTTATATAGTCATATGGGTCTGAACCCAGTTCAGTACTGTAACGATCCGGAGAATAACACTTAATGTGATCTGCACTACAGGACACCATCTAGGCATTTGAACCTAGAAAAAATTATAAAATAGTCAGATACATAAGTCAAAAAAAATTTTTTTTATTTTTTTATAAATTTTGATTCCGGTCAGTTAGCCCATTGTCACTAGCTCAGGGAGTAGCAGAGATTTAAATTTCATAATAAATTCTTATCTAAGAATATATAAAAAAGAATAAAATAAGCCACTGCCATTAATTAGCACACAAACATTTATTTACGCACATATATAAAATTTACATTATTTTAGAATAACTTTTACTTTGGATTTTAACTTGATTTTAGAATTTAAATTTACATTTTTAATTTTTATAATATTATAAGTTTACATTTTAATTTTTTATAAGTTCACACAGATGGGTTTATAAAATGTGTTTTTAATGTTGAGTATAGATCGGTTACATAGATTACACGGTCAAAAAACATTCCAAAATAAACATAAACGATCAAAATACAAAATCATTGATACCGTCAATTGCATAGGGAATACAAGAAACCCAATGGTTTTCATCATAAGACACCACATTGACACCAATAACTTAGAAGACATCCGACATAAATACAACTTAGATATTCACCGAATGTCTATATATTTTGAGCAAATATGAAAACCAAAAACATAATCAACTGGTAACGAACCCATGCAAATGTCTATACCCAACTTAAATTTAATGAATTTTTATTTAGGGTGTTGAGTATGAATAAACTACATAGATCTGCCATTTGAAAAGAAAATATTCTATTCTTATTTAACCCTAGGCTAAAAGTTCGCAGTCAAACTAATGTCAATTCATCTGATATATTGATGCATTCAATGTAATATGAAATATGGCAGCACAAAAGGTTAAGAGAAGAAATTGCCTTTTGTCAGATAGGAATACTATATCTATCTGACAAGAAGAGCAATAAAAAAAAACTCCATAGAAAGGAACAGCGTTCTACATCTTATAATCCCTTCCATAGGCAAAACGGAAGTGTGCTGCATATAAGCGATTCGGCCCATAGCGAAACTCGAATTACATCTACTAACTACATCAATATATCCAATTCATTGACCCAATTCAACCATGAAACAAATAACCTAAGATTATAGCCATTCATGCCTGACTAAAGTTTAACATTTATGTAATTTAGTCTAACGAAAAACAAAAATCATAATAAAAACTTAAAAGAACAAAAAAAATAAATGGAAATGATTTTAAAAAAAAAAAAATACATCAAATGCCATTATTAATATTAATTTACGTTGGTCAGATAGGATTGTATTTGTATTATATACTAAAAGGTTTAGAATTTAGAGTTCTTATTGTTTTCAAATGAATATAAAGTTCTTACCATTTTTTAAAACATCCAGCTTTATCCTTTACAGTTTCTTGCCATTGCTGGTAATTTTGAACAGGAATTCCCACACCGCACTGAAGATATTGGTATCCAGTTAGCCATTGTTTTTATTTATCCGGAGGTCTTTACTTGAGCTGGTCCTTAATGTAGAAAACAATGTCATTTCTCTTTCTTTTTTAGCAGAACTGAAGGGATTGAAGAGTGCATCATTTCAATCCCTTCTCCTTCAACTCCGCACTAACACATATCTGTACTCTTGTTATAACTAGTTAATTTTTTTATTTTCAAACCTTTCCTTTTATAATAATTTTGGGGATTAATTCAATATTACGTCATGATGGTGAAAACCTTTTCATTGAGGTCCAAATTCCCGATGGATTTCTTTCATTTGCTAAAAGTTTCTATTGTTTTCCTATCTGACTGTTGCTTATACATTTCAATGCCCAAGGCTAGTTTACATTGACTAATTAAAACAATCATTTCCATTTTCTGATTACTTAATGTGTTTTCCAAAATTAAAGATATATTTTTATCTCTAAATCTTTTTAAGTTTTTGCTTTTAAAATATTTTTTCTATTTTTAATAAAGTTTTATTTTAATAATTTTTTTTTTCATCTGTGTGATTTATATATAAGAGTTTAAGATAGAATTAATTTTCAATTTTTAAAAAAAGGAAGTTTTATTTGCGAACCTTTATTCTTTTCATGTTTACTAATAAAAAAACAATGTAATGTACATAAGTGCCTATTACAGTACCCATAAATTTTGATGTCTTTGGCTCTGTAACAACCATACCACCACTATCCTATTAGCCAGGATTGGTGTTAAACCACAAAACATCACATGAGCACTATTTCTTATGCTAGCACATAACTTATTAAAACAGGCAAAACTCTCCATATAGTTGAACCACTCGGTGCCAACCAGAGTAATCAATAGATGCCAGAAGGCTTGTGCATAAAATCCCCATCTAGTGCCTACTCATCCAATATCCCCAGACTAGTTTCTCTGGTTGGAACTGAGTAGCACTACTGTATAGAGAGTTTTGCCTGTTTTAATAACAGCAATGTGCTAGCATAAGAAATATTGATCGTGTGATGTTTGGTGGTTTAACACCAATCCTGCCTAATAGGATAGTGGTGGTGTTGTTGTTACATAGGTAAAAACACCAAAATGTATGGGTACTGAACTGGGTTCAGACCCATATGATTATATTAGCTATTGATCTTTGATTGAAAATATTGTGTTTTCAATTTTATTCTCACAATTTTATAGTTAAGTAGAGATAAAAGGTGGCTGCTGGAGGGTTGCATTAGATTCTAAGATCTAAGTGCAGTACTCTCAGATCCAAAGCTCCTCACTGACATAGGCCACAATCCAAAAACTAGTCTGGGGATATTGGATGAGTAGGCACTAAATGGGGATTCTATGCACAAGCCTTTTGGCATCTATTGATTACTATGGTTGGCACTGAGTGGCATTACTGAATGGAGAGTTTTGCCTGCTTTAGTAAGTTATGTGCTAGTCTAAGAAATAGTGATCATGTGATATTTAGTGTTTTAACACCAATCTTGCCTTATAGGATAGTGGTGGCTATGGTTGTTATAAATCTAAAAACACAAAAATGTATGGGTACTGAACTGGATTCAGACCCATATGACTATTAAGATATTGAGCTTAGATTGCAAATATTATTGTGTTTTCAATTTTATCCTCAGTTTTTTAGTTAAGTAGAGATAAAAAGATGGCTGCAGGAGGGTTGCATTGGATCCTAAGATCTAGGTGCAGTGCTCTCAGATCAAAGATCCTCACTGATGAAGGCTACAAGCCAGAAACTAGTCTGAGGATATTGGATGAATAGATGTTATGCATAAGCCTTGTGACATCCATTGATTACCCTGGTTGGCATTGAGTGGCACTACTGTATGGAGAGTTTTGCCTGTTTTAATAACAGTTATGGGCTAACATAAGAAATAGTGATCATGTGATGTTTAGAGGTTATATAATATTTGATTAGTAGAAGTGACAAAGTAAAGTTTTGAACTATCAAAAGATTTGTTGCTCAAAAAGATATATGATATGCAGGAACTGAAAGTGACATAATTAAACTGTAATCTAGAAATCTTTAGCTTTTGAATGTCTATAACTACTCTAAACTATAGTAAAAATTATTTGGTTGATAATAGTCTGTATTTTGTAACGTTGAGAAGAAGCCAACTAATATACTAAAATTGTTTTACAAATTTATTCATTAATGAGATGTTATAAAGTGTTAACATGATTAAGAATATTCCATCCTTGATCCTACTGGATGTGATGAGTTATTTATAATATGAAAAGCAAACAAATCCTTATTTGAAAGCTATCATCACTTTTATGAAGAATATAGGGGATATTTAAAAGTGTGCTTCTTCTATTGATTGTAAAATTTGCTTTCTACGATGTGTAAACTGAAATATTTTGTCATCATTTTAAAAGACTTAAAAAAAAAAAAAACAAATTATAACTTTCAATAAAAAGTATTTTTATTCTTAAGACACTGTTCGAAGATATCATAAAAAATGATAAAAATATTGCAATATATATTGACTGTTGCAACAATTGTATATTCCCAAACTATTAAACTTCTGAGACAAAAGATGTTTTTATCAAGAGAAATTACCTTGACAACATAATCACATTAATCGATTAGCTTTGAATGTAATGCTACAAATTAAAAGTGAAAACCAGTTATCAATTAAAATTTATAGTTTAATACGCGTGTGTGTATATATATATTCTAATGTTTTCACGGATAAAGATGTCACATTATTATTACTATTCTTCTCCCCCCCATTTTTTGTGGGATACCGTGTAGTGAAACAGACTAAACTGACGCTCCAGTACAATAAGTACCTCTTTCAGAAGCTCTCTTCTCAAATCATGCATTCTTATGATTTGAGAAAGAGGACGCTCTGAGGAAGGTACTTGATATTGTACTGAAACGTCAGCATTTAGCTTTTTCACTACACGGAATATCCCGCAAATAGTAATAATAATATGACATATATATATATGAAATAGAGGGATTCAAACTTAGTATTTTCAATGTAATCCAGTATACTGAATAAACAGGTTAATTATATATTTATATAATATTTAAATACATGTATGTTTTTATACAAAACTTTTTAGAAAGGACTTAATTTCAGACTTTTAAACTCATTATAGATATCCACTCTATCTTATGCAACTCATACACATAACCACATACATGTGGAAAAAAAATCTCCAATATGCATATTTCATGCTTGGTACAGATCACCATCTTCATCATGTATATACAATCAGTGCTAAGTTTATATTAAGATAACAAATCTTCAAACTTCAATGGACAAGCTCCAATCTTCACCACTTTCCAACTCTTCAGCCATCAATATCATTGAAAATACAGGGAATGGAATGTTCAAATTTCTTTTTAATACCAATATTATTGTCATACCCATGTTAACTCTAAGTCATTCTGTCCTCTCACATATATGACCTTTATATGACCATTTAAATATACAGAAAATGGATGGGCAGAATACAGGCTTAACATGTTGTATTTAAATATGTATATATTATCTATACTAAGCCTAAAATAATTAGAAGAAACTTGAAATCCCAACTTACAAATTCCCTATAGCTATCTACTCTATCTTATACAACTGATACACATACATGTATAAAAATAAATAAATTAAGCTCCTATATGTGAGGGGTCAGAGTAACTTAAAGTCAACATGGGTATGACAATGAAATTGGCATCAACAAGGGCTTTGAGCATTCCATCATCTGATTTTCAGTGATATGGATGACTGAAGAGTTGGAAGGTGGAGAAGATTGAAGCCTGTCCATTAAAGTTTGAAGATTTGCTATCTTAATATAAACTGAGCACCAAATTGTATATATGCATGGAAAATGGTGATCTGGATAAACTGATGTGTGCTGGTTCAGCAAGAAATATATATTAGAGAGTTGTCTAAGATGGAGTTGATAACTGTACGGAGTTTGAAATTCTGATGTTATATCTTTTCTACTATATATATATACAAAACCATAAAACAATATAATACTAGATTAAATTAAATTTTTTTACCAAAATCCTTACACAACCATGGTTTCATCTACTACAAATAGACCTTCTCAAGTGAAAATCAACCTAAAGAAAAACATATATATATATTGTGCCCTTGTCTGTAGGTCATAATAAGGTAGATAGGTCAATTACTAAAAAATTTTAAATTTTAAGTTATATTTGTATGATATATAAATAATAATAGGATAATTAAATTTTATAGTACAATTTTAAGCTGAAAATACCTGGTATATAAAAATGTAATAGATTATTTTAAAAGAAAACAGTTAAATAAAGCTTGATTATATTCTTGCTTATGGTTGTAAAAGCTGGCCATATAAAATAATACAGCTATAGATAGTTAAAAGTATATTAATAATTTGAATATAATATTTTAAAACTAATAAATTAAATAAATGCCAGATGTAATGTTATAATTATATTTAATAGTCAAATTTAATAGAGTATATTTTATTAATAAACTGAGGGATGGTGAGAGTTATATTTAGTTCAACATTTTAAAATTATTTTCCAAATTTTTATAAAAAATATATCAGTTTTGGTAATTTAGACCGAGACGTAAATAAAAAATCATTTGATAAAGTTAGTAAACACGTGACTGTATATTATATACCTTCACACACACGCTTGTTAAAATAATAATAAAGGTTTGTGAATTTAAAACTAGATATAATTGCCATCAATCATTAAAGTGAAAGTTTAAATGTGAAATATTATTTTAATAATTATTTTAAAAGCTTAAATAATTTTTATAAAAGTATAATTGAATTTAAAAATACTAGTCTAAATAATATTTTGAGACATTACGTCATCAATTCTTTATTTTAAACGTCTATTCTGTTATAAAACTAAAATGGATAAATTTGTTCGCGCTAAAAAAGTTATTAACCAATCAACGGGGATAATCCAGCAGACAAAAATATAGGAATTATACAGAGCGGGGAGAAGGAATGTGTAAGTGAAAGAGAAAGTAACACATTTTTGTAGCTGATAACACCGTAGCTGGAAAAGTAATATAAATTTAAAATTTTGTATTTGTTTAAAAGTTCTTCTGTAACATATAATATAGTTTGACTGTATCGATATGGATTGCTAATTTTAAAAGTTATCTTACCAGGGAATTTATTCGAATTTAATCAAAGCCTACAGTAGAGATGGAAGTACAAGGGAAAATACCTAAATTTATCACCGAAGGAAAAATATTTGGAAATTGTCTTAATGCAACTTTAATTATGCTCAACCAGAAACTGATTGTTATAACTCAAAGAAATATAATTGGGACGCTATATGAGAACTTAAAAGAGAAGTTACTTGCCGTCAGGAAAAAATTATGACGCAAAATTTATAAGGCTACTTTAAAGTTATTTTATTCTTCTCTATGGAAAATTTTAATCTGCGTTTTATTATAAAGAAAATAATGATGAAGAAAGAGTGTTTATCTTTTAAAGGAAAAACATTATTAAAATATAGTACAAGAATTTCAAGATAAAGAAAAAGCAATAGAACAATATGAAAGTGTTATTATGTATTTGATAGAAAAGGAGCCGAAAACTTTATCTAATTTAAAAATATTATAAAGTATTCAATGGAAAAATGCTTGAGCTTAAAAGAAATATAAAATTAAATGACTTAATGAAAATGGATCCATGGAAATCAGAAAATTTACTGAATCTTTAAATAAAAGTACGTACAAGATGCATCGTAAAAGTCGCGCGGGAAAATATTAGCAGACAATAGTAGAAAAGAATGCCATGAATTAATAATTATATACAGTATTGTGAAAACCAAGGATTGTCGTCTATGAAGATTGATTAAACAGAGCTATTGTTTTACTTTAAAATAGAACATTAAGTGATTGAATGAAGAAATAAAAATATTTTTTTTTTAGCTTAAATATGAACGGTTCAAGAAAGTCTGGTGAAGAAGTATCGTAAATATAATTTAAATATTTTATTAATTTATTTTAAATATAAAATGCTATATTAGATTAGGGAAAACATATAAACATAAATTTAATAATAATGAGATTTAAATATAATAGCTTAATAGAATGATAGAAATATTGTTTTAAAAATAAAAAGTATGTATGGAATTTTTATATCTACAAGAATTAATGGAATGGTGAAGCCTACAGAACACGATCGAGAAGATCAAGATCGTTTTGGTAATTTTGGTATTTATTCATAATGCATAATGTATTTTTTTTTAGATCATCTATTGAGTAAGAATGATGTGTGAAAGTTTTAAAATTATAAGTACACATTTTTATACAACATTAAAACATATTCTGAGATAAGAATAATTTTAAATATGCATGCAATAAGTTATTTCAAGTATAATTAATAGTATAAGTTGTCAAAACAATTGTGTGATTCTTTTGAACTTTCATGTAACAAAGTATTTAGATATTTTAAAATAGTTTGTATATGATAAATATACGAGAAAAGTAGTAAAAGATTTTCTTAGAGAACAGTTGTATAGTTTTGAAATAAAATGAATTTTATTATTGTTAGAAATGTAGATAAGAATTTGTCGATGTACTGTATAGAAAAATCTAGAGAAATAAGATCGGATAGTGACTTGGTAGTACTAGTGTAGAGGAAACCAAGATGATGTTTAGCTAAGAAATAAGAAAATCAAGTATTTGGATCATAGTTAGTTTGTGTGATTTCAGTATAGCTAACTAAGCACTATCACTGAACACATATATTTTGGACAGTGTCTTTACGTATCTTTTAAACTCTTTGATGTTATATAAAAAGCTGAAGAAATAGCTTTAGCATCACTCCTATGATAGAGGTGGGTAGACAGACAAAGGTCACTCCTCTATATTGTCTTTGAATTCACTGTGCCATTATTGTCAAGGTTTATGACGGATAATATTCTAGTTATTTTGATCCTGTGCATCTATTTTCGCTATCCTTGTTTCGTGAATCTGCATCGTCAGAAAGATATTTTTTACAGAAATAATGAATAAAATAGAACTGAGGGTCTGTTATAGTTTAAGTAAGAATAGTTTATTTACTGGGATGTGTTAGAACTGTGTAATTTTAAAAGTGAAAGTAAAAAAAAATCATAAAGAGAGAAAGAATCATATAATACAGTTTAAAACCAATTTGGAAACGAATATAAGATTTTTAAAAGAGAAATCTAAAACAAAGTTTTTTTTTTAAGTGATAATAAAATTTGAATATTTTTTATAATAATATTTAGAAAATGAATATTGCATGTTTGTTAAGAAAATAATTCAATAATGTGTAATAGACACATATATTTGTGCATGGTGTGTTAATAATTGTAATTACCATCCGAAGCAAGGCTTGAATGAGTATATTAGAGTAATAAGCATTGTATAGTGAACAATAAAACGTAATATCAAATGTAGAAGAATGTTTTTTGAATCGGTAGGATTCCATATAACTAATATAAAATTGAAGTTTTATGATTTTGTAGAAGGTTTACTACGAATGTAATTTTATAAAAATATAATTTTAAAAAATAGTAGGGATACAAAGTATTAGTGATAATTATAAATAAATACATTTTGTAACAAGCTAAACTAAAATAAGAAATCCAATAATAATAATACTGTACTTTCTTAAGTATTTAAAAGATGAGAATTAACTAGAAAAATAAGGAGAAGTTTAATTTTCATTTTATAAACTAGTAAAATAACTTTGTGATAGGAGAGTAAGGATATCCAATGTACATAATGTAAAATAGTGTTATTTGTTTGTGTTATTAATAAAATTTGTTGTAAATTTATTATAAAGCTTTGTGTCTTCGTTATTATTTCTCCACATGGATGCATGATATCACAATACATATTTATAATTGAAACAGACATATAGTTTTGCACAAAATAGGTAAACATAAAAGTGTTATAATAATTTGAAAATTTATTTGTATGATAAAATTAAAAGATCATAATTATATCATTTATTGGTCATAAGTTGGTTGCCACAATATTAAAATAAATTATATGCTAATGTTGCCACACGTATTTTGTTGTCGGATTATTAAAATACTGCCACGTACGTAATTATTTATTTCATTTAGGAAGTAATAAGATTATATTATACTATTATTATTATTATTATTATTATTATTTATTATTGTTAGTTACTGCGTAGTGAATTCATGACATAAAATTCCCTTTTCATAGTTTACTACCGTAATTTTAAATCAGTTAGAGTACAATTTATGAACCTGAGATTTATTTGATTTTATTTTATTTATTCTATTTATTTACTTAATCTTATTTAATTGAGCTAGATTATTATTACAAAGAATATTAAGACATGATTATTATTTTAATCATAGTGAAAAGAGCTTAGAAAGTCTTAAGAATACTATAAGTTAGTTATTTAGTATAGTGTTCTTATGCCATTGAGATAGTATCATGTGGATAATATCTCAATGTAGTCTGTCTCATTCCCGTCATTCCATGTCTCATGAAAATAATAAATATTTATTAATTCATTTACAAATATAACTGTATTTATATTTTAAAAGTTAGAGCTAGTAATCATTTTTAAATTAATGCTGGATATTTCATTTTATTTATTTGTTAAACTGAGCTAGAACCCGGAATTTTAAACATCCAATATATAAAATTTATGGAGAGGACGTGGTCGGAGGAGGCGGGCAGAATATATATATATATATAAACAAACAAACCTTCCCATAATTCATTTCAAACTCCACCTTCCCATAATATCAAAAGAAGTCTTCATAAGATTGATAGCCTCAGAATCAAGGAGTTTTATCATCAAAGTCTCTTATTCTTCTTTTTAACTCATTCTTTTCATAAAAAATAACTGAAGCATTGTTAAACAATATTCTATGACCTGTATTCAATTCATGAATATATAAGGCTGAATTAAGATACCTATGTTTAACTCTACTTATATGAACCTTAATCCTTTCATTAAGGCTAAATTTACTCTGGCCTACATAAAATTTACCACAACTACATGGAATTTTATAAACAATATCAGGAATAGACCTACTATCAATAAACTGCTTTGAACCATTAAATAATAAATTCAAATCAGAACCTTTCCTCCATGCAACCTTCATTCCACCTAACAAATGACTATTCCTATAAACCAAATTATAAATTGATGCTTTAAATGGTAAAGACATATAATCATCATCCTTACCAACAAAATTCTTATCATCCAAATCACGACTATAAACATTATTATTAAATACTATTTTTTTAATAAAATCATGACTATAACCTGATTCTACATATTCAGCAGCAAATTGACTTCTTTGAATATCAGCATCATTATTAAAATTATTAAGCCTTCTATTCCGACAACAAAAATTCAACAAAGACATTTTTTATGTATAAAAGGCTGATAACTATCAGGTCTAATCATATTTCTCAAATTTTTAGGTTTTATAAAATGACTACAAAACAAAACATCATTAACCTTCTCAACATTTAAATCTAAAAACTTTAATTTTACAAAATAAAAACCACCCCCTCAATTGTAAACTTAATACTAGAATCAAAACCATTCAATCCACATAAAAACTCTTCTAATTTCTCTTTCTGAATAACAAACAAACAATCATCAACATACCTAACAAATAATTTAATAGAACATGAAAACATATTAATAATACTACACTCCAAATAATCAATATAGACAGCACACATCAATGGAGAAATGACATAACCAATAACCCAACCTTCTCTAATCTTATAAAACACATCATTAGACATAAAATACATTGAATCCTCTAACAGCAAAAGCAAATCATGAAAAACCTTAATCTTATTTGCAGAAAAACATTTTATTTTATTTTTAAAATTGAAAGAAAAACATCAATACTTTTTAATCTATTAACCAATTGGTACATATTTTCAATGTCTAAACTACCAAAAACACAATCATCATCCAAAACAAAAACATTTATTTTCTTAAAAGCCTCAAAAGAAGAAAAAACACAAAATTGACCCAATTTTATATAATCCTTAAAATATCTTTATAATAAATATTGATATTTTATCAACAATTCTTCCTGTAAAATCAAAAATACATCTCAAAGGAAAATTATCTTTATGAGACTTCAAATTAAAGAAAACCTTTGGAGCCACAAAATCACTAGGGTAACAATTTAAATAAGTAGCTCCATCAAAAACCTTTTTATTTTCTATAACTTTCATAATCTTAATTAATTTAGATTTTATTTTTTTACCAGGATCAGAATCTAAAATAGCATATTTTCCATTATTTAATTCTAAATATACTTTACTTTTAAAATCAATATTATTTAACTATACAAACTGGCCACCTTAATCTTCTTTTACCAATACCACATCATTGGCTTTCAATCTTTTTTTTAACAAAACTAATTTCCTTAGGGGCAAAAACAAATTTTTCTCTTTTAAGTAATTGACTATTCAAAATAACCTGTAAAGACATTTTATTTTCATCAGAAATATTACTATTACTTTCAATGGCAGAAACAAAATCAAAAACTAAACTTTTATTAGCAAACGGAACAAAGCCAGGACCCTTAGCTAAAATAGACAAATCAGATACATTCAAAACATAATTTGACAAATTTAAAACAGATGAAGCATCAGGCGTAATTTTATAAGCCCCTAATCTAAACTCTTTTCCTTTCACAAAACTTTTATTTTCAGCCTTTCCAATCAACCATTTAAATTTCTTGAAATACTTATTATTATAAGTGATTTCACACTTACTCCTAATCCACTTTAAAAAAGAATTTAAAACAGAATAATTAAAATTCCTTCTAAAATCCAACTTTATTCTAAACATTTTATAACTATCAATTAAATTAGATAAACTACTCATAATCTGCATAATAAATTTTTTAAGAATAAATCTTTTAAAATTTAGAATAAAATCACAATTAGAAAATAAAACCAATTTCCTATCCAATTTAATATTACATGAATTAGGAAACCCATTGCAAAACCTACAAGACTTAAGAAAATTAACCAGAGCCTTTAAAGATTCAATTCTATTAGACATATTAATTAACTTTTTTATTTCTACAATTTCTACACAAGAAAAATTATCATACAAAATCTGCCACATACTGAAAGAAAATTAATAACTATACAAATACAAATGAATAAATAATAATAAACAAATAATACAAAATAATACAAATTAATAATACAAATACACAAAACAAAGCAAATAAAATATGAAATTCACTAAACTATAAAACACTATTCAAAAATATTAAATAGTATACCTAATTAGAAAACCAAAACTGCCTAACACTATAATTATCTTATAAAAACTGCCACATACTGAAAGAAAATTAATAACTGTACAAATACAAACAAATAATTAATAATAAACAAAAAATACAAAATAATAAAATTAGTAATACAAATACACAAAACAAAACAAATAAAATATAGTATACTAAATAGAAAACCAAAACTTTCTAACACTATACTAGCAAAAATAAAAATGCAAAACTATAAAACAATATAATACTAGATTAAATTCAAAAATTTTACCAAAATCCTTACACAACCATGGTTTCATCTACTACAAATAGACCTTCTCAAGTGAAAATCAACCTAAAGGAAAACATATATATATATATATATACAAACAAACAAACCTTCCCATAATTCATTTCAAACTCCACCTTCCCTTAATATCAAAAGAAGTCTTCATAAGATTGATAGCCTCAGAATCAAGGAGTTTTATCATCAAAGTCTCTTTTATTCTTCTTTTAACTCATTCTTTTCATAAAAAATAACCGAAGCATTGTTAAACAATATTCTATGACCTGTATTCAATTCATGAATGTATAAAGCTGAGTTAAGATATCTATGTTTAACTCTACTTATATGAACCTTAACCCTTTCATTAAGGCTAAATTTACTCTGGCCTACATAAAATTTACCACAACTACATGGAATTTTATAAACAATACCAGGAATAGACCTACTATCAATAGACTGCTTTAAACCATTAAGTAATGAATTCAAATCAGAACCTTTCCTCCATGCAACCTTCTTTCCACCTAACAAATGACTATTCCTATAAACCAAATTATAAATTGATGCTTTAAATGGTAAAGACATATAATCATCATCCTTACCAACAAAATTCTTATCATCCAAATCATGACTATAAACATTATTATTAAATACCATTTTTTTAATAAAATCATGACTATAACCCAATTCTACATATTCAGCAGCAAATTGACTTCTTTGAATATCAGCATCATTATTAAAATTATTAAGCCTTCTATTCCGACAACAAAAATTCAACAAAGACATTTTTTATGTATAAAAGGCTGATAACTATCAGGTCTAATCATATTTCTCAAATTTTTAGGTTTTATAAAATGACTACAAAACAAAACATCATTAATCTTCTCAACATTAAAATCTAATAAAAACCACCCCCCTCAATTGTAAACTTAATACTAGAATCAAAACCATTCAATCCACATAAAAACTCTTCTAATTTCTCTTTCTGAATAACAAACAAACAATCATCAACATACCTAACAAATAATTTAATAGAACATGAAAACATATTAATAATACTACACTCCAAATAATCAATATAGACAGCACACATCAATGGAGAAATGACATAACCAATAACCCAACCTTCTCTAATCTTATAAAACACATCATTAGACATAAAATACATTGAATCCTCTAACAGCAAAAGCAAATCATGAAAAACCTTAATCTTATCTGCAGAAAAACATTCTATTTTTTTAAAATTGAAAGAAAAACATAAATACTTTTTAATATATTAACCGATTGGTACGTATTTTCAATGTCTAAACTACCAAAAACACAATCATCATCCAAAACAAAACCATTTATTTTCTTAAAAGCCTCAAGAGAAGAAGAAACATAAAATTGACTCAATTTTATATAATCCTTAAAATATCTTATAATAAATTTTGATATTTTATCAACAATTCCTCCTGTAAAATCAAAAATACATCTCAAAGGAAAATTATCTTTATGAGACTTCAAATTAAAGAAAACTTTTGGAGCCACAAAATCACTAGGGTAACAATTTAAATAAGTAGCTCTATCAAAAATCTTTTTATTTTCCATAACTTTCATAATCTTAATTAATTTAGATTTTTTTTTTTTTTTACCAGGATCAGAATCTAAAATAGCATATTTTCCATTATTTAATTCTAAAGAAACTTTACTTTTAAAATCAATATTATTTAACAATACAAACCGGCCACCTTTATCTTCTTTTAACAATACCACATCATTGGCTTTCAATCTTTTTTTAACAAAACTAATTTCCTTAGGGGCAAAAACAATTTTTTTTTCTTTTATGTAATTGACTATTCAAAATAACCTGTAAAGACATTTTATTTTCATCAGAAATATTACTATTACTTTCAATGGCAGAAACAAAATCAAAAACTAAACTTTTATTAGCAAACGGAACAAAGCCAGGACCTTTAGCTAAAATAGCCAAATCAGATACATTCAAAACATAATTTTACAAATTTAAAACAGATGAAGCATCAGGCCTGTTTTTATAAGCCCCAAATCTAAACTCTTTTCCTTTCACAAAACTTTTATTTTCAGCCTTTTCAATCAACCATTTAAATTTCTTGAAATACTTATTATTATAAGTGATTTCACACTTACTCCTAAACCACTTTAAAAAAGAATTTCCTGGTATTGTTTATAAAATTCCATGTAGTTGTGGTAAATTTTATGTAGGCCAGAGTAAATTTAGCCTTAATGAAAGGGTTAAGGTTCATATAAGTAGAGTTAAACATAGGTATCTTAACTCAGCTTTATATATTCATGAATTGAATACAGGTCATAGAATATTGTTTAACAATGCTTCGGTTATTTTTTATGAAAAGAATGAGTTAAAAAGAAGAATAAAAGAGACTTTGATGATCAAACTCCTTGATTCTGAGGCTATCAATCTTATGAAGACTTCTTTTGATATTAAGGGAAGGTGGAGTTTGAAATGAATTATGGGAAGGTTTGTTTGTTTGTATATATATATATATATATATATATGTTTTCCTTTAGGTTGATTTTCACTTGAGAAGGTCTATTTGTAGTAGATGAAACCATGGTTGTGTAAGGATTTTGGTAAAATTTTTGAATTTAATCTAGTATTATATTGTTTTATGGTTTTGCATTTTTATTTTTGCTAGTATAGTGTTAGACAGTTTTGGTTTTATATATATAACCAAAATTCATTCATCAAGTTTATAAACAGAAATTATTTTATTTTAGTGTCAATTTAATAAAGTAATATTAAATCAGAAACTGTTATAATTGAGAAATTTATTTGTTGAAAACATTTTGCAAATTATTATTAATTATTTAGAGAGAAAAAGAAAAAAAGGGGGGTTAGAATTTATAAAGTTAACTTCGGTAAGAGTGACGAGTAAACATCGTATTTTTATAACAGTGAATTATACTGCTATAATTTAAATTTAAGCAAATTGTCTAAGGAAAAGATCAAGAATCAATAAAAGCATTAAACAATTGGTTTAGACAGGGTTTTGTGTGTGGGTATAAGTGTATATGTGTAAAATATATTATAATTTTTAATTATAGAATTAATTACTAATCAATAAAAATAATGTGAGATCTCGATGGAAAGCTCTTTTAAAGAATTATTATTTTGTTTAACTATCTCATTCATAGCAGCCAATTCTCATACAAGATTTTGGGTTTAAAGTCAGGTTTCTATGCATTATTTTTTTTTATTAAAAATGTTCATTTTTATTCTTTCAGAGAGATTTCCAAAAGGGGGAAAATTTTTAACAAAACGACATGATATTTGTAAAAAGTGTGAATAAATAATTGTAAAACAATACTAATCAACCAGTTACAATTTAGATATAATTAGTTTGGCAAATCATTCAGGACAATTTAGGAGAGGCTCTCTTCATTATCAGCTACCTAGAGGAACCTCGTCAGATTAAATTATCAATTTTTTTATTACTAAAATTTTAACTCTTATATTATTTTTCTGGTTCTGTTTCTGAATGAAAAACTTCATCAAAAATTTATTAATATTGTAAGAAATTATCAGTGAGTAAAGTGTTATATTAAGCACGTACTTGTTTCTCCTGAAGTTGATCAATTTCATGATTTCTTTCCACACAACTATAAGCAATTTTAGCAATCGGCAAATAATGAAGCTTAAACCGCAGAGAAAAGTTTGCATGAGGAAAATCGAAAAAATCCCGTAATTTATGAATCTGTATTTTAAACTTATATTTGTTAAAATGAATAGATCTAATTATTTGTATTATCAAAAGTTCTGAAAGAAAATAATTTTTACTTTTATTAAAAATAAGTGTGGAACTGAATGTTAAATCCTATTTGAAATACTTATGGTATTGTTGTGAATTAAAGTAAACATTCTTCAATGAAAATATGTCTAATAATGAAAGAGAAATATAATTTGTAACTAACTAAAAATGCAACCAACCTATGACAAAATTAAAGGAATATTTTGATAATTCATGGAGAAATATGTGGATAAATAGATTTCTTTTAGTGAAGCTACATTAAACCAATGTATATGTATCTGAGCAGAAAGCTGGTTATCTTCCATGATGAAATGTAATCTAATGCAAGGAATCAAAACGAATAAAGAATTTAATATGAAATGAAAAACTATTGTATTCAATTTTAAAGATTATCAATATCTAAAGTGATTTCATAAAACAAGGACCTTGGATTAATAGTTTACACATTAAAAAAAAAAAGAATTATGTGCTAAAACTTCAAACAGAAATAATAAACCTCAGGATAAATTTACTAAAATTTATTAGAGTTTCCCACTGGATTATGTGTGCACAGAGAACAAAGCAAAATACAATAAAATGCAACACAAAACTAAATGAGACTTGCAGCAAAAGAGTAATTATATGACTAAGTTTGAATTTAACTTGCCTTATTCAAATATTAAATTGATGCTTTTGTAAAAACGTTTATTATACAAAGTGTTTTTTTAAAAGATCAGGTATTATTATTAAATATTTATGCATATAGATATTATATTCTAAGATGAAATGCATGTTGTGATAAAATGCAATAGTATAGTCCAAAGTGCAGAAAGATGATTTTGCAAATGATACACATTTCTTATTTTTTAATTTTATTATTATTATTATTATTATTATTATTATTATTATTATTATTATTATTATTATTATTATTATTATTATTATTATTATTATTATTATTATTATTATTATTATTATTATTATTATTATTATTATTATTATTATTATTATTATTATTATTATTATTATTATTATTATTATTATTATTATTATTATTATTATTATTATTATTATTATTATTATTATTATTATTATTATTATTATTATTATTATTATTATTATTACCATTTAGATCTGTTGAGACAAATTTATTAACTATACAGGATCATATTGCCCATTCTTTAAATAATCAAGCACAACTTGATGTAATTTATTTTGATTTAAGTAGAGCTTTTGATAGAGTTATTCATTCTAAGCTTTTAAGTAAAATGTCTGACATGGGTTTCTCATTGAATTTATTAAATTTGTTTATGTCATTTTTGCAAAATAGACCTTCTTTTATTAAATGTAATAATAATGTTTCACATGCTTATGTTAATGAATTAGGTGTTCCACAAGATAGTGTATTGGCACCATTGTTATTTGCAATATATATAAATGATTTGGATAGATATATAGTGAAGGATGGTCTATTATCATATGCTGATGATTGTAAAATATTTAAATTAATTACTTGTTATAAGGATCATTTACAGCTTCAATCTTATATAGATAGCTTTTCTGAATGGTGTTTAAAGAATAACATGCATATAAATATAGAAAAATGTTGTGCTGTTACATATACAAGGAAAGTTCAATACTATATGGACTCATATTATATAAATAATAAAACTATTGAATATAAAAAGTATTATAAAGATCTTGGAATATGGTTTGATCAAAATGGATCTTTTACAACTCATGTAGATAAAATTTTAAATAATGCCAATAAAATAATGGGTCTTATTCTTCGTAATGGACGTTATTTTAATATTTTTATTAAAATACATTTGTTTAAAACAATTGTACTTCATATAATGGAATATGGCTCAATAATATGGAACTCGAATAAGTTATCTCATATAGATAAATTGCAATCAATATACAATAAATTCAGTAATATAATTAATGCAAAAGATGTTTGTATAAATTTGTTTCATAGAAGAGTCATTCGTGATATGAAATTTTTTTATTTAATCATTTATGCAAAAATTTACTTACATAATTGTATTTCAAAGGTATTAATAAGAGTTTCTCACGTATGTACAAGGAATAAGGATTTATTTAGTATCGATAAATATAAATGTGAAACTTTATATTTAGCAACATTATATAGATTACCAAATTTTTATAATATGTATTTTAGTGATATTGACATATTTTTAGTAGATCTAAAGACATTTGTGAAGGAAACAACAATTACTTTTTCAAATATTTAAGGTTACTCTGTCTATATAATCAGATTGGGAGTAACATTAATTTTTGTGATATTTTTAATTTTAAATAGTTTTTAATTTTAAATATTGTTTTATTATGTAAACATTTATATTTTCATTTTATGTCATATGTATTATCTTTATTTTATTGTGTAAACATTTATATTTTCATTTTATGTCATATGTATTATCTTCATTTTTATTGTAATGTGCAAATTGTAATTGGCTTTATGCTGTTGTTTAGCACTTAAATAAATGAATTGAATTGAATTATTATTATTATTATTATTATTATTATTATTATTATTATGATGATGATGATGATGATGATGATGATATGTCCCATCGACGTTGAACCTGAGGCGGTCCGTGCCCGAGATGGGTGCATTCTGTTTATTAGCGTTCTCTTTTTATTAGGTTATAATATATATATATATAATGAAATGATCAAGTAATTTTGCTATTTTGTGAATATCATTTTAAATAGTAAAATCATATTCAAAATAATAGTAATATAAATCAATAATAATAATTCTACATTTTACAATTATTTAAACATTAATACTGAATAATTTATTTAAAAGTACAGCAAAAAATAAAACTTTTCAGACAGATTTAATTTAAGTGCATTTGAGGTTTAATGGATAACAGATCACTGGCAAAGCCCATTTTAAAAGATTTTGTTGTTTAAGATAACCAATCTCATTAAAAGTGAATGGAAATCTTTTCATCCTAAAGATTATGATAGCCAATATAAGAATTAGACTACTAAAAAATAATTACCTTATATACTGACAGTGATAAATCAGAAGATATTATTCGTTAGATTGAAGAAATATCTATTATTTAAATATGTATATTATTTGAAATAGTTACATGTTTTTTATTAATGAAGAGATTTTATATATTTTTAAATATATTTTTAATAATCATATGAACTTTAGGTCTTATTTATATTTAGTTTTAATATTTACGTTGCGAATCAAACAAAAGTATGAGTCCAAGCATTTACATTACATGTATCAAGTTAAATATTTAAATTAACATACAAATTTAATTTACGTTAAGACAACTTAATCTAAACCTATTTAATAAAATTCAAAATCGAACTAATAGTTTTGTTTTATGGCAGGTGTCGAGACAGAGAATTAACTGTTAAACCATAAAATTTAAATCATAATTGTATACCCAGATAAAAATTTAACAGGATATTAACCAGATAAATTGGTATAGATGTTTTTATTATTTCCCACAGTTTTGAGTTATCTTTTTTGCATTTATTTACCAAATGTTAATTAGTAGATAAACTTTGAAAGGATGAATTCTTTATCCTAAGACAATCAATAATGTTTTTATTATTAAAATTTGTGCTATCATTTGTTTTATTTTTCAAACAAATGGAGAACAAGTTATGTTTATGTATTACGTATTTTTTTACTCTTACCATTTCTGTTGAGCAGAATAAACTTTTAAACATCATGCTAAGTTGTAAAATGACTTTCAAGTAAGCCATGATAAATTTATATACTGAGAGTTTAATGTTTTTTTCTATATTTAAATTCTACAGAAAGTTAGCATTACCAATGGATCTGTAATGTGGTTAACTGTCTATATCAGTCAGTATCAATTAAAATTGCTTGGCACTTCTCTCTCTCTCTATATATATATATATGACAATAGATGGCATTATACCAAAAACACCTTCAAGCATTTGTTTACATAAACGTCAGAGCGGTGTATTTCACTATCTCTAACTTAATTTCCACCTTCATATCATGATTTCAAGCTATTTGCTATCGTCAGTGAAGGACAGGATTAAGAAACTAGATCTAAAACACAAACTCTGAGCGTTTAAGAAACAGTTTCTATTCAGCTTGCAAGCGTGAATCTTTTAGACACATAATGTCTTCAAACTCAGCATCGCATGCCAGATAGCTACATGGGTCTGATATCAGTTCAGCATCACCACATAGAAGAAGTCTCTGCAATATATATCATTGCAAGAAAGACCTCAAAGGTACATTTATGAAAAACAAAAAACACAAGTTAAAAACTTGCATACGCTTGTATTTATGACAATAGATGGCGTTATACCAAAAACACCTTCAAGCGTTTGTTTACATAAACGTCAGAGCGAGTATTTCACTATCTCTAACTTAATTTCCACCTTCATATCATGATTTCACTGACGATAGCAAATAGCTTGAAATCATGATATGAAGGTGGAAATTAAGTTAGAGATAGTGAAATACTCGCTCTGACATTTATGTAAACAAACGCTTGAAGGTGTTTTTGGTATAACGCCATCTATTGTCATAAATACAAACGTATGCAAGTTTTTAACTTGTGTTTTTTGTTTTTCATAAATGTCTCTTTGAGGTCTTTCTTGCAATGATATATATTGCAGAGACTTCTACTATGTGGTGATGCTGAACTGATATCAGACCCATGTAGCTATCTGGCATGCGATGCTGAGTTTGAAGACATTACGTGTCTAAAAGATTCACGCTTGCAAGCTGAATAGAAACTGTTTCTTAAACGCTCAGAGTTTGTGTTTTAGATCTAGTTTCTTAATCCTGTCCTTCACTGACGATAGCAAATAGCTTGAAATCATGATATGAAGGTGGAAATTAAGTTAGAGATAGTGAAATACTCGCTCTGACGTTTATGTAAACAAACGCTTGAAGGTGTTTTTGGTATAACGCCATCTATTGTCATAAATACAAGCTTATGCAAGTTTTTAACTTGTGTTTTTTGTTTTTCATATATATATAACTGATGATTGTTGAGAAGAGAGTCATTTATATAAAAAATATCAACGACTAATGCCCCACTGTCATTACGATATATATAATGAGATAGTTGGTTAAGATTTCAAAATAATTTTGTATCAATTGGTTCAGTTAAATTTAATAAATATGTAATTTTTAGTTATTTTATTAAAGTTGTGTTATTTAAGTTGTGAGATACAAAATACGTATCAGACACATACGAATATGTGAAGCATTTTTTATTTATTTGATTGATATTAGATGTAATTTTTTTTTTAAAAAAAGCGGACTTTCTAATAAGTTTGTTATCTTTGGATACAATTTATTTTAAAAATTTAAGAACAATGTTTAAAGAGGAAATGTTATATTTAATCTCTTTATCGATAAAAATTCTAAAAAAGCATGCAGTTTTATTAAATTAATCATTACCATAGAAATTTTGTAATTAGAGGAATTAGCTTGCAATTGATTAATTAAAATAAAAAAATGCTGGCTCATCTGAAAATATTTTGTATTATATTGATCGAAAAGATTCTAGAAAATTCCTGTTGCAGAGATAACAATAGGCTGCAAGCTCTATAAAAGGCTACCAAAAATTAATTAGAGACGCTCTAATCTTTTCTACATTTTGTGCCCATTACCAGTAAACTTGTTGAAATTAGACATATAAAAACAATTCTGTAAGTATTATTATGAAAGGTTGTGAACATATATTCAGCAATTATTTTGTTTAATATTTGGCTGCAGTGTATGCCATTTATCATTGTAAGTATCCATTGGAAACAAATAAAAAATCCTCTCCAGTTGCTGTATCTTTAAATATTTGCAGCTAGATATTTTCAAAAGACCAACTTTTGGCTCCAAATATTAGCCTCATTTTTTATCACGAAATAAATTTATTAGAAAGGTTAATATCCTGAAATTGCTGATTATCAGTCTCAATACTGAAGCATATATAAAATAATTCCTATGCAGAAACATTACCATGGAAAAACATGGACATAGAGAGTGCGTACGCCTAACAAATAATCCACAAAGAGCCAAAGATTCCATCACTCACAGACTTATAGTAATAAAATATGGATTCTATTATATATTTTAGTAAGCCACACATAATTTTATTTGTATTTATTTACCCATATGTATGTATTAGTATATGTACTTTTATATTCAGAGTTTATTGATGCATAATTTTATTTATTACATTTTATGAATATTTATTGAATTTTGATATTTATTATATTTTAAGAATATATATATATATTGTGAATATTCAAATTAATGATCCAGGTATTTAAAAAAAAAATAAAGAAGTTTGTTGATCTTATTTGATTTTTCTTTTGCTTGATAGATAGATAATGGAAGATCTTGGAAATATAGATTTAAATTGATCACCATGGCAACCTAAAGCTTTTAAATAGAATTGTTTACTGTTGATTCTAGCTTTAAAATAATAAATCACTATAATCAAACTCAGGAAAAACATATAGGTAAATAAATAAATTTTGAAAACAATTCAGTACAATATAAGTTTACTTAAATAGGATCGATATTTTTACATATTTCATGTATATTAATGCAGTCAACATAGTAACATTATTACATATAGTTCAATGTTTTTGTGTTATGTATATTTGTTTATAAATTAATTTTTAAAAAAATATTATTATTAAAAAAATATATATGTGTAAATTATTTGTGTTTATAAAGTGAATAAAGGTTGTTATATTAATTTTGTATTTTGGTTTACAAATAATAAGAAAAATCTAATCGAATTTGGATTTAATTTCCATGTATCCATTTTCTCCAAACTTCCATCGTACTTGAATGCCAAGCGGGAAAATTTGCTCTGTTTTATCGTTTGGCATCATTGAGGTTTATTCGAGTAATATTCAGTGGTTGTTACGATACCAGAACGCCAGAAAGAAAACACATAAATAGCAGCCAACAGACTATAAGAGAAGCTATCGTCTTTTTGTAATCGACACGGACGGACCTATTTTCTGTGTTTTTACGAATAAAAGTTTTTTAATATTTTTTTTTTTGTGTGTAAACCATAAAACATGAAAAAATAAGCTTAAATTATCTGCCCATTCAATCTTTTGAAGGGCAGTTGTGAAGGATTTCCAAGGGAATGATAACAAAATGTAAAAAAAAAAAAGGAAACCTATAAGAAAAAAAATGCTTTATATAAAGATCGTCTATTTTAGTTTTAAAAACAAAGATATTTCTGGTTTAAAGTTTGGCGTATAACTACCATTGGATTTGCGTAAACATCGTGTCACGAGCAAAGGAACACAGGATCAACTGGATTAATTCACATCATAAAAAAAAGAAGGGCTAATTAAATTGCACTCTCTTCTCTGGAAAAGAAAAAGGACTGCTGGTGAAGCACTATAAAGTTCGAATTATTATTTCTGAGAAATAAACTTATCTTTGCATCATAAAAACTGAAGTCAGTCAATGGAAAAATAAATAGTGAACGGACAGACTCTTATATATATAGGGTATGATATTTTTTTTTATATAAAAATGTGCGCATAATAATTTTTTTTACATGTATTTAAAAAGGATGTGTATTTTATTTAAATTATCTTTAAGAGTAATATAATTTATTAAATGAAAATGATCGGAGAGATTCAAATATATCATATGATTTCATATTCATTTATCGGTTATTATTTTGATAAACAAATAGACTTCGGTCCCATCCTATTTCATATCTTTGGTATCTGTTATATATAAATTTTTCAATAAAATATCCAAAAGTCTCTCCATTCATTCATTCATTTTTTTATGTCGTTATTGTTGTCGCAATACATTTAGAGATACACATAGTAATTTTATCATTTTTATCTAGTCAATCAATCTGAAATATAAAGTAATTTCCGATGTATTTTATAATTAATCTTGCCAATTTTCTTTTATATAATCCAATAAATTGAGTTAATTTAAATACCAAGACTACGCTTAATTATTTTATTTTATTTGGATTGCATAAGATGACATAGCTAGTTAAATAACAAGGTTCAAACTCAGCTTGGTAAGTGAGCTAGAATATAAGATATGGTATGTTTTGCTTATTAGTATTTTATTTTATTCCCATATGCATTTTATATTTATATTTGCATTCGAATATTATATATATTATCATTTATCTTAGTTAATATTACAAAGTCAATCATTTCATGTTTGTCTGATTCCGTCATAAAAAGCTAAATAGATCGTGCTTTATCGTTAGTTCAGAATAACTCGTCTTAGATATTTTTCTTAAACTTCTATAAAATGAAGAGAACAAACTTCATTGACCGGTTTAATTGAATATTGTTTTGATTTGTATAAATATCAATTATAATCATATATTTTAATTATTGCCAACCAATTCTATATTCAATTGTTTAAAGATTCAAATAAATAATATTAATACTCATAGGTGAATAAACATCCAATTGAAACTTAATATCTCTTTTATATAATATGATTGGACATTATAAAGATAGAAAATAGCTAATAAGTTTTAGTGGAGTATTCTATTTTAACTTATAAACGAAGCAATAATTAAGTATCACTTTATTGGAAGATATGAATAAATTATTTATATATTACTTGATAGCTTCTTAGTAAACTAGAGTAGATTAATTTGTTTAACCCTTAAACCGCTAATTATATTATTGGTTGTATGAGGTAAAAATCAAATCTTTTA
The DNA here is from genome assembly GCA_028023455.1 of Epiperipatus broadwayi. Lineage (NCBI taxonomy): Eukaryota > Metazoa > Onychophora > Udeonychophora > Euonychophora > Peripatidae > Epiperipatus > Epiperipatus broadwayi. The sequence goes on along the minus strand of JAQFVV010012441.1, from coordinate 6,613,986 downwards.
ATTGGCCAACTCACAAACTGAAGACAAAGCCTATTGTTAAAACATATTCGCCTATAATATTAAATTCAACTCAGATACGTTTATAAAAAGTATATTACTAATTTTTCAGGTTATGAAAGAGAACAAAAGTTCTTTCAAAAATAAATTTATATTTATTTATTATAAAATATATTCAATTTCGGCAAATATAAAGCGAATGTCTAAACAAAAAAGTGCTGACGCAAACGCTTTTTTTCAATTTTACGTTATCGAAAAGTAAAGATTTCTTTTTGCTAAATCTTAAATATTTTTACTAAAATCTTCAATATTTTTCGAAAATAATTTTGTTTTTTTGGTATATTTTTTAAAAAAACTAGTTTAATTTCTCAAATTATATTTTTTTAATACTTAAATTGCATTCGAAATGAAAATCTCAGCGTTTTTCTTTATTTTCTTTGATCAGGCAGTTTCTTTGTTCTTTCCAGCGAATCAGAATGTCTTTTTCGGCTGAGAGCCGGCTGACAGTGAATCACTGACAAGGTTCTTTCTTTGTTTAGTTTAAAATGCGTTTTTTTTTATTTTTTACTTGTAAAATAATTCGGAAGAGGGCACCATCTTACAGAAATTTTAAAAACCTAATCAATAACTGTCAAACGAATTTTTTAGCATAAGAACTAGCAGAGTTAGAGTGACGTCAGATGTTGACGAAATGAGTGCATAGATTTTCAAAGTGTTTATAAAATGATATTAAAACCAGTGATGTCAATAGAAAATTATTAATTAAAGATTGGAGTAGAAAGAATTGTGTATCGCTTATTGACACGAATGTTTAGACTTTCAATTTAGCATTTAATAAACTAGATATATATTTGAGTCAAGTATTATTTTGTTTTGATATTTAAATAGTGTCTATATGTAAAAATGTTTTGTAAAATACAATTATAGGTACTTAGAAGCTTATCCGTTAAGATAAAATGCAGCATCTTTAAATAATGAAGTAGATTTAAATTATTACAATAATAATAGGTTAATAAAGTATATTGGAATCTGCTTTAGTTATTAATTGGATTTGATTTTCATTAGATTGCTAATCAAGTAATTAGCCTAATCATATGTTATTGTTTAGGGTGATGATATGCTAGTTCATTGCTCAGTGCAGTGTACTTTGTAATGTGATGGATTTGTTGATGTCTGGAGCAGATAATCTCATTATTCTTTCGTTTCACATATAGCTTAAATAAATTAGACTTTAAGAGAGATTATTTGTGCTTTGTGATGGTTTATTACATAATGGCGACCCGATTGAGCTAGACTAGATTAATTTAAATTAGATTTTGGATTTTTTTTATCAGATCAGATTGATCATCCTAACCATCACCTGCATTCATCAATTCAATCAGTTACAAAATGGCACCAACGTTTGGAGCCTTCTTTCTTCAATTTAAATGGAATACAGCACTCATCAATTCCATCGGTTACAATATATATATATCAAAACGTTAAGTTCATATATGTGTGTATTAGAACTTTTTATAAGTTAAAAATATCATATGCTTTTCACATAATAGTTCATTACCCATGTATAAAGAAATATGGAATTCTGCTTGTGTGTATGTGTGCATAAAATACATTTATAAACTAGTCATTGAGATTTATCTGCAGGGCATTTTACCTTTTTTATTTTATTTCTCATTCTATCTGGGCAAATTCAACATAGACATTGGTCAGCAACGTTCTTCCAGACTTGCGGTCATATATTTTTGTTTAATCCAGGGTCTACCACTTGAATTACAGTCTTTGTTAGATCCACATGGGTGAAACTTTGGCATAGTTTTTCATGCCTCTTACATAATTATCACTATATATATATTAGCAAATTATATTTAGCCTGTGGTCAGCAATGTTTCATTCGGGATCATTCATATTTTCTCTTTTAACCTGGGTTAATATCCACTCAAATTGCAGTCTTTATTATGTTTACAAGAAAACTATAGGAAAAGCTTACCATATCTTTTACATAATTATCATATAGTAATTTTGATCAGTAATAATTGTTACGGTTTTAGTTGCCTTTTTCTTATGGTGTGAGTCTGGCTATGCATATGAGCCTTAGTAGAAAATATATATGTATGTGTTGATAGTAAAGACAATTGACAAAGATTTTAATGATAATATGGATGTTCTGTCAAAGTTTATACAGGCATATATCATAGGAAAAGCATTTCTTAAAGACTACTTCAGTATTGTACATAATAAGAGTAAGTTAAAAGGAGAAAGAATAATAAATTAACTGTCAAAACTTTCTATTTAAGTTGCATGGTATTTGATCCTAACCTTCTAAAAATGAAGTTTAATTATTTTTATTATCTGTTTTTTTTTATGTTATTTATTTTAGACATTAATAAACATTGTAATTAAGGGTTAGATTTGCCATATATTTGCTAACTCATGTCTGTCTATCAATTGTTTAATTGGATAAAAATATATTTCTCTTCCAGCCCCAGTGACAGTAATTTGATCTTCTATTAAGGAATAACTATATAGTCACCATATCTGGCCAGCTAAAATAAATTCTTTAGGCAACAGAAGCCTGATGGCATCCTCTTGTGACAGAAATTTGGTGTAGGCTGGCCAATATATAAGGATAAATTATTAAAATTGCACAACCAACAAAGGGGTTCAATTATAAATGAGGTTAGTGGTTTATCCACATAAGTGCAATATAAACTCATGTGAGATTATTTTTGAACAATTAATAGAATATATTAGTAAAAGTTTGGAAAAATTTTGTATTAGGTTGATTGGAGTAGGAATTTATCATTTAATGAAAAATTGTTATTAGTAAAGTAATGTATATAAATAATGTAACACCATAAGTATAAAAAAGTGTACTTTAAGTAGAATTTAATACAAAAAGAGAAAGCTGAATTAGTTTAGACAATCGATAAAGATAGGTTTAAAAAATAGATAAATTTTGGGTTTATTTTCCAATATAAAAACTGACAAGCTCTTAGAAATGCAAATTCTGATGAGTATAATAATGCAAAATCAACAACAGTTAATAAAAATAATAATGCAAAGTCAGCAAAAAGTGGAAAAAAAATTAAATCAAAGGCAAGAAGTGATGAAAGAAATGATGTTACAAAGCCAGTATATTATGAAATCTAGTAATGAGTTATTAGAGGAAGGAATAGGGCAAAGTATGGAAGAAGGAAGATAGGAAGTTATGTCTATGAAAAAAAATTTTTTGAGATTAAGTTTAAAATCTTAATTTTTATATGTGTATTTTTTTCTCTCTTTCATTTCTAAAAGAGGAATTTCATATGTAAATATTGTTGCTAGAGTATTAATGTTTTGAAAGTTTTATTTTGCAACATTAGATTATTATTATTTACAGTTAAAAATTGTTTTGATTTTAATAAAAAAACTTTAATTTTGATTACATTATTCTTTTGATATCTTTTATTTATTGCATTCCTTATTATTTAAATATTCAAATTATGAAATATAATTAATGTTGAAAGAGTCTGTTTTAATTTCACAACATATGTTATTGTGAAATGAGTTATGGTTAAAATATTTTCATTTAAATTAATGCCATAATATAAATATAAATAGAAGTATGTGTTTATTTGATGTAAATAAAATATCATTAATGTCAATTTAATGTATGTGTATTAATTTTTTTGATATGGTAGTTAAATATTTTTGCTGTTATTATTGTTTGTTAAAGTTGGACTTTAAATTAGGAACTCTGTTGAATTTAAAAGGTGGAAATTTTTTTTTTGATTCCCATAGAGATGTGACGTCAATAGATATAAAATTAAAAAAAAAAACAAACAATAATTTTTTGAGAGATATAAAAATAGTTGTTGATGGGATAGTATTTTTGTTTCTTCTTCTTCTTATGTTTTCTGTTTATGTTTGTATTATCCCAAATCGATTTTATTCTGCTGTTTATTTACCAATATGATTTGATAATATAAAAGAGAGAAACAATTATTTTTATTAGTGTATTTATTTAAGAAATTGATGCTAATATAAAGAAAACTATGGAGTAGATAAAAGAAAATATATTTATCTAAAAAGACTGCAGAGAACTGATAGTTTGGGAAAGTAAACAAGACTGGATGTCAAAATAAATGTGTTGTAACTTTGTAGTAAAGTAAGTTCTGGAAATGAACAAGAAAAGTTTGTGTAGATTTTTGAAAATATTGATATTAACAATTTGCTGCTATACTAAAATATCGTATCAATTAATATTGTTCTTATTATCAATAGATAATCTTAAAGCTGAAATGCGTTAATTAAAATTTGTTAAATCTATTCAAATAAAATGTGCTGTTTATTCGACATTATCAAAAATAATAAAGATTTTTTTCTTTTCAATATTACATATGAATATAAGGTTAGGAAAAATTCGAATCGTAACATTGAACATCAAATTTGACAAATCCCTAATACAACCAATATCTACAAAATCAAGGAAGAACTTTTAAATCAATTAAAACTTCATAGGATTTGTGTTGACGAGACAATATTAAAAACAATTCAGGTTATATGAAAATATAATATTCGTTTCTTCTGTAAAAATGTGTGTCTTTTTTTATTTAGTAAGATTGATAGTTTTATAAGTGTTTATGTTTCAAAAAAGTGATTGTAATAATAATTTTAGTTGAGTGTTTGTATATATATATATGAGTGTCTTACAATGAGAGAAAGGTAAAATGTCTACAGATCCTTATTTCTATATTTAAATTAATTTAGTTCAGTCTGGTACATTTATTCTTATATTGATTTATTACAAATTTATTATAATCAATAAAAACTTTCTCCCATTCTTGAAACGTATTATGTTGGTCTGCGTATAACTGCATTTTCTTTCGCGATTCATAAAAACACATAAAATAGGGTATTAAATATTGTTAAAGTTAAAAGTTAAATTCAAGACAATATGGGTTATTGTATAATTATCTGTTTATTGATAAAATGTAATCTAATAAATTATATTTTTTTGTAAATAAACTTACGTTAAATTTAAAATATTCGAAGCAGTTATTAACTTATAAAGAGTTTCTCACATATATATAATCTCAAATATATTTCGGTTGTAATTTTTTTTTTCTTTTCCATATGTCATAGCATCGGCCGGGACGCGAACCCACAATCGTCTGCAACAGACGACTTGCTTGCAAGGCAGCTGCAATTGAAATTCGTTCGCAAGTAAAACAAGTGATTAAATAAAATGAAGTGTTATTATATATTATTTTCATTATATCAATTTTATATATCATTTTTACGTTATCATATTCTATGCATTTATATTAGTTAAATACATTTATATATATATATATTTAAAGGAAAATTCGGAATTTATTATGATTATTTTGATTATTATATAATAGGCATATTAGAAATGGAGATTGAAATTTTAGATTAATTAAAATATTTTAAATCCATTAGTTATAAGATATAATGTTGTTGTTGTTATTATTAATATTATTATTATTATTAATATTATTATTATTATTATTATTATTATTATTATTATTATTATTATTATTATTATTATTATTATTATATAATATCTAATATATTTCCTTAGGGTTCCTGCATTATTGTTTGTTAAATGTTGTCTTAATGATCTATTATTTGTTTAATGGAAGATCAAAGGTCTACAATTATCTAAGACTAAGTCACAATATATATTGAATGATAATCAAGTACTTTAAATTATAGCAATTTAGTTGTGTTAACTTTTGATATTTATTAGAACATTTATAATGGTTGATTAATAAAATCTATTATATTTCTTGGGAGTTTTCCATTGTTTCTTAGCTGTTGAATCGATATATAAATCTTTTATAAATAAGATTACTTTCATTAAGATTATTTATTTTGCAAATGAATAATTTAAAGAAAGGCTGAGCTAGATTAGTATTTTATTTGGTTATCAGAGTAATAGAATTATTGTAGGTGGATTGGATGTCTTGATTTGGGTTTGGAGGTGTCTCTACTCTTAATTCAAATTAAATGTCATAGGTAAACAATATTAAAAGGGTATATGCTTATGATTTAAAAAGGGTAGTATTTAAACATTAGAAAGAAGAAGTCTGTGCATATTTTAGTCCTTCTTTCCGAGTTCTAGGAAAGGTATTTATTATTATTGATGATTGACATAAGAAGGACTTAAATTTTGTAGGCATCATTAAATTTACTGATTATAACCTTGAGTAGAAGTCCAACTCAGTGATTGGCTACAATTTATTAATATATGTCTGGGTATTTTGTACCAGTAATAGCAGTAATTTATTCTAGAAGTTTCACAAGTAGAAATTTTCATAAAAAAAGATTTTGTGTGATTTATTAATTATAACTAAAGTACCCAGAGAGTGAATTAGAAATTAAAATCTAATAGAAGAAGGTTTAGATTTATGAGGATCAAAAATAAATTTTTTTTTTTACATTACCCAAAGATAAAAGTATGCTACTTCACTAACTTTTGTAAAATAGAAAGTAATCAACACTTAGCCATGCACTGCATTGTTATATTGAATCCATGTTGTTTCTGTTGAATGAGAAGGAAATCTTGATCAAAGTCACATGATAGAAATTTTGAAAAGATAAATGTGGCCATTCTATTTTTGTATTCAAATGCAATTATATAGTCAAATATCAGTATCTTGGTTTGAGAGTGAGAAGATTTTGTATTTTTCACTTTACTTTTATTTTTTTATTAAGCATATTAATGCTCACAAAATTTTAATATTACTGTGAGTTAATATTAAGAGGATGTTATGATAAATGTATTTGACTAAAATATTAACTAGAACAGTTTCAAACTATAATTTCAATCAGAAAGTAATCAATCCTTGCACATGCACTGCACTGTTATATTAAATCAATGTTTTTGTTAACTCAGAGGAAGCTGTCAATAAAAGTGACATATAAAAGACTTTGAAAAGCTAAGAATGGCCATCTTATTTTTGTAACTAAGTGTAATTATGTAGCCATTCTTAAGTATGTTAAATTGAAAGTATAAATCATTTATATTATTCTCTTTATTTTCATATGCTTTATTATGCATATTAATGTCTAGTCCTGTCATGTGACTTGATTGAGAGTTTCCTCACAGTCAACAAAAACAACATTGTCTTAATATAGCAATACAATATATGTGGATAGGTTGATTATCTTCTGTTTAAAATTACAGTTTTAAACTGCATTAGTAATTATCTTAATCAATTACATTGATACTTTAATATTAAACCACTAAACATCACATGATCACCATTTCTGAGTGGCACTAGGTATATGGAGAGTTTTTCTTAATGTTTTAATATTAACATGCTGTAAATGTTAAAATTTCTCAAGTATTAATAAGTCTAATAAAGAAAATGAAAGTAAAATGAGTAATATAAAATCTTCATGCTCTCAATTCAAAATATCTAAGATTGGTCTATATAATTGTATTTAGGTCCAAAGATAAGACATCTTTACAAAGTCTCTGTCACATGACTTGGATCAAAAGTCTCCTCACAGGCTACAAAAATAACATTGATTTAATATAAGAGTGCAGCACATGTGTAAGTGTTAATTATATTCTATTTAAAATTTTAGTTTCAAACTGTACAACAAATATTTCAGCTAATCATTGACTTTTATTTAAATGATAAAAACAAAATAGTAAATGTATATATAATCTGTTACTTTTTCTATTTTTGTACAATTTCTTTTAAATAGATATGTGATGTCTATATTTCTTTGAAAATAATAACTTTTGTTAATTGCAAATTTGTTGAAGTCAAGGATGAAACAAATACCTGATGTAAATAATCTTATAATTATTTTTCGTAATTAGAATTAAATTTTACTATCTTAAAAATATGTTTCATTGTTTGAAATAGTTCTCGACAAAATATGTGTTAAATATATTGATGTTTCAGCTTGCTTCATCTTTTTTTTTTTTCAATGTTGAAATAATTTATTGTTTAGTCTTAATTTCTTTTACTCAATTGATGTTTTTAATGAATATTGTAAAAATAAAAAATGAAATCTAAATAATCTTTTATTTATTAAATAAATATAGTTAAAAAAATAACTGAGAATTAAAAAACAAAATTGATTCTTATTTTGCGTTGCCGGAGCATCAATTAAAAGGTTGATTATGTATGGTATATACCAAATGTCTAAATGACAAAGATGTTCCAGATGATTTGAAGAATGCAGTATTAATATTAATATTTAAAAAAGGTGATAAAGACAATATTAGAAAATGCAGATTTATCAGCATTTTATCAGTTTTATACAAAGTTTTACTAAGATTATTACAACTCATCTACAGAAAATGTTGGATTTCAACCAACCACAAAAACAAGTTGGATATAAAAGTGGTTTTAGTACAGTAGATCATATCCAAGTATTGAGAGAAGTTATAGAAAGAATCGATGAATATGAACTGTCATTATACTTTGCATTTGTAGATTATGAAAAGGCATTTGATTCTATAATATGCCTTTCTTCAGTGATTGGGTCATCAAGATATTAATGAAGGACCTTGTCATATTGTAAAGAATATTTATAAAAATGTACCAGCAACAATTATATTGCATAATGATACTATGAAGGTTAACAGTGAGAAGGGTATAGGGCAGGATGACTCCATATCTCCAAAACTTTTTACAACAGTTCTGTAAGAAGTATTTTGTGGATTAAAATGTGAAGCTAAAGGAGTAAAAGTAAATGGAGATTTATTTAAGTCATTTAAATTTTGCAAATGATGTAATTGTTTTTGCAAATAATCCTTTAGAGAGAGGTTCAGAAAATATTGCAAGATATATCAGATGAAAGTAAGAAAGTAGGACTAAAGGTAAATATTAAAAAGACTAAAATAATATTCATGGATTTTTTTAAAAGATGAAAATAAAGATTGATTATATGAGTTAGAAGTTAACAATTACATATACCTTGGTGTGATTATTACAACAGATGAAAAAATAATGGATGAAACTAATCTTAGAATTAAACTTGGTTGGAGTGATTTTGGTAAAAATAATTTAATATTGAAAGGAATTATGCCTATGTGTTTGAAAAGGAAGATTTTTAATAAATGTGCTCTTACTTATGAATCTAAGACTTAGATATTTAATAGAGGAGCAATAGAGAGACTTCAGACCACTCAAAGAAATATGGAAAGATGTATGTTAGGCATAACAAGAAGAGATCAAAAATGCAATATATGGATAAGAAAACAAACAAATGTTATTGACATTGATGAAAGAATTAAAAGACTGAAGTGAAGTTGGGCTGGACATATTTATAGAAGAGATGGTAATAGATGGACAATTAAAATCTTAAATTGTATTTCAAGAGATGTATGAAATAAAAAAGTGTGCAGGGATGATGTAGAGAAGAGAAGCTAGAGATCAGAAATGGATTGAATTTGGAGAGACCTTTATCCTGCAGTGAATTGATAATGTTTAATAATGATAATGATCCTGAACTCTAAGAATAAGTCAATTTCTCTCAAGCATGAACAGGAATATGGTCATATTTTAACCTAATAAAGATAAAATTTATATACTGTGAACATGATGTTAGAAACCACAAAATAAAGGAGGCACGGTTCATCTCTAATGACCCCACACTACCAACAAAGCAAAAATGGTTTCCATTATTCAAAGAGTTGAATATTTAATTTGTCATTTACATAATACTCACCTTACTTAACTCTTACAACACACTCTTTATATCATTAGTGGTATGATTTTAGCTTTAATAATCCAAAGTTATGCTCAGAAAAATTTAAATATTCTAATACTGAATAATCTTTTACAAATAATTAAAACATTGTCATATATACATTAAAAGATTAATTATACTTGATTAATTAATTTGATATTCAATTTGCATTTTTTTTTCAAAATGTCTACGTCACCAAAATCAAAATTACATAACACTTGATTTCATCATAACAAAATTATAAATGCCAAACTTATTTAATAATATTACTAAAAGCAATGACAATATTTATAATAAATGATAAACTATTTTAGCCTCCTCTAATGCTAATTTAAATTTTAATATTATTTATTGGTATTAAAAATAAATAACACATAGTGATCTATAATACATTTATGTACGCAAGTATCAATATTTGAATATTTATATGAGAGTATAACAAAAAGAAAAAAAAAATTATTTTTAATATTATAATTAAAAGTGGTTGAGTAACAAATGCCCACATCATATAAATTTGCATGATTTTAAAACATTTCTGTATCACAATTATTTATATAAGTTTAAAAACATAGAGGCTACATAGCTCATTTGAGAAAAGCAAGGTACAACAGAGTTCACATACACTGATATATACTGCAATTCAAAAGACCAAGAAACAAACCACACCATACTTAGCACACATGGTGAACAAAATATTACATAATTGCTCAAACAGTTTAATGTAAGATTTAAAATGCCTATTAATTTAAATAAAGTTATTAATAACTTGAAGGATAATATACAAACAAAGGTCTGACCTAACATGGTTTATGCTGTAGAGTGCAGCCAAAAGGACTATCCATATAAATACTAAAAGTGAAATGAAAGCAAACCATAGAATAAGAATGATGCAATATTATGTATAGAAAATCACAGACAAATATATCAGTTATTTGTAATCATGAAAAGAAACATGGACATATCTTTGATCCACGATGTGTTAAAATAATGTGTGAAGAGAGAAATAATCACAAATGCAAATTCAAAGAGATGATGCTCATCAAAAAAATGAAAATGTAATGCACCAGAGAAAAAATGTATTCAAATCAGCAAGAAATGAGAATTAAAGCAGAATAACCATGACATTGATCCAAAAGCATTGATAGTTTACTTGGTGATAGTAATTCAATAAATAAACTAAACTCTGATTTAGTATTATATATATAATAAAACACACAATTACTTCTCTATAAAACTGCTTTAAATAATTGTGTATTTTTATTGTTTTTATTTTTCCTTTAGTTAGTTCATACATTATATATATATATATATGTGTGTGTGTAATAATATAATTTGATGTCTGTATTTCTTCAAATCAATAGATGTAATCTTATAATTGAATATTTATAAATACAGTAATTAGATATATGTAAAGTATAACTAACAATTTTAACCACTTAGGAGTGCTTTTGACTATCCTTGCAGTCTTTGTCAAGTAACCCTCTGAAAGACTAACCTTCTCACAATTCCATAATCTTAACATTTTCTGCCTGTTTGTTAATACTTAATTAACAGACAGGCAGCAAATGTTAAGATCATAGAATTGTGGGAAGATTCACCTTTCAAAGTGTTAGTTGACAAAGACTACAAGCATGGTCAAAAGGGCTCCTAAATGGATAAATTTTTTAAAGTTATACTTTACATATATCTAATTACTGTATTTATGAATATCCAATTATAAGATTATATATATATATATAGTTCCAATTTCAATTTAGCCTGTGGATAAATTGTAGTAATGGGATATAATGAAAATAGAAAAAAAAATCATCATCATATTTTTTTATATAGGAAGGGAAGCTTTAGGGCACCCAAGTTTAACCCTACAGGATCAAGTCCCAAAATTTTAGGACATAACAATACTGGGGGAAATATTTACGCTCTTTGTCTGTTTGTATTGATAAAACCTAAAAAGAATAGTACATACCTTGAATTATTTAATAGTTATTTTTAAAAGTTAGGATTAAAACACATATAGGCAGTTGTCTGTGTACACAAAATATCCAGTTAATCATTTTCATATTTTGAATATTAACTTTTTGTCAAAATTCTGCTCTCTATTTTTTCTATAACAATAATTTAAGTCTAATAGTTCTAATAATTTAATTTTGAATATTAAATTATAGTTTGTAAAAAGCATTCAGATTATTTTTGATAGGCAAGTTTCTGAATGTCTGAATATCTGAGTGTGTGCTTGTATTTTACATAAATAAATTTACAGTTACACATATAGTAAAGGAAAAATTCTATTGAAATCTTTTTTTTAAAAAAATATATATTGTGTAAAGAATTATATTGTGTTAATTAAACTCACAAGGTTAGAATTTCAGTTGGTAGGACAGCTGAAAGTCTTTAAAATAAAAAATAATTGGAGAAAAAAGTAATTAAATTTTATGAGGCTAAGATTTGAGACAATGATGTGAAACCATTAAGGTAATGGATTCCCTCCATACTAGTTAATTATCAACAAAGTTATTAGTCTGAATTTTTCTTACCAACAGTAAATTTGAAACAGATCAACAGTTTTAAATTAGATTGGTTAATTAATAAAAATCAGTTGTTTCTATCTATTGATTTGGATTTCTTATCAACAGTAAATTGGAAGCAGATGATCAGTTTTAATCAGATGATTTAACTAATAAAAATCAGGTTTTCTATCTGGGTGGTCTGTAAAAGACTCCATGATATAAAAGGCTGCCAATTATTTAGAAGTGGAGAAGTATTAAAATTGTTGAGAGAGCATCTTAAATTGTGGAAAGAAATCACATTGAATTATTGCTGTCATTTTATATATAATTTTGTTTTAGAAGTCATATAGCCTAATGGCAGGCTAAATATATATATATATATATATATATATATATATATATATATATATATGTTTCATCTAGCTGATCCATCCATCAGCCAATGCTCTGAAGAGTCTGAGCCAAAATTATTACACATCTTGTGTCTGATTGTGAAAAATACGAAAGAATAAACTAATTGTTCACTTGCATTTTAAATCAAAAATGAAAATAAGTAAACTACTGCAAAGTGTTAAACCATGCTAGATCAGTTATGCCAAAGACTGAGTTTAAAACCCAGCAAAATGATAAAAGTATAAAAACAACAGATATCCTTAATCTATTAAAATAAGTATGCTGAAAAGAAATGAAGAAACAATTCTAGTGCCAAATGGTTTCTATGGAAGCAAGTAACTTCACCATCATCATTATAGTAAAAGAATTGCAAGCCCAAGCCAAAAAAATAGTAGTATTCCAGTAAACTGCTGAAAGTGGTAATATATGCATGTTACAGACTGGTGTATGTGGTTGCTGCAAAATTTATAAACATTCAACAAACTGAATTTGAACTCTTGTAAAGTGCATGTCTCAAGAAAATAAAAGAACTGGTAATATGAATTTTAATTATATATGTATATATTTTTATTACATCAGGGACTATACAAAATTTTTAAAAACAAATTCTTTATCTTTTATTATCTCTGAATTTGAAAACCAAAATCAAGTAAAAAGCAGAATTTCAGTAATAATAGCTAGTATAGTATTGATTATTTTATGTATTCTAAAATTATTATACATGTCCACTTATTGATGTATTTTATTTAATGAAATGTATTATTGTCAGTCAATTCAAAATTATGTAATATGTTTATAAGTTAAAAGGTTTTTTTTGTTCAATAATATTTTATTTATAATGGGTATCCACACATACATACACATAGTAATATAATTATATTTGCCATATGTATAGCTGTTGCCTGAATGTTGAAAGTGAAAGAAAGATAGTATTGGGGAGTTAGATTTTTTTAAAAACAAGGATTAGTGACCTCAATAGCTTAGAGGGGGGGATAAGGAATTTAATGTGAAATCTATTATTGTGGGTCAATTCATAATTATGTAATATGTGTATATGTTAAAAGGTTTTGTTATGTTTTTTTGTTTAATAATATTTTATTCATAAGGAGAATCCACACATACACACATATAGTAATATAATTATACTTGGCATATGTATAGATGTTGCCTGAATGTTGAAAGTGATAGAAAGGTAGCATTGGTGGAGTTATATTTTATTTTTAAAAATAATGATTACAGACCTCAATAGCTTAGAAAGGGAGATAAGGAATTTATAGCTTGTTTCTGTAAATGCTTTTATTTCTCTAGAATCTTACTAACCTTTTTCTAATATTTTACCTTGTTATATGTTATGTTTAAATTTATAAGGTTACAAAAGTATGTGCATGCAAATAAAGTTTTTAATGAAACATTTTTCATTTGGATATAAAATTTTAGTTATTCACTATCCAAATCAATGCACAACATTATACTATGATAGAAACATGGGATACTGTCATTAAAGGGAAAGGGGGAAGAATTTAATATTATTAATATTGTAATTTAAATATAAACAACTCATAAGTGTTATTCATATAAATTTATATATATCTTTAAATAGTATGCATATTTTAATAATCCAGTAATAAATGTTAATTTGTTTTATTAAAAGAGGAGTATATCTTTATTAAGAGTATGCATTGCTTTATTGATTATGATCATTCATCATCACTGTTGAATATTAAGGGTTAAGTTAAAATATAATAAAGTTAGGCAAATAATTATAAATTTATAAAAGCTAAATTTTATGTTATGTGTTAGTTCTAAAGCTGTGGATGGAAGTAATACTGCCATCATCATCATTGTCATCATCATATTTTTAATTCATGATCTATATAAATGTATTTAATGGCCATAGATACATAATGATTTTCACTGTATTTGGTTATAATTTGTGAGTCATTATAAGATAATAACCACTATCAAGATCGTCAAACATCCTTCAAGGATGAGTGAATTGCTACCATAAATATACTGCAATTGATATGAGCTAGCAAGACATGAAAATGTTGAAATGCATTTATAATATTAAAATCTAAGTAGTAATGTTGGCTGACAAATTTTATATGCACAACTAAAGCATAGATATGTTTTTGTTTTTCTTAATGTTGGTGCAAATGTGATGTGGTCCTAAAATACTAAATTCTACATATGGTTATAAGTAAAGGATCAAAAGGGATTCAAACCTGGTACATTTATAAGTAGGTATAGAATATAACTTTGTCTAGGTTTAATTTACCTAATGGCACCCTGATAGACCATATTCACTTAATATTCACTTAATAGGATAACTCAGAACACACATAAAAAAACTCAGATTTCTACCATTACAATATATAAATATTAAAATGGAAATGAGATTTAAAAAAAAATTTTTTGGAGGAATGAACCTTTCACAATTTTGATATTTTCAACAGCCCCTAGTGGCTATTTAATTTAAATTTCTAACTTTTTATTTTAACCAATTAACCTTTAGACTTCATTTTGCTTCTATATATTTCAAATTATTAATTTACAAATGAAAAATATTTTTAAAAATAATATTAAAATTTTACAGTAATAATAGAAATTAAGCTGAAATAATATCAGAAAAATAGCATTTAATTACTACATAATTGCCAATAAAAATATTTTGTAACAAAATAAAATGTAACTCATTTCTAAAATTTGAATTATTGTTAAGTCATCATAAAGTTATGAAATTCTGTTTTAAGATTTAAAATTCTACTTACAATTATTAATAAAGTGATAAAAAGTAACTTCTGTAATTGGAGGCATTTTTTCAAACAATTAAAACAATTTCTAATAGCAAATATTTTGAAATAAAATACAGGTTTAATCATAAAACATTTTGTTAAAAAGTAAATATTTGACAAATATTTTGCAAAAATAATTATAAATGTATAAACAAAGTTCAAGAAATTTATGTTTTTATTTTTAAAATCTGAACAGAATATTAGCATTCTCAAAAACCTTTTGCGGAAATCTATCAATAGCATTGTTATTCATTTGTATTAAATTCTCTGCATGTCATAATCATTTTATGATGTTTTTAAATAAAATTTAATTCTAGGTTTTACTATCAAATGAACACAGAAGTGACAAAAAAATGTTGAAGATAGCTTTAAGAAAGTGAATTTTTAAAAAAATAACAGAAGGACTGTCAGTTAACTGCCATCTTCCAGATTTTTGCATGAAATAATTAATAAAAGTGATTTTTGAAAATGTTTTATATTTGCTTCAAGAATGTCAATAATTGTTTTAGAAGTAAAAAAAATATGATTTTTATTGTTTATATTATTGTTTTTTTTTGTCATACTGAAAATATATGTCTGTTGTTTTTTTTTTCAGATATAAACCCATGCTAAGTAGTCAAAAATGTAGCCATTATAGATTAAATCCATTTTTATTTACATTTATTTGAAAATTTTCATCATTAAGTAAATAAGCAATTATTTTATCTAGTGCTGTGTTTACAATTATATTACATTCTAATATCAGCCTTTCAAGCTAATTGAGCATGCGCCTTTTGAGAGTGTTAAGTAAATGAATAAAAACATCATAAATAGTAATTTAAAGTGAAAATTCTACTCACGCTCTCCTCAACAGTACTTCAGATTTGCTCATATAAAAGTATTTGAGTTATAGGAATAAGATGTTCCTTTTTATTCCTGCATAAATACTATATCTTGGATTGAAGAGGAAAGTATTCATTTATTTAACACTCTCAAAAGGTGCATGCTCAATTAGCTTGAAAGGCTGATATTTGAATGTAATATCATTAAGTAAAATAAATTTGTAATAAAATTGCAAGTTTTTTTTTATATACTTTTTTCAAAAACTCATGAAACATATAAATTATGTAATAAAATGTTATGTCCTGATAAAATTTAAATATGAATGTGATTAGCAAAGATGTTCAAACATTTTAAATTTACATTTTATAAAGCAATTGATATTAAATAACAAATAAGTTGATATGAATGTTTGATAATTTGAATTTACTATAAAGAGAAAAAATGTTGTGAGAACATATTCTTATTTAAATTTAGAATTAGATGAATACCATTACTATTAGAATGGTAAATAGTTAGATTTTAATTGTTAAATCTTTGAATCTGGATTTATAGATTCATGGTTATATTAAAAATTTTCATAAAAACTGTATTGAGGTTACTGTTTGAGTACATATTTACATTCAGTGGCAATCATAATACCAAATACATATTCAAATTGTAAAAGAAAAAAATATATATTTTTTTGAAAATTAATTTTTAATATAAAATCTTGCAAATTTTTATGTTTTTAAATGATACTCTAAGAAAATTGAGATTTTCACACAACTTAAAATTAAACTTAATTTTTTTATTAAAATTTTGTTAATATCAAAATCTGACTAAGAGTTTTGTTATCTCCACTGATACAATCATTTATTAATATAATATTAATAGTTAGACTGAGTTTTAACTGTCATTGATTATTAAAAATAAATTAATTTATGATTTCTTCAGTTCAAAGAAATTTCAAAGAACTTAAAGATAAGTTTAATTTCTTTATAAAAAAATTGGATAGAAAACATTGCATGTTTTTTTTTCTTCTAAATAACTACTAAAAGAATAGAAATTTGACATTACAAAATACCAATTTTTTTTCTTTCATTGTTTTTTTTTTAAGTGTCATAGCATCAGCCGGGACACGAACCTGCAACCCGAGCAACTGCCTGCTAGTGCAAGGCAGTTGCGCTGACCTCTCAACCACCAATGTAAGACTTTTTAAGTTAATAGTAATACATTTTTAACATAATTAGTGAAATTTCAATGTTTTGAACATTGTCTAAGTAAAGGTCTTTTTGGTTGGATTTATTAACCTTAGCTGATTTTACTTTCGGTCAGTGAACCCAGACTCACAGCATAGCATAGTTACTCCAATGAATAAACTTTTACTTAGAATAAACGTTTACTTAACCAACATTCAAAACATTGAAACTTTATTAATTATAGTAGAATCCTGAAAAGAAAATAATTATGGAGATTAGTAACATAAGAATTGAAAGTATTTTGTTTTTATACATTAAATGTATTACAATTATAAACATAGCGCTATATAAAATAAATGCTTATTTACATTTGTTTTTATATATTACGTACAATTGAGAATATATATGTAATACATATATGTATTCAAACAAATATTCAGATTTTATTAGTTTTTATAAATAAATTTTTTCATTAAAATATATGCTATGAGAATGTACTCCATATACATCTTTGTAGTACTAAATTGGAGAATTTAAAATGTTTTTTTTTTTTTTTTTTTAAAGTTGAAGTCATATCCCCCCCCCCCCCCCCCCCCCCCCCCCCCCCCCCCCCCCCCCCCCCCCCCCCCCCCCCCCCCCTTTTCCTAATAAAACCAAATATATAATATTTTTAAAATTTTTATAAAAACCCCGGGGGAAGGGTTATCCCAAAACCCTGAACGAGACGGTCTCCGACTGCTGTTTCATATGTTGGGATAAGAATAATGCACTATTATATTTGATGGAAATATTAATGCAGATAAAAACATAATGAATCTAATTAATCGTAAATGTACACTAGATAGAATAGATTTATATATAATTTAGTATTAAAAATATGTTTATGTTGTTTAAATGGAAGTTTTTTTGTTTTTTTTTAAATGTTTACTTCTTACCTTTTATTTATAAATCTAAATTTTGGACTTCATAAAAGTTTAAGATGAATCATTAGATTACATAATGAAATATAATGTATGTACGATGATAGTAATAAGGAGGAGTCAATGTGATGTGCAAAAATGAGTAGCCAAAGTTATATCATTGACGCCATTGAAGTGGTTGGGAGGGAAAAAAGCTGTTCTGAGTATTTGTTTAAAGAGATGACTGAAGTTCTAAAATGTCTAGAAAAAGACGGCCTGTTTGATGAATGGATGAGATAAAATATTATATGGGGTAATGTGAAAAAAAAAAAAGAAATTGTTCATTAGAAAAATTTACCTAAGGTTGAAAAGATCATATTATTGGAACGGATCGATAATATTCAAAAATGTTAATGATAGAAGTTAGCCAAACAATTTTCATGAAAGATAGAAATTTAACATTTAAATTTAATCACAGCTTTTTAAATATTGAACAGTTTTTAATGGTAATGTTTATAATTATCTGTGTACTATAAGGAAATTATTGTTACTTACTTGTGGCGCACACACTCTAAACATCCCTTGCTATAATATACGTTGTTACCGTTTTAGAAATGGAATAAATATTTAAATTTAGTTTCTTTAAGTTCGTTCGGGAAAAGACACAGATATATTTCAGTTCTTTCTTAGAAAAAAAAAAGACTTGCGTTAAATAACTTCACTTTTAGAATTAAAATAGACACCGTAGGCTATTTTTAGAATATGATCAATGTAATGCGAGTAGATAATCCTAACTTATATTCATTTACTAGCTTTTATCTTTTATTTCCTGCAATTTGTACCGTTTCCAGCACAATCCGGAAAATTAGAAGAAAATCTAACAATTGGATTAAGTATAGAAAGAAGCATCGATGTGTGAATAAATAAATAATAATAATAATAAAAGAAATTACATTATTTCTTTATGAATATGAACTTTAACTTGAAATGCATTTACATTATTTTACTGAAAAAATGTTTTTTATTCGATTATACAAAAAAAAAGTTATATTAAATCATTACTTTTAACAATAATTTTACACACAAACAATTATAATAAAATGTACAGACAAATTCTACCACAGACATTAAAACACCACATGATTATTTTTAAAAGCTTAAATAATCCTTAAAAACAGTAACAACTCTCTCCTTACAATAGTGCCACCAAATATCTGCAGACTAATTTCTCGGTGGTGGCTTTCATCAGAGAGTAGTTTTAAGTCTGGGAGCAGTGTATTAAACCATATCTAGTGTCTACTCATCCAATATTCCCAGATTGGGTTTTAACTGGATCTGAGAGCTCTGCATCTTGATCCAATATCCCCAGAATAATTTCAAGTTTGCAGATTTCATCAGTGAATAGCCTTGTATCTGAGAGGATTAGATAGGAATTTTGATACCCAAACCTGCCTGCATCCAATTATTACTATAGCTTGCACTATGTAGCATTAGTTTATGCAGAGAGTTGCTACTACATTAGAGAGTTTCACAATGGAAGGAAAATAAAATAATTTTAAAGACATTCCTTTCATGAAATTGTACTAGAATCATAATAAATCATTAGAAAATATGCTGAAAGTGAAAGAAGCATTGACCAAGTATATCTCAAATATACTGAAAAATTATTCACTTATTACAGATTTACAATAATACAGTTTTTAATCACATATACATAATCTCTAATGTTATATTATTTTAAAAACTACTATAACAGTAAGATAATTAAACTGGAAAACAATAGGTGATTATAGAAAGATGAAACAAATTGGTGATGTTGCAATGGATGATTGAGAAGGCAGAGAATACAAGGAAAATTTAAATGTACCTTGGCAGTTGCTACAATGTCATTCATTCACTTAAGCACACTAAATTAAGGAATATTTTAGAAAAGTCAATAAACCTGAACATATTTCAGCTAATAGAAGAAATATTGAAATCCATTATAATCTATAGTTTAAATGATTTTAGTGAACAAACTAATTTTATACTCTTAAATTTTCTAGAAAGACTTATACCACAATATCATGCTATCTATACAATTTTCTTAATGACTAAGCAATAAGAAAAACAAGATTGAATGATGAAAAGTATGAATTCAGTATTGACAAAAAAGCACTAACATCTTTACATTTGTTGAAGACATAGCACTTGGAAATAAAAATACAGATCTTAAAATCCTATTACAAAATCAAAGAACATATTTAATAGATGGAATTAGAGGTAATCAAGACAAAATTTATGATAACAGTATTAAAACTAAGTTTTAAATGAATACCAGATAGGTAAAACTGACATATAGACTTTTTCTCCAGGACTCTTTCATTAAAGTAAAGGTTCAGCTACCAAATATTCTGACACTGAACAAAGTTGTAATAAATATGTTTAATAAAAGTTTTTCATTAAGAGATATATATATATATATATATGCCTTTAAAAACTAATAAAAGTTTTTCATTAAGAGATATATATATATATATATATGCCTTTAAAAACTAAGATCAGAGTTATTTTGCTATTATTCAGTGCAAAGGAAAAGAATGTCAGGTAATCATCAAATAATAAAACTAGAGAGTTAGTAAAATCTTTTTGAAGATGATGGAAAGCAAAAAAATTAAATAGATGGATATTTTAACAGACTCTAGCTGAACTTCCTTGCATAAATAAACAAAGTATCCCATTTTAGAAATATCATGAGACCATCTAATTTATTTGAAAAATATATAATTTTGGAAGATTGATATTAGAAAAAAATAAGAAAAGATTATTAATCCAATAACTTATATAGACTTCATTATTACAATTATGATTATATGTTTAAATAGTGTAAAAAAACAATTTTGATGATCGATCATTCTGGAATATTGTTTATATGATTGCCAAAAGTCATTCTTCCATAAGTCACATAATGATCATAATACCCTGTATAGTTATGTAACAATAGTAAAGTGATATGATTTAATGGTCAGTCTATGGATCCTAGGATCATAGTGTAATTCTATCACTTCTGATATCAAAATTTTAGTTCAATCCATGAACTACAAACCATTTAATATTTTGTCCTATTAATACTACTACTACTAATAATACATAGGTAAAAATATGTACTCTATTATTATGTTTAATCATCTTAAGAAAAAGGAGCTCCTTAAGTTTATGATGCAATTATGAATTTGGGTTACTACATTAAATTATAGTAAGAGTGACAAGAAATGACAAATTACCATAATAAAATCAAATATTAATAGTAATAAAATAATAATTACTCTAAAAATCCTGAAACCAAATAATCTATAAATTAGATGTTGGATTTTTATTTGCAAGCTCTATATTAAAATTTGTAATACACACTTTTTAAATTAGGTCATGTGACATATGTCTTGATTTCTTTATAATTCTATTTTTTGCTATTAAGACTTTGGTGATTTTATATTCCTAAAGCTATTAATATATGGTGTATCTGAACTTGGCTTAATCCCATATGACTATTTAAGTTAGATAGCTGGATTGGAAGACATATGGGTGTCTGAAAATTTCAGATTTTTTACTTAATAGTTATCCATTACATAAAGCTGGGCTTTTCCTGGTATTTTTAATCTAATGCTTGAATATCCTAGCACCTCACTGAGGAAGCAAAGCTTGTTAAGAGCTTATTTGCAAGCTCTATATATCTCATAAGTAATATAAAAGTACATATTAAAAAAATAACACTTTATATTTGTTTTTTTTTTCAGTGTAATAAAAAAATAATTGTGGAAAAACATAACAAAATGTTAAGTGAAGATTTACGTTTCATTTCTTAGTCCATTTTACTATACATTTGCACAATAAAAGCACCTATTTTTTCTCTACAGATTAAAAACAATGATTTTACAGAAGCTTATTTTTAAGTTTATAGCTGCATATGTTTTTAAATGGAATCTTGGCACCAACATATACTAATGACCACCTTATTACTTTTTTAATCTATGGATCAAAAATTATTGCAAGAAATACTAAATTCAACAATAATTTGTATAAAATGTCAGTAGAACAATTTTGTAATTCTAGAGGGACTTCAGTATAAAATAGCTGTTGATTTTATAAGCAATACATGGCCTAAGACCATGTAGAAAACTCTTAACCATACATGGAAGAAAGTCGACCTTCAACTTATAATAGATACTGAAGCTAAATAAGAATCCATTTCAATCATATAAAAATCATACTCCTAACGAAGAAAGCAGGATTTACAGAAGTAGATGATAACATCAAAGAGCTTTTGGGATCATATCCAAAAGAATTAACTAATGAGGAATTAATGCAACTGGATAAAGAAAAAGATGACAATGAAGAAAAGATAATCAATAAGTCCAATAGTGGAGAATCCAAACATCAACAAATAGCATGAAGTTATTTTACACGAGAAGACATAAATATAATTGTGGATAAATGTGACCCTAACTTAGAATGCAGCACTAGATTTACAAATGATTTAATTAAAATAATCAGACCTTATAAGATATTGCATGAAAAGCAAATCAAAGAAGCATACCAAGCATCCATTCTAAACTTTCTCTCCAGAAATTCTCAGCCATCAATACCTCATGTCTCCTCCAAAAAAATAATAAGATCAGAAAAGTGTTTACAAGACAATGAGTGATGAATTCTCGGAGTGAGCAACCTAGGTTTCAGAACTGGATGACAATAAGTGCAAAATGGATGGATTATAAGAAATAATGTATTTAAAGTGTTTTTTTCCACATATATTTAAGTTGCATTGTCATATATATATTGTAAGTGCACACATTATTTACATAAGCATATAATATAAATTAAGTTTTTTAATGATTATATATATTAGATTTTGGTAATATGATAATTATAATTTATAGAGTATATTTATCTATAATAAACAGTGATTTTTTCCCATACAAAATCATTATAACTGGTTGCTTTTTATATGATATTCTCGTTTTTTATGAGTTTTTGAAAATCAATTGTCTTTTTTAAATGGCATAAAGGTGTATATATAATGCAAATTTATTCTGTGTGTTTCTTTACTCAAGCTTCTAATAACAATCGTTTATCATTAAGTATTTACAATACTATTAATCATTCTTTAATAAGTTACACTTTTAAAATTTCAAAACATATAACTCGTTGGATATCTATCATTATATTTGTAAGTTTATTTTAATCACATTGCATTACATAATCACAAAACAATCTCATAATGTTTTAAATAAATTTATAATTTTGCATTGAAACATATGTATAATCAACTTGGGCTGCATGTGGCCCTGAGGTGGCAGGTTGCAGCACTGCCACATGGATAAGAAACGTCATTGTATAAGGAAATATTTAGCATCCTTCCTCATTTTATAAAATAAAATTTTTAAATTAAGACATTTTTTACCAATGCTTTGCAAGAAAAATTTGAAAATATAGTTTTAATCATTTAACATGTCCTGTAAATATCTTACAAGTTTTATTCATTTATTTCTATAAAATAAACCTGGAGAATAAAACACATGCTAAAATAAAACAAAAAAATGTTTAAAAAATAATTTTGAACCAATAATTAACTAATACTTTAAAACAATAATATTTATTTAGTAAATTTGAAATTTTTAATTTTTTCTTTCAAAAGTTTTCATATTATTTTTTGGACAATCCTGCAAAATTACCAGTACTGATAGGAAATATCTGCAAATAAATTTTTTTTTTAAAAATACCTATATATTTTTATCATATTTAAAAAATCACTGCCATCACACATACCCATGAAAAAAATTGCACAGCTAACCTCCCCTTCCTGACCAGCTGATATTATATACATAATTCTAATTTTCTTATCTAGATATTGTTTTCAAGCTATTGTGCATGTGCTTTTTATAAGTGTTAATAATAAATAAATACTTTCACTCCCAACACAAGATATAGTATTTAAGAAAGAATAAAATGAATCCGCTTATTCTTTCCAACCTAAATGCTTTTATATGGGCAAATCTTAAGTACTAGAAGTGAAAGCATGAGGATAGACCACTCACTTTAAATTATTGATTACGATGTCTGAATGAGTGTCATCATAAAGCAGAGTGCTATAAAATAAATGCTTATTTATCTAGTTATTAAAAATATTATCTACAGTCACATCATGATTCTTTGGAATGTTTTGCTTCTGAGTTCCATCCCACATAGCAAGAATCAAAGACATTCCAGCTTGTCTTTATTATTTTTTCTGAATCAATATTTAAATTAACATTAACAGGCAAGTCAATAATTCATTAAAAGTAGTTTTTGTTGGTTCAAAAACCCACTGAAAATCTCTCATGCATAATCTTACATTTTCTATTAACAAAATTATATTCCTTAAATAATAAAATATTGACATTATTAATTAGTTTTTTATGTGGTGTTATTCCACTATTAATAATTGTAATTTATTATATATTTATAGCCTGATATTTTACATTTTCATACATTGTTTATTAATAATAAACCTCAAAAATGTGCGCTTGAAAATGCAAAGGTAGGGACCTCTACAGGTTTTGTGGTTAAGACCTGTAGAGGTTCCTACCTTCGCACTTTCAAGTGCACATTCTTGAAGTTTATTGCCTTAGTAAATATTACTTATGTAAACAATGTGTGTTAAATAAATTTATAATTGTTTATTAATATATTTTTATTTAAATACAAGTATATTGTCTATACTGAACTTAATAAAGTTAGATTTTCAGGTTCCCTACAGCTATCCACACTATCTTATACAATTTATATAGATGATCACATACATGTGAAAAAGATAAATGATTTCCACTATAAGCAATTTATGCTGAATCAACACTTATAACTTGGTCTAGATCATCATCTCCCATACATATGTACAATCACTGCTCAATTTATATTAAGATAGCAAATATTCAAACTTTAATTGACAGGCTTCAAACTTCTCCATTCTCCAGCTCTTCAGCCATGTATATAATTGAAAATTGAATGATGGAACACACAAAGTCCTTGTTAATGCCAACATTACACATGAGGATTCAGAGTGATTTAAAAACAACAAGGGTATGACACTTATGATGACATCAAAGAGGTCTTTCTCCATCATTATATTTTATAATATAGGTGGCTGAAGAGTTGGAGGTTGGAGAAGATTGAAGCCTGATTAAAGTTTGAAGAATTGTTATCTTAATATTGAGCACTAATTATATATATATATGGGAGATCTAGACCAACTGGTGAGTACTAGTTCATCATGAAATATGTATATTTGTGATAATTAATCTTTTTCATATGTAGTCATGTGCATCAAGGATGGAGTGAATAGCTGTAGGGAGCTTGAAAGTCTGAGTTCAAATTCTTTCTACTTAATATAACTTTAATACTTTATTAGGATTACTAAACTAGGTCAATTTAAAATAATATGATTGATATAATTCATACCTTCATTAACACATTTTATGTTAAAAAGTTCTTTGTTTTAAAAATCTGTTATTTTTAATTCACACAAATCTTGTTTACATTTTCTATTAACAAAAACAGTTTCACTTCTGTTTGTTCAATAATAAAATATTTGTTATTATTTTATTTTTTAATGTTTATTAATATAATGACTAAGACATATTATATATATAATACTTTATTATTTAGTTTGACAATTATAAATTTATAATTTTTTTACTTGGATTGTTTATTTAATATAATTTTAGAAGCCATTAAAATGCCCTGCACTTTATTATGTTAATATATTATGCTAGATAACTAAAAAAATCAAACACTTGATTTGTTCCAATAGATATATATCTATATATTTTAGACTGTAATATAGTGCTATCATGTAGAGATGTTATTCACAAAGGCAAAAACTCTCCAGAGAGTAGTGCCATTCAGTGCAAACCAGAGTAATCAATGGATGATGAAGGGTTTGTGCATAAATTCCCTATCTAGTGCCTATTTATTCAATATCCCCAGAGTAGTTTCTAGCTTGTGGCCTTTGTCAGTGAGGAGCCTAGGATCTGAGAACACTGCACCTAGACCTTAGGATCTCATTGGTTATTCTGGTTTGCACTGAATGGCACTACTATATGGAGAGTTTTGCCTGTTTTAATAATAGTTGAGCAAGCATAAGAAATGGTGATCATGTGATATTTAGTGGTTTAATAAATATTTATTTTAGAATGCACTTGTAATGAATAAATAATTCAGAAATATAAAAATGTGCATATATTATTTATTAATTATCATGACAAAAATAGTATAAGCCTATGTGGTTTATCATGATAATAAGAGTATACATGTAGAATATTTCAAGTCTCAAAATTCAAGAACTGTTACAGTAGGTAAAAGAGTATTTCTCTTACATTTACATTAAAATATTTACACTTAGAATATATTTCTAACCATGAAGTGATTCAAAAATATAAACATTTTTATTTATGCATAAATTTTATTAATTATATTAGTGACTTGGCATCCCACATGACAAGGCCCATTTGTGCCCCACACAACTTGCACATTTGCATATGACAGCCCTGGGAAATTGTACATCCCTGGTATATTGTTTTTAAATTTAATTAAACTCAAATGTATCTATAAATCTTTATGTATCTCATGACAATATACATTTTTTAACTGCTCATCTTTATAAATTCATGAATCACAATCTAATATTTTCTAAAAATTGCAACCAATTTCATTTTTAAAATTTAAATATGAGATTGCTAAATAAGAACAATATATGCTACAACTAGAATTTATTTAAATAGCCACATTTCTCAGATAGTCCCAAGTCTACAATGATCCCCAATTTTTATATCCATTTGATTTATAATTATTAAAATATATAAAAATTATTTTGCATAATTGATTAAAATATATTTTAATGGTCATTAGAATGTTTAATTTTTTAAATATCTCCTTGCGTTTAACATTATAGAGAAACATTAATTATAATTTTAAAGTTGGTTTAAGAGTAGAAAGAAGTGGTTGAAGTCAAGCATTGGTAGTCCAGTGGTTAGTGTAGCTGCCTTCCAAGCAGCCAGTCTGGGTTCACAAGCAGCTGGTCTGGGTTTGCTTCCTGGTCAACGCTTTGACACACACACACATACATATATATATATATATATAAGTAGTTGAAAATAAATAACACTTATCATATTGCCTACAGAAAGATTAAGATACATTTTACTTTTTTATTAAATATAAAACCTTTATCTTAAAAAAATATCATCACATTTCACTTATATCTTTCAGCTTGTTTTAGGTTTATGAATAAAAGCCATTATTATTTTTTGTGATCAAATAATATAGCATAAAAAGAAGAATGATATTTGTATATAATACTATTGTAATCTAAAAGAATGAAGTATTATTGTGTTGGTATTAATATTCTTAGCCAGATATATAAGATACTTTCAGTTATAGGAGAACAACAATTATTTTAAACTCTTTGATTCTTGATTGGCCATTTTGAATTTAAAAAAATAATTACAACAAGTATAATTTAAAACATTTATTCTGTCTGAATACAGTAAATATAAAAGTATATACATTTTTTAGAACCAGCAAATATGAAAGAATGTACTTAAGCTGATAAAATAATTATTACTTCAAAAAAATTGAGAGAAAAAAAAGATTTTTAACATTTTTAAATATCTTTTTTTTTACATTGGTTCACAAATTCTAAATTTTGAAAGTTAAATGTTAAAATGACAATTTCATAAACAGCCTCATCACATGCATCTCAAAATGCTAAAAAAATGATATATAATATGGCTTACCTGAGGTAATTTTTCTATGCAATTATCAAGCTGTAAGACGAATGCAATTGACCATGAAACATGATTTACAGTCATTAAATCTAAAAAACAAAAGAAAGATAAAAAAATTAAAAATTGTATTTTACAAAAACTTTCATAAAAAATCCAAATGTTATTGTAGAAAAAAAAGTAATACCTCATTTAAATCGGAAAAAAATGGCAGATTGAATGGTCTGAGAACTGTAAGTATACTCCTTACCAATTCTGCGCAAACTTAGTTGAAACTCTAAATTTTTGTTCAGGAGCTCTCAGGGGCACTTCGGACTCAAGGGGTTGCTGATAGAATGACAGCTCTATTTAAACATATAGTTATTTGGCTGGTGTTCAAAATCTTAAGATATTCTGTGTTATTAACTTGACAGAAAAAAATCTAAAAATGGCTAGGAATTGCATATCTGCATTTTTTCTGGTTTTAAATCCCTAGTTCTCAGTAGTAAAGACATAAATCAAAAGTCTTGTTTGGAGAATGAAATTATATTGCATTAGAGTAGACAGAAGAAATGAACTTGCTTATAATTAAAGCTAAATTGAATAATAATGGTTTAAGTATTTATTGAAAAGTGTCTGTTGAAAATAAGTACTTGTTAAATGATAATACATGCAACGCAAATTTGTAAATGAATAAATTAATAAATACAACAAGAATTATTGTGTATTTGAATTTTATATATATATTGTTTTCGGAGTTATATGATATAAATAAAATAGTTTTTAACACAAATATAATGACAATATTTAATGTGCAGAGTTATTCTTTAATAATTGTTCTCTTAGAAAACACTTAACTTAGAACAATAATGAATGAAATCAAACTGCCCCAGGTCAATTTTTAAAGTAAAACTGGCATGCTCGATTACTTTTAAAAAGTGGATCTCTAATTAAACAAGTAAAATTAAATTATAATTATAATTAAGCAATTATAAATAGGTAATTCCACACATTAAACATTTCCATCTAAAACATCCATTAAAAATAGTGTTTTATATATATGTAAATATTTAGTGTGCAGAGTTTACCATTTCTAATTAAATAATTTTAAATGGAAAATCGATATAATAACCCTAAATTATTTCAGCACTGCTTCCTGTAAGACTAATATAAAATCTGATTTTATTTACACATATTCGTATATATATGCTAGCTATAAATTTGAAATAAAATTTGTTATTAAAGTTTTGTGGGTTAAGTGAAATGTGAGTTTGTTTGTATTGCTTTGTGCATTTTTGTACAGTCATAAAATAAACGATTTAAGAGTAAGTATCCAATTATTAAAAATCAATTAACCAATTTACAGTAATATTTATTACTAAAGTTCTCTATATTTTAAAAATAAACGTGTATTTAATATATATTTATTGCTTTTTTAAATTGAACTGATTTCATTGAGCAATTGGTGAAGACATTTCAATTTTTTAAACAGTGTAAGATCTAAAATCTTTTATATATATATTGTATCTTACTTCTTGATATATAAAATAGTTTAAAATACAACTAGCTCAGTTACATTATTATGCTTAATTAAAATTTGCATATCTATCTTTAATATACTTTTATATTATCATATTTTAATTAAATTTATTACCAATCTCCAAAATCAATATAATTCTAGATTATATTAATTAAATAAGTATTTATAAAATTATGAGACTGTGAAGTAAAGTTACAAAGTAATAAGCAGATTTACACTGAGTCAATATCTCCCAAGATACTGTCTCAATGGCATAAGAATACTATCACTACCCTATCACTTTACCACTACATCTATAGCATTCTTATGGCTTTTAAATGAAATAAATTATCTTTAATAATACTAAAATAATTCCTAACTTTTAACTTAAAATATAATTAAATAATCTCAGGTTCTTCTAAGCTGTTTTAAAATAATAATAACTCATGTAAATAAGTATGATGTGGGATTTTATATCAAACTTAAATACACCTAACTTATTTTAATAATAATAATAAATAATAATCTTAAAGTGTAATTTAATCTCATCTATTTCTATGATATAATCAATCATTAAATAAATAAACAATTATATGTATATCTTTTATTTTATATGGTATCTTCATTTTAAAATAGATCAAAATCTTAGACTTAATAATCTGTGGCAATAAACAATATTGTATTCTTATAATGTGTATTATAATCATCTTATGACCATTGTAATATTTATGTTCATGTCAATCAATTCTTATAAAATAATGTTAAGCAAATATGGTATTCAATTCTAAGTAATAATAACAAATTCAATTTTGTGCAAATATTATGTTTATTTCAAATCATCTGATGTCAAAATGCTGTGGTGAAAATAATGAAACTCGACACACTTTTAAAAACAAATTAACAAATTTATTTACAATAACTTCAAATAAAATTTATTTACACTATTTACAGTTTAAAATTTATGAAAACAAATATAAACTGAACTAAGTAAGAAAATAATAATACAATCTGTTTACACTGTTATTAAATCATGTACTTAATAAGCAATTATACATTCCTTCAAAAAAAAAAATATTAATAATATTACAGTGTGTTTTTCCAAAAAATAGATTTTTAAAATAAATAGTAATGTACTTTAATTACTATAAATAACAATATGTCAAGACTATTTATGTAGCATGTGTACATAATGTAGCTTTACCTATTAAATAACTACATTAATTAAATATCATTTATAATGTATTATCATGTATTCACTTTATTACTAGCATTGCTTAATATCTTTATATAAAATCAATATCTCTTTATAATGTAAAACAAATGATTGGCTATAATTATATTCCACCTAATGTAATTCCTGTTATATGTTTTATAAAATATGCATTCTATATCTGTATTATTCAAACATTAATATTTAAATCATTTATCAATTTTAAATTCATAAAACATTACATTAGATAAATTTTATGATTCCTTTCTGTGTAAAATCATTATTTTACCCTATGTGCTTTACTAACCTTTCTAATAAATTTCTATCTATAAAACATATTCTAAACTTATTTAAAACATTTTCCGGAAAACAAATATCAACTTCAAATAAAATATTCATTATCCAAATTACTCATACTATATTGTCTATACTTAGTAAACTTTTCAATCTAAATATAAGCCTCTACCTAAAACGTAACTTAACTTATCTAATAAACAGAAAATAAAATAGACTTTTAAAATCCTTTTCTGACTTGCAAAAATAAAATAATTATTAAGATAAATAATAAACATCATTTTAATACTAAGCATAAATAAAATATCAAAATTATTTACGAAAGAATCATATAATTATTTCTAAGCTTTTACGTAATGTTGTATCATGTTGACATTATAAATTAAAAACTTATGCATATTTTAATAAAGTTCGTTGCCAATATAATGTATGTGTTTTCATAAAATATCTATCCATTCATTCTACAACAACATAATATTCAGTTGATCTAAAGAAAAACATATTAAATTCATTTTTAAAAAAAAAATTATACAATATTTTTACCATAACAATAATAATGTCCATTCTGCTATCCAGTATTCTTCGGAATTTGCAGCTTCATAAAATAAAAATCATTCACATTTTCACTCATAAACATTCATTAGAATATTCCGTGTTATATTAATTATAAAAATAAGTTTATGTAATTAATTATTATATTATTTTTAAGTTACTATTTAAGTAATGTACCTATCCTACTTTTAAGAGTTTAATAATATTTAAATTTTATGTTAAATAAATAAAATAAAAATCATATTACATGTTCCATCGTCGACTTTTGTTCTACCATAAAAGTTCTAACAAATATCCTACGTATAAAGTCAATAAAACACTATTTCCTGTTCCGTTGTATCACGTGTTTCTTGAAAGTTTATAATAAAAATGATAACGTTCTTTTTTTTTAAAAAATAAAAATAAGTTCCCCAAGAAAACAAAACAAAATTAAAAAAAATAGTTTATAAGTCCTGTCTGGATCCAGTTCTTCATAGAATATTATTCAAAAAGTTATTATTTCAAAACTAAGTTATAATTTATAAAATTATCCTTCAATTATTTTAAATTAACTTAGTTTGGCTTGGCTTAGTTTAACTTGATTTGGACATCCATGTATTACTTGCGCATTTATAAATAACATATTCAGGTAAGAATTAATTTCTTCATCTATAACGTCCAGCGTTTTAGATTACTTCAATATAGCAATTTTATTATATTACGATTTTAAATAATCATATTTATAATCTATTTGCCTTTTAAAACGTCAATATTTAGTCTTTTAAGCACAAAGACTTAACATGGCAAGTATTTATTTAAAATTACTACTGCTTCTTATATCTTTCCTTAAGATATACATTTTACTTCTATAATTTGTCAAAAATACTTTTTTCCACAGAAGTATTTTTATTTCTTTAAAATATCTATTAATAACAGACAATAGTAATTTAACTTTAAAACTATTTATAGTCCAAAATACTACTTTTCTCCATCTTGTAGTTTTATGTACTAATCCAGCGTCTGTTACTTTTCTAGCATAAAGTTTCTGATATATTTTTCCGATACGTGATGTTTCCATGATCATTTGTACGTAAATTGAGTTTCGATATTGAGAAGATAATAGGGAATTATTAAGTTTCTACTGCATATTCATTACTTTAAAAATATTATAAATTATTCAATAACACTCTTATGATTTTACAACTGATTTTAAGAGCGTTTATAAATTTACTTGGCTATTTTTTTAATAGCACAAACGACTTAGAAGTTTTATTGTAGAGAGCCCTCCTCAACAATTGAATCCAGCTTATATACTGCCAGAAACTCCACATCTGATTGGTACGTTTAAACAATCAAATTTTGCTTATTTACATATTTATTAACTCACTATTAAAAATAAAATAATGACTTATTTAATATTTAATATTTTATCAAATTCTTTCAAAACAATATTTATCGTTTATTTAAATCTATTAAACATTCTTTTGAAATATTCTTTCTCACTTGATTTAAATCTTAACTTTTATAAGATCATTTAAAATAAATTAAATCTTTTTAAATACGTTACATTTTTAAGACAATATTTTATAAAATCAAATTTAATACTTTACATTAATATCTTTATTTTTATCTCGTGATAACTCACGTATTATTTATAAATTTTACAACATGATTTTGTAAAATAGTTATGCAACTTTATTAGACAACTTCCACGCGTGTGTGTGTAACATCTGTTCCTTTATAACACAAGAACGCTTGCCTAAAAATAAACTTAACAATTGCTTTTTTAAAATAAATATTTATTTTTAAAATAAATAAGATATTATATCAGATTTTAAAATAATTATTTGATATGATTAAAATCAAATATTAATCTCAATTTAAGTACTTATAATTTAAAATATTTTTATTCACTTTTAACATATATTTTGAATTAAACAAATATCTTTTTCTAATTTTTAACTTGTCTTTTAAACACTTTAGCTTTGAACATTTGTTATTAAATCCATTAATGCAGTATTACATCATAATCATCATCATTTTAAATATCTTCTCAATACCAACACAATTCACACACCAAATACTCATAGATTGCTTTAATTAAACTTATGGTAACATTACCACAAGCAAAGTCAACATCACACTTTTAAAATACTTCTTAAATTTAAAATTTTCTACTAAATTAGCACAAAACTTAAATGGTGACCCATACAAAAGGGCACAATATATAAAATAATTGTAATCTATCAAAAATGACAATTTTTATGCAGAAATGTTAATCCAATGGTGAAAGGGGCTATCTACAGGGCTACAGATTTCTAATTGGATTTCCAATAAATTGAAACAAAATATACATCATTTTGGCAAATATAAATCATGGTTTATAGCTCAAAAGTTCTTAAAATGTTCAAGCATGCCAAGTAAGACTATGGTGAACATATATCTTTCTACTCGGACAGTTTGTTTCTTTATCACAGCAAGCCTGTTGATGAACATTGATTATAAAGATAATCACTAGTGATCTTTTGATGAAGCTTTAAATGTTGACATTTTTTAAAAAAAGTGTTAATTATAAATATATAATAAAAGCAAAACTTTAATTAACACTATGCAATTTAAAACATCAATATAAAAATATACTAATAAAATATTAGCTAGTTAGTTTATGACACACCTGCCATGTTTATTGACATATACCTATATGTTTTGAAAAATGAGCGATGATACATTCATAGGTGATGTGATGTATTGTGGCTTCTCCTTAATTGAAGTCAAAAATATCTCAACAATTATGCCCAGATAAACCTGTTAGCCACTTTATTTTCCATTCCCCACTCTAAATTTTCCCATATTCTACTCCATCCCATTTCTACAACATAATCTTTGTCAACTCTATAACCTGTATATCTAAATCCCCTTTATCTTTTCCCAAGCCCAGCATAAAAACCAATAATTCACTTTCTGTATAATCACTTTTTCATATTTATTCTTCCATAACTTCATTATATGTACCCTTTCTGTTTTCAAGCATTTACATTCAATTAACAAATGCCTAATATTTTCTATTCCTTCCATACATAATTTACAAAATAAATCACCCATTTTTTTTTCCATTTACATGTATATTCTCTTGTAGCTAAAGATCCCATTCGAGCCTTAAATAATAAACTACTTTCCTTACTATTATCATATATTAACTCACACCTAATATTCTGTTTATTTCTATATATATTTAAACTCTTTTTACTCTCTATACTATTTCTCCATCTCTCTATTCTTTATTAATAAATCCATTCTTTTATCCCATTCCTTACTACAACAACACTCAACAATCCTCTTAACACAATCATCCCATCTTTTGTACAAATATACTGATATAAATTCTTTATCCAAATCTTTTGCATACCACATTACCTTTCTCACCCATCTTGTTAGGTTTAATAAATGTATGCTAGAGACCCCAGTGCCATATTTTGAAACAATGAGTTGTATCTAGATGCTCTAATATTAATATTAGAATTTTAATAAATACTTTTTTTGATAAAATTGCAGCAGTCATTTTACAATTATTTTTCTTTAAATACATTTTTTTTTAAAAAAGAATTTTTATTTGATTAAATTTTGTAATAATAATGGTTTTATAAAAAGTTTTTATTTATTATTAATAATTAAATTACTAGAATTCACTTTTTGTATTTTTTGTTATTAAAAATCAGTTTTTTTGATGTGATAAAAATTGCCAATAAAATTTTGATTACTTTACCTACTTAAATGTTAAACTTACATTATTTTTTATTCCAGATTTAATATAATTATTTAACTGAGGCGCACTACATGTTTCCAACTCAATCTTTGTTTTTATATTACACCCAAATATTTAAAATCAAAAATACGTCTGTTTTTAAAATAAATTTAACTCCATCATGAATGTTGTCCTCTTGTAAGTAGCTAAGTTTCTTTACTCAGATTAAAAAAATAATTATTTAATATTTATGGTATGAAAAATGTTTTAAATTTAATTCAGAATTATAAAATTTACCTAACTAAAATTGAAACAAATTCGAAATTAATAAAAAAAAAATTCCAATAAAATGTGATAACATCAAACTACCAATATTCAGTAATTTTTTTCTGTATTCTTAACTCCTAGAGGTCGCTGTACCTCATTTTAACTTTTGTAGGCTTACAAATATTTGATGGTTTGAAAATTATTGTAAGCATTTTTATGTATGTAAATTGAATACTCTGCTGGCATTCTCAATATGAAACTGACATTCCTTTTTTTTAAAAATAAATTAATTAATGTTTTAATTAATGCTTTAAAATGTTTTGGAGATATGTAGTTACCCTGTTTTACACCCTTCTCGATGTTAACCTTCCTAATATCATTATGCAATCTAATTGTTGTTGTTGCATTTTTATAAATATTCTTCAGAATATGATAATATCCTGGGTCTATACCTTGATGATCCAATTCTTTAATCACTGAAGAAATGCTTATAGAATCAAATGCATTTTCATAATCTATAAATCCAAAGCATAATGTCAACTCATATTTGTTGGTCATTTCTATAACTTCTCTCAATACTTGGATATGATCTACTGTACTAAAACCACTTTTAAATCCAGCTTGTTCTTTTGATTAATTGATATCCAGTGTTCTCTGTAGATGAGTTGTAATTATCTTGGTTAAAATTTTGTATAAAACTGATAAAAGGATGATAGATCTAATATCTTCTTCATTCTCTTTTTTAAATATTAATATTAATACTGCATTCTTCCAATTATTTTGTACATCTTTATCATTGAGACATTCAGTATATAACTTTGCCAAAAAAAAAATTCTATTTCTTCATCTGCTTCTTTTAATATATCGATTATAATTCCATCATTTTCTGGAGCTTTTCCTTTCTTCATACATTTAATTGTATGTTTTACTTCTTCATTTAAAATTCTGGGCAATTCGGAAGATATAATAGATGTAGGAGGTACTTGTTCTTTATTACTATATAATTCTTGATATACATTTTCTATCCATTTCCTGATGTCATCTCTCTTTTTAGTAATAGTTTCATCTTTTTTTCTTATTGCAGATATAAATTACCTACCAATATCAAAATGTTGTTTTATATTCTTGAGACTTTTATTTTCTTCTACAGCTTCTTTGCTATTTCACAATTATACCTTATTATATCATTATCAAGCTGGAATTAAAAGTTGTTTTAGTGCAGTAGATCATATCCAGGAAAGAAATTATAGAAAGGACAAATGAATATGAGTTGGCATTATGCTTTGCACTTGTGGATGATGAAAAGACATTTGATTCTATAAGCATTTCTTCAGTGATTAAAGCATTGGATCATCAAGGTATAGATCCAGGATATTGTCATATTTTAAAGAATGTTTATAAAAATGCAATAGCAACAATTATATTACATAATGATACCAGGAAAGTCAAAATTGAGAAATGTGTAAGACATGGTGACTCCATATCTCCAAAACTTTTTACAGCAGTGCTGCAAGAAGTATTTTGTGGATTAAAATGGAAAGCTAAAAAAGTGAAAGTAAATGGAGATTATTTAAATCATTTAGATTTTACAGATGATGTAGTTGTTTTTGCAAATAATGCTTTAGAGCTGCAGGAAATGTTGCAGTAGTTATCAGATGAAAGTAGAAAAGTAGGACTAAAGATAAATGTTAAAAAGACTAAAGTAACGTTTAATGGATTTTTCAAAAAATATAAAAGTAATGATTGATTATGATGAGTTAGAAGAAGTTAACAGTTACAAATAACTTGGTCAGATTATTAGTACAGATGGAAACAGAATGAATAAAATTAATCATAGACTTAAACATGGTTGGAGTGCTTTTGGTAAAAATAACTTGATAGTAAAATAAAATATGCATAAGTTTTTGAAAGGGAAGGTTTTTAATAAATGTTTTTTACCAGTTCTTACTTATGGATCTGAGACTTGGACACGTAATAGAAGAGCAATACAGAGACTTTAGACCACTAAAAGAAGTATGGAGAAATTCATGTTGGGAGTAACAAGAAGAGATCAAAATGCAATATATGGATAAGAGAAAAAACAGATGTTACTGACCTCATTGAAAAAATTAAAAGACTGAAGTGGAGTTGAGCTGTACATATTTCTAAAAGAGATGATAATAGATGGACAATTGAAATCTTAAACTGGAGTCCAAGAGATTGTAAAAGACCCAGAAAGAGACCACATGTAAGATGGAAGGATGAAATAAGAAAGTATGCAGAGGTGATGTGGAGAAAAGAAACTAAAGATTGGAGAAGATAGATTAAAGTTGGAGAGACCTTCATCCTGCAGTAGACTGATAATGGTTGATGATGATGATGATATCATTATCAATTTGCATCATTTTTATATAACTTCACATTCCTTCTTTTTTCATTAATTCTCTAGTCTCAGTAGAAATTTTATTGGTCAATTGCTACTTTGTTCTACCAGTTACTTTGTTGCAGTTTTTAAAAGTGTATCAGTTATTTTCTTACTAATTTAATTCACATCTGAATCATATTCAAAATTGATTAATACTTGAAACCGATTTGCAAGTTCTAATTTAAATTCAGTAGAATGTTTCTGAAGATTATTTTGTCTCTCTAGTTTTGTATCAACACATATCTTACATTTTACTAATTGATGATAACTTCCTGTGTTGAATTTATTAAGAACATTACAATCTTGAAATATGTATTTTCTGTTAATGAAAATATAATCCAATTCTGCTGTATTGTGATTTGAATGAATGTGTGTGTGAATGAACAAAAAATTCTCATAGATATATACAATCATGACAGACAAAAATAAATCATGTCCCTTATTCCCAGGAGTTGTAAAGACACCAGCCAAGACAGAAGTTAGTGGCTGAAGGCAGAGGATGCTAAGCATCCCCTTATTTTGGACACTGGCTGCTATTTGATGATGACTTTCTATTTATGTATGCAAAACTGCAGATCACTTTCAAGTGAAAAGATATTGCCGGAATTGAAAGAATAGGTGCTTTTTATTAAATGTGGCATTATTGGACATTGTGAAGTTAGAAGGAAATGTGAAAAACGATTAATTTAAAAAAGTGGGCATGTATTTGACTACAAAGGCACAAATATTGGAAGTACAAGTGGAGTAGGATTCCTTATAAATAAAAAATGAAAGAACAACATTGTGGAGATTGATGGTGTAACAGGCAGAGTAGCAAGATTAGTTATTCAACTTAATAGCAAATACCACATGCAGATAATTCAGGTTTATGTACCAACAAGTTTTCATAGTGATGATGTAATAGAAGATTTTTATATGGATGTGCAAAAAGCCTTTGATTAGACTAAACAACATTTTATAATTGTTATGGGGGACTTTAATGCTAGAATTGGTAAACAAATGAAACATGAAAGTGCTGTGGGTAAATTTGATTATGGTAATAGAAATAAAAGAGGACATAGACTTGGGGAGTTTGCAGAAAAAGACTATATACTATTAATTCTTTTTTTGACAAAAATGTTAAAAGGAAATGGACATGGAAGCATCCAAATGAAGGTATCATTATATATATATATAAATCCCGAAAATAATAATAATATGAAATCACCATATATCCATAAAAATATTAGAATTAATATATATATATATATATATATATATATATATATATAGAGAGAGAGAGAGAGAGAGAGAGAGAAGTAGAAAGCTGACTGAACACACTGTTCTGACAACATCCACTTCAGATAAGTAGATTAATAATTGTTACTTATGATATTAAAGAGGATTTGAACACAAACTTACAAGCTCCTTTCAGTTATCCACTTCACTCTTATATATCCAATACACATATCCACATACATGTAATAAAATATAAATGATCTCCAATATGTGCATTTCCTGCTGAATCAGCACTCATCAGTTGGTCCAGATCATCATCACCCACACATACATATAATCTCTTTTTACTTTATATTAAAATATAGTCAATCTTCAAACTTTAATGGACAATGTGCAATATTTTTCCTCTATCCAACTTGTCAGCCATCCATATTATTAAAAATCTGATGAAGGACTTGTTAAAGATCTTGTTGATGCCAGTGTTGAAAATCTGTGTTCAAATCCCCTCCAATTACATCTAAAATTTAGTACATACATCATAATTTTATTCAAATATTACAGATTCAGCCTGAATTCTGCTCATCCCTTTTTTGTGTATTTAAACGGCCATATTAAGGTCCTTTATATGAGGCATCAGAGTCAACTTGGGTATCAACAATTTTGGGATCACCAAGGGCTTTGAACATTTTAAATAGTATGGATGTCTGAAAAGTTGGAAGGTTAAAAATATGAAGGCTGTTCATTAACATTTTAAAGATTTTGTATCTTAATTTAATACAAGCACTGATTATATGAATGTGTGATTAGATGATGGTCTAGACCAACTGAGAGTGCAGATTTAGCCTGAAATATATTGGAGATCATTTATCTTTTTCAAATGTATGTGTTCATGGGGTATTGGTTGTATGATATGGAGTGGATGGCTGAAGATTGAAAATCAGAATTCAAATCCCTTCTAATTACATCTATAGTTTAGTAAATACATTATACTGGTATTCAGATATTAGGATAGTCCTATATATAGAATCCTTGTGAATGTATATTTATGCATAATGCTGACACATTTCAAATTCACAACAAATTAAAAAAAAAACTACTATATTTGCTGACAAATTTACAATTAAGAAATTGAAAAGCAAAACTTTAAATTTGTATTTATAAATAAATAACTATACCTACCTAAACCACAGTTTATATTATGAGCATTTTATGCAAAGGAAGTAAATCAATCCTTTATATCTAATAATCCATAATTTTTATTACAAAGCATATTTTATGTGAGGGAAGTAATTTGACCATTAATAAACCACAATATTTTTAAAAAGTATTTTATGCAAGAGACTTAATTTTATCACAAACATTTTATTTAAAACAAATAATTCTGTAAAGCAAAAAAAAAAAAAAATGTTAAAGTAACCAATTAAAAAAAAACTTACAAAAACAATGGCCTTTCCATAGGTTGGGTATATTGGCAACCAATTTAAAAAATATTACAAAAATGATGACTTTCCCAGAGATTGTGTACATTCTTGCCAGGTACACTTTTTGTGATAATACTTATATAATATAAATAAAAGTTGTTTGCATTTTTAAGATTTGTTAACGCAACCATTAAAAAAAATCTATTACCGAAACGATGGCTTTTCCATAGGCCAGGTAAAAACTTGTATTTTTATATTATTCCTAGTTCAAATATAAACTTTAAAGTCAAGTATTGGTGGTCGAGAGGTCAACACAGTTGTCTTACAAGCAGTTGTCCTGGGTTATCAGGTTCTCTTCCCAGATGATGCTATGACACATGGAAATATATATATATATAAACTTTAAATCTCAGTAGAAATGTAATATTTTCTTCATGTGTAAAATCTTTTTAGTCAAATGTTTAAAAAATGTGTATTAAAACAAGAGATTTAATTATATATATTCATTGGGGGAATTATATATATATATATATATATATATATATATATATATATATACATAAAATGTAAAGAAAAAATTAAATTAAAAATTCCACCTTATAAAATTTATTCTATACAAGAACAAAAAAATCTGCAGTCAGTATAAATAATTTATTACAAATTTATAAAATTACAAATAAAATAAGTCAGATGTCACATGACCTAATTTAAACAACCTTGCATTACAAATGTTTTATAAAGAGCTTGCAAATAAGCTCTTAACAAGCTTTGCAGAATATCCTCAATCCCAGACCAGTTTCTGTTACTGGTTTCATCAGTGAGGTACCAGAATATTCAAACATTAGATTAAAAATACTAGAACAAGCCCAGCACTTTATCTAATGGATAACTATTAAGTAGAAAATCTAAAATTTTCAGACATCCATATGTCTTACCATCAAGCTGTCTAACTTAAATAGCCATATGGGACTGAACTAAGTTCAATTACACCAAATATAATAGCTTTAGCAATATAAAATTGCCAAAGCCTTAATAGCAAAAA
This sequence comes from Epiperipatus broadwayi, assembly GCA_028023455.1. Classification (NCBI taxonomy): domain Eukaryota; kingdom Metazoa; phylum Onychophora; class Udeonychophora; order Euonychophora; family Peripatidae; genus Epiperipatus; species Epiperipatus broadwayi. The sequence continues at coordinate 6,572,251 of JAQFVV010012441.1, read as the reverse complement.
ATAAAATTACAAAAAAATCAAGTCAGATGTCACATAACCTAATTCAAACAAGCTTGCATTACAAATGTTTTATAAAGAGCTGCCATTAGCAGAAATCAGACTGATGTTGAAGATATTCTGCAAAGCTTGTTAAAAGCTTATTTGTGAGCTCTTTATAAAACATTTGTAATGCTAGCTTGTTTAAATTAGGTCATGTGCCATCTGACTTGATTTATTTGTAATTTTATTCTTTGCTATTAAGGTTTTGGCGATTTTATATTGCTAAAGCTATTAATATATGGTGTATTTGAACTTAGTTCAGTCCCACATGGCTATTTAAGTTTGATAGCTGGATTGGAAAACATATGGATGTATGAAAATTTCAGATTTTCTACTTAATAGTTATCCATTAGATAAAGTGCTGAGCTTGTCCTATTATTTTTAATCTACTGCTTGAATATCCTGGCGCCTCACTGACAAAGCCAGTAGCAAAAACTGGTCTGGGGTTGAGGATATTCGGCAAAGCTTGTTAATAGCTTCGTGTGAGCTCTTTACAATACAAATTTATAGAAATATATTCATAGTAAATAAAAAAAACTCTATTATATATGAATTTATTTAATGTAAATTATATTTACACACCTATATTAAACAATTTTTAATAAAATTAAATATTTCCCCCAACAATATTTAAAATAAAATATTTATCTGAACTATTATTTAAACAACAAAAAAATATATTAAGCCATTATTAATGAAACTTAAGAATTATTTAGGTTTAAATTAACAATTAGAAATAGTCATTCATGTAAATGTGACTATTTTAATAAAATTATTACAACACATAATAAAATTTTGATTGACATATGTTTGTTTTATTTTAGAATAGCTAAGATATAACAAAAAAGATTTAGAATATTTTTTTTTAAAAATTGAATTATTTGCAAATGAAAACAATTGCATAAAAAATTTACGTTTTCTACATTAATTAGAGCAGTATATATACATATTTAGTATTATTTCCAGAGCTTGTGTGTAATAGAAATATAATTGCTAAATAGCTGATGTTTTAGTACAATAACAAGTTTCCTCAGAGCTTCTTTTTTCTCAAATCATACTATGAATTCATCATTTATCTGTGAGAATATTAGAATTAATATATATTGGAATTAATTTTCCATAAAAAGATATGATGTACCTACCGTCTAAGTCTGATTACAATTTAGTTGAATAACAATGTATATAAACATTTGAGATTATATTTATAATAATTTTATTAATTAACTAAACACAAAAAAAACTATGAAATATTAAACATAATTTTAAAATAGTCTGAACCAAAGCTATATTTGGTTATGCCATTATTAAAGCTTATTACAAATTATGATTTGCTGTAAACTTTTGAAAATACTTATTGTTTTGATTTTTTATTGAATGACAAACTGGAATCCTTTGAGGGTTGGGAAAAGAATAATGTCGAATGTATTAATATCAAAAAATAGATAATACCCCCTCACCAAATAGGCACTAATATTTTTTATATTTATGATGAGGATTGTAATGTGTCTCACTTAGGTACAAAGTTATGTGCATTAAATGATGTTATACATATGCAGATTATCACAACACAATTTCAATAGCTACACACACAATCTTTTGGTAATATGTTTCATAATGTCTTTGGTTAACAGTTTACAAAGGCATCTTTATAATATAGCAATTTAAAGTTGTAATTAAACTTTTCACTTTACATAAATCTGTCAAAAACGCTGACATTTTATTTTTTGTTTTAGAACATTAAAAATTAGTTTTTGTTTATAATTAAATTTGATATAAGATAGTTATGATGTTTTATGAAATAAACAAAAAAGTGTACACAATTTTAATATAACTCTTTATCATTTATCAATCTTCAATCACATATTTAAATGTTATTGGAGAATTGCCACAGGGTTTTCTTAGTTCATTTGTGTAGTAAAATAAATATTTGTTTTTAGGATATTACTTTTATATATATATAGAAAATGCTTTTGTCATTATATTTATACCAACTTTCAATAAAAAAATATTTAACATCACATGATTTAGCATCCATTGAATACTCTGGTTAACACAGGGGGGCACTCCTGTATGGAGAGTTTTGCCTTGTTTAAAAAATATTTCAATTAACAACTCCAATATTCATATTTAGTAAAAAAAAAAGATATAGCATTGGAAAAAAATCCATTATAATTTTATTCTTATCTGAAAATATCTCGATATTTATTTAAAAATGAAGAAAGAAAAAATAGTTATTTAAAAAAAACATGCAATTCTTAATTGAAAGGGCAAATAATTTTAGGTTTTATCCTTATTCAAACTAGTCTTACACTTGGCAGACATTATACTAATACTGCACTCATAAAACAAATATATTAACTCTCAAAAAATATAAAAAACAATACAATTACCTATCTATACACTGTATTTTTAATATTTTAATAAAAGAACTAAATTTCACGAGAAAATAAAGATAGGTGATGTACTTTAAAAATTTCAACCCATTAACCATTGACCTGTTGAAACAAATACGTTAGTTTTTTGTTTTTTTTTCAAAAAAAGCTGTAACTATTTTCTCATGAAAAATATTTGAATAAAACTTTTGAATAGTTGTTTTGTACATATTAAAAATGAGAATATCTTATTAATTTTCTTCAAAAAAACTATTTTCTTATCAAAACTTTAAATAAACTTAAATAGTTAATTCATTAAAAATAATTAATGTATTAAATAAAAAATAAAAAATTAATGTAGCAATAAAATACATTTGTTCAATATAAGTATATATCTCTGTGGAAAAATATCTATATATTATATACAAAAAATCTTATATGTACAAAATTTATTATTGATTCATATTTAATCTGAAATATAAAAATATATATTACAAGTTTATAAATTTAATAAAAAATGATAACTAATGAAATTAGAGGATTAGGAAACTAGGTAATTCAAGAATGTAATAATGCTGACATTCATCCTCTTACCATCAGGGTATAAGATCTTACATTTATAAATAAAAAAACTTTATTTTTGTTTTCTCTCTTTTGTGGAAAACAAGATAAAACAAAAAAAGATTTTTTTTATTTATAAATTTAAGATATTATATCCTCATGAACATAAGTACTTTTGCATCTTTGAATTATTTAATTTTCTAGTGCTTTATTTTTTTATTAAATATTGTTTATTATTTAATATGCTAACCTATAATGTATTTGTTTTATATTTGAGAATTAATATTAATATACAATAATTTTTATATATGTATAATTTTTTGATGTATTTTAGTCCTGCCTTTTCACATTCATGATAGATGTGGAACCTTGCACTCATGTCATATAAACCCTGCAATCTGATCAGATCATGTCCAGTAAAATGTCTTTTTTTGTGTGATAATGTTACACTCTCCATTATTGCCCAGATTCATTCTAACAAAATTTTTAAGAGTGTCAATTGCATTTTTAAACTAGTTTTTATTTCATGTGTATTTGTAGTTTTGATCCAACAATTTTTATTTTTATTTGTATTCATAGTTTTGGTTCAATGATTTGTACCCATTATTGAAATGAATGCTATTTTATATTTTCAAGAAAACATAAAACTGGAGGCCCAAACAAAATCATTGAAATTTTTGACAACCAGCTGGATGAATTTTTTTTAACAATGGATGTTTAGTGGTTTGTGCCCGATGATTGTTTTACCATGACAATTAATGATAGAACAGCAGCAATTCTTATGGAAACCTTGAAACAAAATATGGAAGAGAGACTTAACTTCATCATTTTGATTTAATGATTTTTACCCTCTACTGAAATGAATGCTGTTTCATATTTTCAAGAAAATGTAAAATTGGAGGCCCTTAACAAAGTTGTTAGAATTTTCAAAATCATGTTGAATGAAATCTTCCCAAATAGTCAATGTTTGGTGGCTTGTGTAGGAGACTGACAAATTTTTTTCTTGAAAATTATTCATAGAACAGTGTCAACTCTTATGGAAGAAGTGAAACAAAATGTTGAGCAAGAATTGATTTATTCCAACTGTTGAAAGACCTATAAAAGTGCTGAATTACAAAGTGGTAGTTACAATCATCTTCATGTAAACCACAAATACAGTAAGTGTGCATTTTGGGAAAAAAAAATTCACTTAAAATAAAGCAGAACTGACAAATTGATTGTTTTATCGCAATACTTTCTGTTATATATGACAGGGTAAGCATTGTAGGTGTACATTTTATGATTTTTTGTAATATTTCAGGTATTTTGATTGTTTGATCTGTATTTAAAGTTACATTTGGGAATTGCATAATGGTGTGTGTCGTATTTTATATTTTTTTTTATAAAATCAATATTTTTGCTGTTGTTAAAAATATACTTTTAAAGGTTAATTATGGGTTGAAATTCATATTTTTAGTAGTGTTAGAAATTAATATTCCATGTATTGTTGAAAATGTACTTTTTAAGATTCATTTTTGGATAGAATTAATATTTTTATTGTTATCATGTTATATTTAAGATTTTTTTTTATGTCAAATCAATATTTTCATTATTGTTAAAAATGTATTTTTTAAGAATCAATTTTTGGGTGAAATTCATATCTTTAGTATTGTTATAAATTAATATTCCATGTATTGTTTAAAATGTACTTTTTTAAGATTCACTTTTTGTATGAAATTCATATTTTTAATATTGTTGGAAATTAATATTACATGTATCATAACAGTTATGCCTTTCACATACATATTCCGATCACTGATAACTTTGTAAATCATATGAGAAAAATATCACGTACATGTGTACATGTTATTTGATCCCATCACAAGATTAGAAAGTTATCACCAGATTGATACATTTTTAGCTGTTTTGATACATGTTGCAGGACTAATATGTAAGTACCGATCGTTTTGTACATATATATTGTACAAATGTATGTTTGTGTAATGTATAAGAAAATATTTAATGTGTGAAATTATGCATTTATAATTGTGTCATTAGAAATCACTTAACCTAAAACAGTAATTAATGGAAACTAACTGCCCCAGACTGAGTATTAAATTAAAACTGATAGGCTTGATTACATTCAAAAAGAGGACAAATATAAATGAATAAATTACACAGTATATATTTCCATCTAAAACATTATTTTAAAATATTTTGTCTTACATATATTTATTTATTTCTTTAATTAATGATTTGATTATTTTTAATTAATTCACTAACTATTTAAAAATTTTATTTAAAAAAAAATAATTAAAATTTTTATTGGAAAGAGGTAAATATGATATTTTCATTTTCAATATGCAAAAATAAAAATGACAATTAACTAACCATTTTAACCAGATTTTGTAAAGTTTTAATAAAAAAATAAAGTTTATTTATTTATTATTTTTTATTTTTTTGAAAAAATAGTACATAAGATACTTATTACAAATAGATCAACAATTAACAATTTTTACTTCAGCAGATGTGAAAATTATTTTAATGTTTAATTTTTGGACATTTTTTCTCTGTATTTTTTGATGAAAACCAATCCTCTGGTTGAAGTACTATTAACCAATTTTGTAGACAGGTGATGAGTGATGGTTCAGCATGAAATCCACATCTTGGGGATCATTTATCCTTTTCACATGTCTTTGATCATATGTTTCAGTAATCTGTGATAAAATTGTAATTAATAAAAACATTAGAAAAAAAAAAGGTTAGGTTTTCTCTAGAAGTAATATGTTTATGAAGCTGAAATATTACATGGCTATATGAATTGCTTGACAAAGTTTGTTTCTAATACATCTATGGTTTGAGAAATTGGTCTGCTGTCTGGGCTGACGGATGATTGTGTTTGGGTTGCAAGTATGACGTAAATCATTGGAAGCAACAGTTACTTCCTGTTTAGTTATATATAATCTAAATAATTTATTTATTTACATATATTATAACTGAATTATTATTTCATATTTAGAGGTTGCTGAAACTCAAGCTTTGCTTTGATCTTTTGAATATAATATAATGATTGTACACCCGTCTACAATGTGATATGATGTGATGAGGTGTTGATATCTTTATGCCATAAAAATGAACTCTACTCATTAAATAAGACTTAAAAAAACTTCTTTGAACTAGTGATTATATCTGGGTTGATAAATGATTAGTTTATATATATATATATATATATATATATAAACTATATCATTTATATAATATATATATATATATATATATATATATATATATATATATATTGTGCCCTTTTGTATGGGTCACCATTTAAGTTTTGTGCTAATCTAGTAGAAAATTTTAAATTTAAGAAGTATTTTAAAAGATGTGATGTTGACTTTGCTTGTGGTAATGTTACCATAAGTGTAATTAAAGCAATCTATGAGTATTTGATATGTGAATTGTGTTGGTATTGAGAAGATACTTAAGATGATGATGATTATGATGTAATACTGCATTAATAAATTTAATAACAAATGTTTAAAGCTAAAGTATTTAAAAGACAAGTTAAAATTAGACAAAGATATTTATTTAATTTGAAATATATGTTAAAAGTGAATAAAAATATTTTAAATTATAAGTACTTAAATTGAGATTAATATTTGATTTTAATCATATCAAATAATTATTTTGAAATCTGATATAATATCTTATTTATTTTTAAAAAGCAATTGTTAAGTTATTTTTAGATTATGGGAAGCGTTTCTTGTATTGTAAAAAAAAAAAAACAGATGTTGATTAGAGATACACACACACATGCTTGGAAGCTTTCTCATAAAGTTGCAAAAACTATTTTAAAATTATGTTGTGAAATTTATAAATAATACGTGAACTATCACGAGATATAAAAATAAAGATATTAATGTAAAATATTAAATCTGATTTTTTAAAAATATTGTCTTAAAAATATAACGTATTTAAAGGATTTAGTTTATTTTAAATGATCTTATAAAAGTTAAGATTTAAATCAAGTGAGAAAGAATATTTTAAAAAATGTTTAATATGTTTAAATAAACGATAAAGATTATTTTAAAAAAAATGTAATAATATTAAATATTAAATAAGTCATTATTTTATTTTTAATAGTGAATTAGTAAATATGTAAATAAGCTAGAAAGTTTGATTGTTTAAACGTACCAATCAGATAAGGAGTTTCTGACAGTATAAAAGCTGGATTCAATTGTTGAGGGGGGCTCTCTACAATAAATTTTAAAAGTCGATTGTGCTATTGAGAAAATAGCTAAGTAAATTTAAAAACGCTTTTAAAATCAGTGGTAAAATCATAAGAGTGTTATTGTATATAATTTTATGAAATTTTAAATGATAAGTATGCAGTAGAAACTTAATAATTCCCTATTGGTCTTCTCAATATCGAAACTCAATTTACGTACGAATAATCATGGAAACATCACGTATTGTAGAAATATATCAGAAACTTTACGCTAGAAAAGTAACAGACGCTGGATTAGTACAGAAAACTATAAGATGGAGGAAAGTAGTATTTTGGACTATAAATAGTGTTAAAAATTTAAATTACTATTATATATTATAAATAGATATTTAAAAGAAATATGAATACTTCTATAGAAAGAAAGTATTTTTGCAGATTTTTTTTAAAAAAATAAAATGTATATCTTAAGTAAAGATATAAGAAGTAGTAATTTTAATAAATACATGCCTTGTTAAGTCTTTGTGCTTAAAAGACTAAATATTGACGATTTGAAAAGGCAAATAGATTATAAATATGATTATTTAAAATCGTAATATAATAAAATTATTATATTGAAGTAATCTAAAACGCTGGACGTTATAGATGGAAAAATAGATTCTTACCTAGATATATTGTTTTTGAAAAATGTGCAAGTAGTACGTGGACGTCCAGGCCAAACTAAATCAGGCCAAGCTAAGTTAATGGAAGTAATTAAATGAGAATAATTCAACAATTATAGATTAATTTAGAAATAATAACTTTTGAGCAGTATTTTATGAAGAACTGGATCCAGAAAGCGAATTTATAAACTATTATTTTAATTTTATTTGTTTATGGGAACTTATTATTTTTAAAAAAAGAACGTTACCATTTTTTTTATATAAACTTTCAAGAAACACGTGATACAACGGAACAGGGAATAGTGTTCTATTGACTTTAGATGTAGGATATTTGTTGGAACTTTTATGGTAGAACAAAAGTCGTCGCTGGAAATACGTAATATGAACTTTTATTTTATTTATTTAACATAAAATTTAAAATATTATTAAACTATTAAAAGTAGGTTAGGTACATTTATTAAATAATAACTTAAAAATAATATAATAATTAATTACATAAATTTATTTTTATAATTAATATAACACGGAATATTCTAATGAATGTTTATGAGTGTAAATGTGAATGATTTTATTTTATGAAGCTGCAAATTCCGAAGAATGCTGGATAGCAGATTGGACATTATTATTATTATGGTAAAAACATTGTATAATGATTTTGATGAATTTAATATTTTTTTTTTTCCTTAGATCAACCAAATATTATGTTTTGTGGAATGAATGTATAGATATTTTAAGAAAACACATACATTATATTGGCCACGAACTTTATTAAAATATGCATAAGTTTTAATTTATAATGTCAACATGATACAACATTACGTAAGAAGCTTAGAAATAATTATATGATTCTTTCATAAATAAATTTTGATATTTTATTATGTTATAGTATTAGAATTATATTTATTCTTTATTTAGGTAATTATTTTATTATTTGCAAGATAAGAATAGATTTGAAAAGACTCTATTTTTTTTTGTATTTTGTTTTATTAAATAAGTTAAGTTACGTTATGGGTAGAAGCTTATATTTGGATTGAAGTTTATTAAGTATAGATAATGTAGTATAGGTAGTTTAGATAATGAATATTTTATTTAAAATTGATGTTTATTTTCCGGAAATTTTAGATAAGTTTAAAATATGTTTTATAGATAGAAATTTATTAGAAAGGATTAAATAACACATAGAGTAAAGTAATGATTTTTACATAGAAAAGAATCATAGAATTTATCTAAGGTAATGCTTTGTGAATTTGAAATTGATAAATGATTTAAATAATAGTATTTGAATAGTACAGATATGTAATGCATATTTGATAAAATATATAACAGGAATTACATTAAGTAAAGTATAATTACAGTCAATTATTTGTTTTACATTACAAAGATACATTAATTTTATAAAGCTATTAAGCAACGCTAATAATAAAGTAAATATATGATGATACATTATAAATGGTAATACTTAATTAATGTAGCTATTTAATTAGTAGAGCTTCATTGTTTTACACATGCTACATAAATAGTCTTGACATATATTATTATTTGTAGTAATTAAATTACACTACTATTTATTTTAAAAAATCTAAGTTTTTTGAAAACATACTATAATATTATTAGTATAATATTTGAAGAATGTATAATTGCTTGTTAAGCACATGAATTAGTAACAGTATAAACTTCTTGTATTTGTAATTTCTTATTTTATTTTATTTATTTTCCTAAATTCTAAAACTGTAAATAGTGTAAATAAATTCTTATTTGGAGTTATTGTAAATAAATTTGTTAATTTGTTTTAAAAGTGTGTCGAGTTTCATTATTTTTCACCACAGCATTTTGACATCAGATGATTTGAAATAAACATAATATTTGCACCAAAAAAAATGAATTTGTTATTATTATTTAGAAATGAATACAATATTTGCTTATTATCATTTTATAAGAATTGATTGACATGAACATAAATATTACAATGGTCATAAGATGATTATAATACACATTATAAGAATACAGTATTGTTTAATGCCACAGATGATTAAGTATAAGATGTTGATCTATTTTAAAATGAATATACCATATGAAATAAAAATATACATATGATTGTTTGTTCATTTAATGATTGATTATATCATAGAAATAGATGAGATTAAATTACACTCTAAGATTAGTATTATTATTATTATTATTAAAATAAGTTAGGTGTATTTAAGTTTGATATAAAATCCCACATCATACTTATTTACATGAGTTATTATTATTTTAAAACAGCTTAGAAGAACCTGAGATTATTTAATTATATTTTAAGTTAAAAGTTAGGAATTATTTTAGTATTATTAAAGGTAATTATTTCATTTAAAAGTCATAAGAATGCTATAGATGTAGTGGTAAGATAATAAGGTAGTGGTAGTATTCTTATGCCATTGAGACAGTATCTTAGGAGATATTGACTCAGTGTAAATCTGCTTATTACTTTGTAACTTTACTTCACAGTCTCATAATTTTATTAAATACTTATTTAATTAGTATAATCTAGAACTATATTGATTTTGATGATTGATAATAAATTTAATTAAGATATGATAATATAAAGTATATTAAAGATAGATATGCAAATTTTAATTAAGCATAATAATGTAACTGAGCTAGTTGTATTTTAAACTATTTTATATATCAAGAAGTAAGGGTACAATATATATATATTAGAGTGGCTTATATTAATGTTGAACTGCAGAAAATTTGAAACCAATGAATCTATAATAATTTGTTATCTAGATATGGTCTGAGAGATTGGTCTGACTTCTGGGATGATAGATGGTTGTGATTGGATTGATGTATAATATAAGTCATTGGAAGCTTCAGTTACTTCCTGTTCAGTTATATATAATCTGAGGTAATTACTTATTTTCATCTATCTATCTATCTATCTATCTATCTATCTATCTATCTATCTATCTATCTATCTATCTATTTATCTATCTATCCATCCATCCATCCATCCATCTATCTATCGATCTATCTATCTATCCATCTATCCGTCCATCCATCCATATATCCATCCATCCATCTATCCATATATCCATCTTTCCATCTATCTATGTATCTAACTAACTATATATCTATCCATCTATCTATCCATCCATCCATCTCTCTATCTATCTATCCATCCATCCATCCATCTATCTATCTATCTATCTATCTATCTATCTATCTATCTATCTATCTATCTATCTATCTATCTATCTATCTATCTATCTATCTATACACACACACATATATATATATATAAAGAAAAAAAAGATTGTCAACTTTACTTTCAGAATATTTCCAGATTATTTAAATTTTTGTTTCTTATGTTATAATATTTCAATTATAGTCTATTTATAATATTACATAGATAGGTAGAAATGGATCAGGGAATTTTCTGTTTACTTATAATTTCTTTTCTATAATTCTAAATAGCATGATGGCTGTATAGAAATGTTATGTATTATATATTTATACACATATTAATATAACATTGAAATATATTGAGAGTTTTCCTATATTATAATTTAAATAAAATTTTAGAAACAATATAACTATGTAATAGACAACTAAATGTCATGTTGAAACAAGAATCTTTATGATCTAATAGTAATAAAAATGACATTTGACAGACTCACATTAATCATAAGGTGGATAAACTGACCATTTTGAGTTTAATACAGTGGTTGATATACACTAGAAAATCATACATAGACAATTTGCAATGTCCGTCAACAAATGTAATTGTTATTATTAGATCATATTATTTCAACCTGCATTGTCAATTTTAATTAATTTAAGATTATATCCCAACTGAAATGTTATTAACTTATTTGATGAGATATTATTTTATATAGCGCTATGTTTTTTTTTCTCATGTGTCATAGTATCAGCTGGGAAGCGAACCCACTATCTCAGGACAACCGCTTATAATGCAGCTGTGAGTGACCTCTTGAGCACTATGTTTTTATACTGTAATAGTGATGTTAGTGACTAAGCCAATGTACATGCACTTTAAAGATAAATTATAAATGAATACTCTCACTTTTCCAGACACAAGATATAACAGTTCTTTTTATATTTTAATATTTATATTTTACAAAAAGTAGAGGATGATATCATGAAATATGAAGTAGCATTGCGCAATAAAGAAAAAAATACTAAAATTATTACATTTTCTGAATTAGCTAGGATTTTAATTGAAGAAGTGAGACATGCAAATAAATTTATGATGAAGCAAAGATCCAGCTTTTGGTGACATTATAATCAATATCTGAAAAGAATTAGGTAAAGGAATGTAGAATTATTGGCAAAGGTTTATATCAAATGACAAAATGATAAGAAAGTATCAGATAACTAAAACTTTACTAATATTATTTAAAAAAGATAATAAACAAAATTAAAAGTTACAAATCTATCAATCTTTTGTTAGTTTTACACAAAATTTTTATCAATATAATTTCAACTGTCTACAGTGAGCTTGGATTTTAACCTACCAAAACGGAGCAAGTAGATTAAAAAATGATTTTAGCATAGTGGATCACATAATGGACCAACAAATATGAGTTGCTATATTGTTTTGGACTTGTAGATTATTAAAAAAGCATTTGATTTTATAAGCATTTCTTCAGTGATTAAAGCATTGGATTATCAAAGGATAGATCTAAGATATTGCCATATTCTGAATAATATATATATATTAAAATGCAAGAACAAAGATTAGATTACATAGGAATATTAAGAAGATTAAGAATGAAAAGGATATATGATAATGTGATTCCATATCTCCAAAACCTTTTAAAGCAATTTTACAAGAAACTAATTAAAATTAAAAAGGAAAGATAAAGGAGTTAAAGTACATGGATAATGTTTAAGTCATGTAGATATTAAGATGCTGTGATTGCTTTGCAAATAATGTTTCAGGCTTCAGAAAATGCTGAATGTGTCATCAAAAAAATATTAAAAAATATAGGATTAATGTTAAATTGTTTAACGACTAAAATAACTTCAAAGGATTATCTCAAAAGAAGAAAATAAAGATTAACAATGACGAATTAGGAGAAGTTAACAATTTATCTTGATTAGATTATTATTACAAATGAAATTATAAAGAATAATATTAATCATAAAGTAAAACTTTGTTGAGTGCTGTTTTATAGAAATAAATTTATATTAGAATAAATCAGTTGTATATGTTTAAAAAATGAGATTTTTTATAAATATCTCTGTCAGGAACCCTTCCCTAATTCCCTGACCATGGTTTCATGCTTTGGCACTCATCAGAGAGATGTCAGGGTAGGTTCATGTGATATATGACTCTTATTTTGACTATTTTAATAAATATGTTTTACCAGTTTGGGTATATGGATCTGAGATTTAGACACCTAAAAGAAGAACAATAAGGAGGTTTCAAATCAATCAACAAAGAATGAAGAGATGAATGTTAGGAATAACATAAAAATATCAAAAATGATATAAGTAGGAGAGAGAACAAGCTGGCGATACTGATATCATTGAAAGAATTAAAAGTCTGAAGTAGAGGTGGGCTGAATATATTTCTAGAAATGATGATAGTAGATGAAAAGTTGAAATTTTAAAGTAGATTCCAAGATATTGTGAAAAGTCCTAGAAGAGAGCACATGTGAGAGGAATAGGAAAGGTGTTGTGTTAACGTGGAAAAAAGAGGCTAGATATGACACTGAATTAAAGTTGGAGAGATTTTTATTCTGTAGTGGATCGATAATGGTTTTGGTTTACATATTAAGGGTGTGAAAAATTTTAATATATACATTCACCAATGAATACAGATCTAAAATGTTTATTGGCAACAAATAATTTTTTGGTCCATCATTCAAATTATTATCATTGTGTTAAGGTAACAGTAATTTTAATTAAAACATTTATGAGTAATATTTTAATTTATTTATTTTTATGAAAATTCTATTTTTGAATAAATTATTAATGGTTATGTTTTGTATGATTTTAATCAAAAAATTACGCTTCAATGTTTATATTGTACTTATATATAAATGAATCACGCATTGGTTGCAATTTTATTGAATTTTGTTAACTACATATTTTAAAGTAATTTTTAATTTAATGGGGAACATACTTTTTTAAAAAAAAATCAAGTAACAAACTTTTCATCAAAGCAAACAAATATGAGATATGCTACTTTATATGTTTATATAAATAACCTATAGAAGTGTGACTATATTGACTTGTCGAACATAACTTAAGTTGAAATATAGGCTTGATAGATAATTTTTTTCTACATTCTAATCAGATTTAAATTGTTTGTTTTTTTAGGAAGTTAGTTCACACACGCACATATGTATAATAAATAAAGACCGTGCCATAAACAAACCTATTTTTTAAGACAAATGTCACAGGAGAAAGTATTTGAAATCTTTATCTAGGATTGTCCTTATCCCCAGGTCAGTTTTGAGCTATGTCTCTCTTCAGTGAAGAACTAGAATATTAGATTCAGAATTCTAACTCAAACTAAGCCTTTATCAAATATTTAACTATTGAGAAGAAGAGCTGAAATTCTCAGACATCTATATGTCTTCAAATTCACCTCTTCAACTGAAAAATTTATAGGGGCCTAAACTAAAGTCAGTTATTTTATATATTTGTAGGCTTAGCAATTTAATATATCCAAAGCCTTAACAGCCAAATTTATAATATTAATGAAAACAAGTCATATATCACATGACCATAGCTTGCATTACCAGTATGTAATAAAATGGAGCATGCCAATAGCTCTAAACAAGCTTATTCTTTTTATGATAAATGCCACAAAAGAAAACATTTGAAATCATTATCTTAGATTGTCCCCATTTCCAGACCAATTTTGAGCTATGTGTCTCTTCAGTGATTAGCCAGAACATTAGATTCAGAGTCCCAATTCAAGCTAAGCATTTATCAAATACTTAACTATTAAGAAGATCTGAAATTCTCAGACATCTATATGTCTTCAAATTCAGCTCTTTAAAGGTTTTGAGCTATGGCTCTCTTCAGTGAGAAGCTAGGACATTAGATTCAGAATCCTAACTCAAGCTAAGAGTTTATCAAATACTTGACTATTAAAAAGAAGATCTGAATTCTTATATATATATATATATATATATATATATATATATATATATATTTGAAGAGCTGAATTTTAAGATATATATATATATATATATATATATATATTAAAATTCAGCTCTTCAAATAGAAAAATATATGGGCCTGAATTAAAACCAGATGCTCCGTAACTAGTAGGCTGAGCAATTAAATGTAACCAAAGCCTTAACAGCCAAATTGTAATATTAATGAAAACCCAAGTCATATGCCATATGACCTATATAGCTTTCATTGCCAATATGTAATAAATAAAGAATATGATAATAGCTCTAAGCAAGCTTATTTTTTATGATAAATGCCACAAGAAAAAGCATTTGATATTTTGATCGTGGATTGTCCCCATCTCCAGACCAGTTTTGAGCTATGCCTTCAAATTCAGCATAGATGTCTGAGAATTTAAGATCTTATGCTTAGCTTGAGTTAGGATTCTGAATCTAATGTCCTAGTGTCTCACTGAAGAAAGCTATAGCTCAAAACTGGTCTGGGAATGGGGACAATTCAAGATAAAGATTTCAAATACTTTATCTTGTGGCATTTATCATAAAGAAAAAAAAGCGTGTTTAGAGATATTAGCACATTCTTTATTTATTACATACTGATAAATCAAGTTATATAGGTCATGTGATATGTGATTTGTTTTCATTAATATATATATATATATATATATATATATATATATATATATATACATATATATATGAAGATAAATGTAAGTAACTCTAAAAATATTTATATGAAGTTAAACTGTAACGTATGCTTTATGGCTTACTTGAAAAACTATATGTTTCAAATACATCTATACTATGAAATATTGGTCTGAATTCTGGGATGAAGGATTGTTGTGATAGGATTAAGTTAATTTTTACACTGATAAAAACAAAAAAAAACCTGAAAATAAATATGAGATATTGGTTTATTTTTTTTTATCACTGTTTAAAATATCTAAATTTATCAGCGTCCATATATGTGTATGCGTTTGATTGCAAATATAAGAGTCAAGTAATCTTACTTACATACATTAAAAGTCCGATTTTCTTTAATCTGGTGAGATCATTCAAATGTGTATACCTTTAGCTCATCTAATGATAAGAATTTATTTTAAGAAATTTATGTATAGAGAAAAAAGTCAACCTGATATATTTTTTGTTAATTGGCTGATGGTAGCTTAGGGGTTACATAAAAATGCTGTGAATTAATTATATATATATATATATTTCCATTCTTGCTATTAAAAGGTGTGAAGGTTGCCTTGACAGCAGTTAGAAATATTGGTTGCTATATTTACTGTGAATGTTTAGGTGGTTACTGGTTGGAAACTAATTATATATATATATATATATATATATATATATATATATATATATATATATATATATATATATATATATATATATATATATATATATATCTATATATATTTAGTGTGATTCACAATCCTACTTCATCCATACTAATGCGGACAGAAATTATTTGAATTAAAAAGTTTATCACTATATATATTGAAACAAGAACGATGTTTCACATGTATATTTATTCTAAGAGCTAGTTACCCTTCCACCTTAAAAAACAGCAGATGTATAAAAAAGTTTAGTTTATGACGTTACAAGAAAATTATTATTTTCCATAATTGAGAAAAGAAAATAATAAAGAAAATCATTATTGATTTTATAGTTTTGGATTACGATATAATTTAAATATATCACATATTTATTTAAAGCTGGCATGTATTAAATTGATTACATTTTTAATTTTTGAATGCTTTTGAATAAAGTGTAATAATCACTTGAGGCAAAGTTAGTAAATTGAAAAACATGGCTTAATTCTTATGATTTCTTATCTATCCTGCTAAAAAGGTAGATTATCCAATTGTTAAGAAGCAAAAAAGCACTCGGGCTTAAATAAGAGCAGTATGCAAATGAAGTACAGTGGGAAAGGCTGTTTAATCAATCCAGAATCAGAATATAAATAGTCAAGTTGGAAGTTCAGAGGCAGATTAGATTTGATTTTAAAACAAGAGACTTTGAAAGAGTTTTAAAAAGTTTTTTCAGAGAGAATTTAAGGAGATCAAATAGTTATATTTTTTTCCAAAGAGATATTTTTCAAGTAGCTGTCAAAGAAGAATATTGAAAAAAAAAAATTTCAATTTTAAAAGGATATTAAAGAACCTCTGTTAATGATGGAAAAAGAAAGCTTTATTAAGGAAGTTATAACGATGGAAAAATAAACCAACAGCTTCATCTCTTCATTCTAAGCCATGATTTTTCTAGATTTTCCTGGATAGACATCATAGAAAGGAAATAATGCCATTCAGCTGAAATGCGATGACCCCTTTTTGAAGCGACAAACTGGGTAAATGAAGGTATGATTTTATAAAAATATTCGATATGTGTTTTTTAAAAGACAAGACAAAACATATTTTCTTAAACTAAAATTATATGTGTTTTTAAAAGATAAACAAACGTATTTCTTAAACTAAAATTATATGTGATTTTAAAAGATAAACAAAACATATTTCTTAAACTAAAATTATATATGTTTTAAAAGACAAACAAAACGTTTTTCTTATAAATATATAAAAAAAGAAGAGAATTATTAATAAATGTAGCTGCATGAAAATACGTTTGTTACTGGAAAATTATGAATGAAACTAAAATTATGAAAATCATTTATTCATGATAAAGTATAAATGAAAATGCTTAATACTTACCTGAATATTAATTTTGTGGGAGTAATTTAAACCACATTACTGGATTCAGTAAATTTAATGAAATACTATATGGACTCTAAATGCTTATCTGCATATTAATGTAAAATTACAAATGTTTAATGCTTACCTGAATGTTGATTTTGTGGGAGTAATTTAAACCACATTACTGGATTTGATAAATTTAATGAAATATTATATGGACTCTAAATGCTCATCTGCATGTTGACATAAAATGACCAATGCTTAATGCTCATCTGAATATTGATTTTGGGGAAAGAAAATAATGAAACTTATGCACATAAATGCACTCCTCTCTATGAACTATTGATCAACAAACTGCTTCTAACCTTTTCATAAATGAAATGAAAATGAGTCATCACACGGATAGGAAAGAACTTTATGAGAACTTGCAAATTAATTGTTATTAAATAAAATTATTGTTACTAAAAATTAAATTTAGTTATCCAGTTGTCCAATTCTATTTTGTTTTTATTGCATCACTCATCAGTCATTGCACTTGTTCATGAGAATCTCATGCCTCCTGAGCTATGTCTGGCATAACTAGACCTAGGTAAGTCAGGTTGTAGTGAGATGGAACTCTAGTGGCACCGTTTGAAAAACCAAACATATAAATGTCTAGATGCTTCCAGCCTCTATGGTGCTACCACCTCTGATGAGCAGGAAATATTGTTGTGGGGGGGGGATTAACATCTGCATTGGGTAATGCCAATTGATAGTTCCTTCCTGCAACATGCTCATCAGGAAATTGTTACAACTGAAGTAATAAAAGGGTTGTATGGTGGTCCGGTTACAATATATATATATGAGTGTGGGTAAATATTTGCATTTGTATGTGTAGAGACATATTTGATTATTAATATTTTCAAAATGTAACAGTGGAAGAAACTTTAGCTATAATTTGTTATGGGGAGAGGCACACATTTAAACATTTAGATCACGTGATAATCAAATATTATTTGAGTAATACACGTAAATGAAATTAGCTATCTTTTCCCATTATTTTATAATTTACAAGAGAATGGAACTCAAAATGAAAAGATTGAGAATTAATTTGATATGATTACTCCCATATATATATATATATCAAATCAAAACTACCCCAAATCTAAAATTAAACCAGACCAGCATAAAAATAATATTAAAACACAACCTAAGGTTTCACTGCTACAAGCAGACTTCTCAAGTGTAAAGAATTACAAAAAAACCACACATTATATATACTATTAAAAACTACCCACAAATCCATTCACTTCCCATCCACCCTTAATATTAAAAGAACTCTTAAATAAGTTAATTGCTTCAGAATAATAAATTTTCAATAATAAAGACTCTTTAATTCTTCTTTTGATTTCATTTCTCTCAAAGAAGACAACCTTAGCTTCATCAAAATCAATAGTGTGGCCTGTATCTTTTTCATGGACATACAAAGCAGAACTAAGATATCTATTTTTAACTCTACTTTTATGAACCTTTATTCTTTCATTTAAACTCAAACTATTCTGACCTATGTAAACCTTCTTACAAAATAAACAAGGAATAAAATATACCACACCAGGAATAGTCTTTCTATCAAAAACTTCTTTTGTATTATTTAATAAATTATTCAATGTAACACCCCTTTTCCAAGCAATTTTCTTATTTCCAAACAATTTACTATTTCTACACACAATTTTATAAGAAGACAATTTAAATGGCAAAGAAATAAAATCATATTTTTCTTTAACCTTTACATCCTTACAAATATTACTATTAAATAAAATACTTTTAACAAATTTATCAGAGTATCCAACACTCAAATAATCTTTATAAAATTGATATTTCTGAAACAAAGCTACCCCACTAGAATTATTTAATTTAATATTCCTATGACAATAATTCCTTAAAGCAGCTACTTTATGAGATACAGACTGATAGCTATCAGGTTTAATTATAGATCTTAATTCTTTACTTTTAACTAAATGACTGCACAATAAACAATTAGTTTCTATATTTCTAATCACCAAAAGATCTAAAAATTTTAACTTACCAAAATCTAACCCCCCCCCTCCTTCTAACACAAATTTTATAGAAGGATCAAAACAATTAAACTCATTTACAAATTCCTTCAATTTATCATTCTCAACTACAAATAAACAACCATCAACATATCTGACAAATAATTTTACATATAAACAATTCTTTTTAATAATAATTTCCTCTTCCATAAAACTAATATAAACTGAACATACTAAAGGAGAAATAATATAACCTATTATCCACCCTTTCTTAATCTTATAAAAATTACCTCTATAAGTAAAATACATAGAATCTTCCAATAACAAAAGCAAATCTTTAATTACCTTAATTTTATTTTTTGATAAAGAACTTTTCTTAATCAATACAGACAAAAGAACATCAATACTGCTTAACCTATTAACAGACTGATACATATTCTCAATATCTAAACTTCCAAATACTCAATTACTTTCCATTTTAAAATTATTAATCTTATCAAAAGCCTCAAAAGAAGAAGAAACTGTGTACTGACCAAAATCAACAAATTGCTTTAAAAAATTATTCAAGAATCTAGAAATACCCTCTACAACACTACCTGTAAAATCAAAAATAAATCTTAAAGGAAAACCATCTTTATGAGTTTTAATATTCACAAACATCTTAGCTGATGTAAAATCATTAGGATAGCATTTTAAATAATCTACTCTATTAAAAAATTTTAAATTAACCATTTTCTTCATAATATCTATCAATTTTCTTTTAATCAAATTACCTGAATTTTTATCTAACAACATATATTTACCATTATTTAATTCTCTATCCATTTTCTCTTTGAAATCATCTCCTTTCATAATAACAAACCTACCAGCTTTGTCTTCACGAGAAATGATTACATCATTAGCAATTAACCTATTTTTAAGATGTTTAATCTCAACAGGATTAATAACAAATTTTTCTTTCCTTTTTAAACTTTTATTCAAAATCGATTGAATACCAACTTTCTGCTCATCACTCAAATTACTAGATTCAATAGACGAAATTGTATCAAAAACTATATTTTTTGAATGAAATGGAACAAAATTAGGGCCTTTACCAAGAATATCTAATTCCCTATCATTTAACTTCAAATCCGTAAGATTAACAACTCTATACTCAGAAACCTTAGGTTGTGTTTTAATATTATTTTTATGCTGGTCTGGTTTAATTTTAGATTTGGGGTAGTTTTGATTTTATATTGACTAGTTTAGCTTTATGCTTGTAATGTTTATATATATATATATATATACACACAAATCAAACAACCAATTCGTAATTATTTTAAAAAATTAAATATAATTGATCCAAATTGATTTAATTGTGAATTAGTATATTTTCACTACAAGTATTTTTCATGACTTTATTACAAATAGAAATATTTAAATAAATCGGAAGTTCAGTGTATGAATGTACTTAAAATTTTCAACTAAAATGTAATTAAGCAATATCAATTAACACCAGTCGTGCACTGCTGAATTCACTTGAACTAGTAGTAAACAATATTATCTCTCTTTCTATATATATATAATTGAGTCTTAATATTTTTTTTAAAAATTGTATGTGTAAGGTTGAGATAATGTGGAAGTTTAAACCTGATTAAACCTACTTATTGACTTTTACTGTTATATACCAGCTGAAATTTTGTTTGTAACTATGACATTGAGCATTGTAATCATCTAAAAAACGGCTTCATTTAATTGTATTCGAATAATCTAATATTGGATTTCCTTGATGGTGGTAAAATTTGTTAACACATTTTTTAAAAAAATATTTAATTATATGATACCATTGAAAAATATTTTTGCTATTTAACTTACCTTTAATTTAGGTATCATCTTTTCATTTGTGCTACTGACATAAAATAATTTCTGTATATGTGCCGACGAAGGAGATATTTTTCTCAGATTCAACAATAACTAATGAGATATCCAAGAATAAGCTTTAAGAAAATACATGATTTGAAGTAAAAAGTAATTGTTTTTATGTGCATAATGGTATGAAAGTTCTTCAATCATTAAGCCTATATAGGGACAAAAGTGTTAAATAAAATCACAACTATTATTTTATAAAATCTAAAATTAAAAGATACCAATTTTATATCAATATTGTAAGATGTTTTTAATATATAACTATACATAAATATGACTAAAGGTTGTTAGAAAAATTCGCATATATTCATTGATAAAGATGAATAAAAGATTACAGATGAAATTACCAATTTAATTTAATATTAATAAAATGCTCTTTCTACATAAACTCTTCTCTGTATAAGTGATCTGAATATCTAAGAATATGAAAAAAATCATTCAGTGCATATCATTTGTAGACTCAACAAAACGTACTTATTCAAATAAGATCTGAATCAGTTTAAACTATGATCATATTATTGAACTTATTCAGCTTTATCTACCAGTAATTCCATAATAATGTGAAACGTTATAGTTTTTTGTTGATTATTGATTATTAAAAGTATTTATGAAATAAGAGTAACTTTTGTTCTAATTTTATTATTATAAGTATCTCCACTCTAATTATTTTGAATATTATAAGATAAAAGTAATTAAAATGTTAAAAATTTTGTCAAGTGTTGGTGACCTAGCAGTTAGCATAGCTTCCTTTCAAGCAACTGGCCCACACCCACTTCCTGGTCAATGCATTTGACATATGAAAAAAAAATTACTTTTATTTTTCTGAAAAAAATATGTATTACTTATATATATATAATAAATAATTAAACGGTTTTATGCTTGTGGAGCCATGGAGAAAATTAATCATTAGAGGTAATGTGTTGACTTCAAACTAGAAACCATAAATTATGAGTATTCTACTTTACCAATGCATTAATCCATGCATAATAAATGATTAGTTGTCTTGACAAACATATGACATTCAGATATTAAGAGTAACATTTTAATATTATATAAAAGGTTTTTTAACATTCAGGTTTATTAATCTTCAGTTGTGTTAAACTGAATAGGGCAATTACTTATTTATTAATTTCTAATTAATTAATTAATTTCATTGTATATTTAAAATTATTTAGAAATACATATCCTAAAAATCGCTGTTTGATTTATTTATATTTTATTTATTTCAATTTTTTTTAAATGCCTCTTGGAAAATTGTAATTCAAAAAATAAATACTTACAATATATGTACTAAGAAAAGTTTATTTAATACTTTAATAATGTGAAAGGCTGAAACCTTTGACTGATGTGCCTTAAAAATGCTTACGTAACAGCCAATAGATGTAATAATGACTGTATGTGGAACTCTCAATTCAAAAACACAAGCCAGAAATATGAGAAAAAGATGGAACCACCTTCTTCTCTACTTAAATTTATATATAAATAAGCCAGACTCAAGCATTCTGAATTAAGAGCATGAAGGTTAAAACACCTCATTTAATTCACCAAATATTACATATAAATAAACAAGGTGAAATCTTGATTTACTTCAAAGTAATTTTCATATCTAATGAAATGATAGTAACAAATGTAAATCTATTAAATTTATTAAGTGCAAGCAGATGATAAATAGAGAAGAAGGTGGTTCCATCTTTTTCTCATATTTCTGGCTTGTGTTTTTGAATTGAGAGTTCCACATGCAGTCATTATTACATCTGATTGGTTGTCATGTAAACATTTTTAAGGTGCATCAGTCAAAGATTTTTGCCTTTCACATTATTATATCATCTGCTTGCATTTAATAAATTTAATATATTTACATTTAATACTTTAACAATATAGTATACTGAGCAAGCTTTCAACTAAGTGGTAGTTATATTTATAGCTATAGTGATATAGTCATATTCATAGTTATAGTATAACTATAGCTACAAATATGACTACAAGTTAGTTAAAGAGTTGCTCAGCATACTAGATTGTTAAAATATTAACCACCCTTTTTTAATATACATGTTGTATGTATTTATTTTTGAATTATTGTTGGCAAATTAAAATATATAAATCACTTCTTTGTTCTTTTTTATTTATATAAAATAATTTATTTATTTAACTCATTTGTGAATAAATGAATGCATAGAGTTCTCTAACTTTTATTTTCGTAAATAATTTTCTCTCTATATAAATACTTCTAAACAATTTGTGCAATTTCAAACTTAGTCTGTTCTTTAAAAAACCAATCAATTATTTGTAGATATTACTTAAACATTTTATAAAAATAAATAGTACTAATGATAAGGATAATAAGTAAAAGCTCATCACTAGAACTTTTATAAATTATCTTTATATTTCTTCTGTTAACTGAACAGAAATTATATAATTAAAAAGAAATGATTTTCAAACTAGCCTCATTTAGGCTTTGTTTTATTCTTAGAGTTGATTGAGGGATATTCACTGTTTTATTTTCTCTTTTGCCAAATAATTTGAAGAAACTGCTATAAATATCAGTCTATTGTTAGTTTATGAATTTATTTATTATCAGCATTTTTTTTTTTGTATTTGTGGGGCGTGCATCATTTATATAAAAACAATTTTAAGTTTTCATGCTAAAATTATGATTTATTTTATAAATACATATCCAGTTACATATATACATGCACAGACAATCATATATATATATATAATTTAAAGGATGAATTAATTTTATTAATCACAGCATATATTGAAAATAAATCAAAAAAGTATGTTATGAAATTAATAAGCTGCAATGGAGAACTTTATCATTCCATTTAAAAAAATAAGTATAAACGATAATTTTTTTCTTTTTTTCACTGACTATAATCATGTATTTGAAGTAAATTGAAGAGACAGGAAAAAATTATAGATATAATATTGTTTACGTGAATAGTAAAAATGGAGTATAAATGGAATTAACTCTCCTGCAAGTTTTAAAAAATTAATAAGTACATATGTTATTTAATAAAGTTTTTATAAAGGATTATTAAAAAAATACAATAGCGCTTTAGAATCTACTTTATCCAATAGTTGATATATATATATATATTGTGAAAAGGGGGTTGTTTTGACAGCAGATTGAGATAGTTGATCGTTATTGATATTGGGATTGTCTATGTTGACTAGTTTTAATGATTATATATAGTGCACCAAAATCCTACCTCTTTCACTCTTTACACCATTCTGCTTTATGACTTTAAATTCAAGACCTACAAAGGTATTATAAATTTCTACACAATGAATTCTATAATAACTTATTTATTTATATTAACTATTACAGACTTCAACATGTGCTTATTCCTCCATATATGGAATTATTTCAACCCAATTAAATAAGTAAACATATTGATAATAACATTTATATTATTTAAAAAAAATTCAAACTAATAAACATTAGTTATATTTTCTGAATATTCTTTTCATATTAATCCCTATAAGGATCAGCAAAACTTTGTCATTAATAAGGCAATTTTAGAAAGCCCAAATCACATGGACTTTACATACCACTTCATTGAAAGAATGCTTAAAAGGATCCTTATAGAGATATTTATCTATAGATTTCCTGCAATATATCCCAGGTCAGGTTCAGTGTTCTTAAACTCTCAAGGTAAGTAGCACAGAGTAGAAAAACAGACAAAAGAGAAATCCATAATAAATATTTACTGTGAAGTCAGATGAGTAGATAAATTGAACACCAAATGTTGGCCCAACTTAATATCTAATTTATTAATATTAAATAAAATAAACAAAACCCATAATCACAAATTAATATGTTAATGAATACAATCTCTACATATCATATGATTGAAAAATACCCTCTTCTCTTTTCCCTGACTTATACAAACATATATGATTATACAGACATATATAGACACATATATTATAAAAAGTAATAAATAATTAAAGAACATTGAATCTAAAAGGTTTAAATGTTTCAAATACAAAATAAAACAAATAATACTTCATATGCACAAATATGTATGTTAGTAAACCTTAACTCATAGATTGTATTTACATTTTTAAAAAAAAGTCAATGCCGTATATAAAATTGGTTTAAAATAAAATTATATTATTTCATCTGCATACATATTTATGTATACATATAGATTAATGCATCAATTATATTTAAAAAAATAATAAAAATGAATTAAAAATTAAAGAAATAATTAGCTTTACTTCTGAGGGTGTATATTCTTTTCTAGTTTAAATGTTGAATTTATAAATGCAAAGAAATATCTGGAGATAAGTTTTCTTCAATATTAAAAAAAAGTTTACATTTATTATGATTTTTCTTTTCTTTTCACTTCTTTTAAAAATTTACATGCAATTCAAGAATTTCTAGCATATTCTTCATGTTCCAAACTGTAAAACAGAAGTCATGAGTATTTTTATTTAGTAATTTATTTCACAATATCATTTCTTCTTAATAAGAAGGTGTTGGTACTCATCAATTGTGTACAGGCTCACATGATGAAGAAAATAGAACCAGTGTCTAATGAATATATACTCCATAATATGTTTGTGGTTAAATTACCAAACAGGCTTTTGACAAGGTAGAGTAGCAAGCCACTCAATAACCAATGTTTATTCTCTGCAAATCATTGTTGGTCCTTGGTAATGAAATATTATGGTTCAGTTCTCACCAGCAATCCATGGTTTTTCAGGATGGGGATTCAACTAAATTTTTTTCATTGAAAATTTCTTTTCAGAAATACAGATTGCTATTATCTCTGGCCAAACAACATGGTAAAAATGTTTGGTTTTAGTTTTTAAAACTTTATTTGTAGCACTACACATGAAAACAAAATGCTTCCAGTTTGTTTTTGCTTATTTCTAACTTTTTTTCCAATCAAATCCAGATAAATCACTAATTAATAAGAATGTTACTAGAAATCCTCTCCCCCCAAAAAATAAAGATAAAATATCTAATCAATACATAAACCAATCTATATATCTTTTGGAATTCCTAATTTGATAAGAAAAAAAAAATTCTCGCTTTTACAAAAGAAAAAAAATATAAAAAATAATTCAAAACATTCTTCCATAATGTTACTCCATTTTAATTAATTCTAATTTTACAAGTTAATAAAAAAAATATATATTTTTAACATTTGTATCTATAAACTCAAATCAAGTATAAAGATTTTTTTGTAATAAAAATATATATATAGAACTAAAAAAAATTCATCCAGCACAAATTTTATTACAATTATGAATAAAAGATATGCTATATATATATATATATATGCATATTATCTACACTAAATTTAATATAATTATAAGGACTTGGAACTCAGACTTTCAATCACCTCAAAACAATACATGACAACATACATGTGAAAAAGATAAATGACTTCAAATATACATACTTTGTACTGAACCACCACTCATCTGTTGGTCCAGATAACAATCTCTAACAAATATATACAACCAGTGCTCAGTTTATATTAAATAGTAAATCTTCAAATTTTAATGAATATGCTTCAATCTTCTCAATTCTCCAACTCTTCAGCAATCCATATATATATATATATATATATATATATATGGATTGCTATATATATATATATATATATATATATATATATATAATTATTTGAAAAACAATACAATAATTAATAGAGTAAACAATATTTTAAAAACACATATCTACTATAATAATGACTAGTTAGATAGTTGAAAGAACTTTTATTAAATTATAGTAGATATTTTTTTTTAAAATATTGTTTACTGTATTAATTATTAAATTTACTAAGCGCTAGCAGATGATCTAATAATAACATAAAAGGCACTTCTGTCGAAGGTTTTAGCCTTTCACACTATTATTGTATTAATTATTGTATTGTTTTTCGAATAAGTATATATATTTTATTATAATTGGAATACAAACATTGATTAATAATTTACACACACACACACACATATATATATATATATTAGCTTTACAAACATATACATTTTTACTCTCAATCTATATTTGTGTATTTTAAGATTTTTATTTAGTTCATCAATGTATTTATGTTAATCAGGCTAGTTGTTATTAATTTGTGATGGGAGTCAATTGTCATCATTCCCATTACAATGCCCCCTGCTCTCTTGAGACTATGAAATACAGGTTAACCATTTTAATGGTATTCACTCACACAAATTGCAATATATATATATATGGAAATCTTTAATGTGTGGAGTTATCTATTTAAAATTAACTTAATTAGAAAACAATTATTCTAGAATACCTGCACCAGTCCAAGAACCAAAGTAAATTGACAGAATGATGCATTCAAACCAAAGGATTCTTTTTTTGGATCCATAAATCTGTCTGTTTACTTTGACTCATGGTCTGGGTAGGTGTTCAAGGTTAAGTTCTTTGAATTAAGTTGATTTAAATAGATAATTGCACACATTCAAGATTTCTATCTAAACATCCATTAAAGATATTGTATTACTATATATATATATATATATATATATATATATATATATATATATATATATATATATATATATATATATATATATATATATATATCCAAGATCTACTTAGGGTGCTATAAATTTCTATACCATGAATTCTACAGTTAATCTAGTTATTTGAATTACTACTACAAGCCTCACATATGGAACAGAAAAGTCAATTGAATAACACATCCACAATCTACATCAGGAATTTCAAGTAACTTAGGTTGTGAAACACACTGATAATAAAATCTATATTATTGAAAAGGGGATCAAACTAATACTTATTAGTTATATTTCATGATCACCCCATTGATATCAATCCCTATAAAATCAGCAAACCTTGATGTTAATAGGGCGTTTTTATAAAGTCCAAGTCACCTGGACTTTATATGCCACTTTAATAGAAAGAATGTTTTAAAAGAATCCTTATCAAGACATTCACTTACATGTTCCTACATTATATTTATGGTTCATGATCAGTACTCTTAAAGTTTCAAGATAAGGAGCATACAGTAAAAAGAAACAGACAAAACAAATATCAATAATATATATTTACTGTGGAGTGACATGGGCAGAGAAATTAAAACTAAATGTTGGCTCATCTCAATATTTTATTTATTAATATTAAATAAAATAAAGAAAACTCATAAATGCAATTTAACACAAAATAACATACTAATAAATGCAATACCTATGTGTAATATAAGTGAAAAATCCCTTTCCTCATTTTTTCACTTCCATATATGCGCATGTGCATATGGAGTATTATTATTTTTTTATTTTGTATGAAAACATTTAATATTTTTAGAGACAATAATCTTTAATTACACATTCTTTTTTATAATATACATCTGTATATATGTGTTTAAAACTGTTTAAAAATATAACATAAATATATTGAAATGAAATAAATAATTAGTATTACTACCTGGCATGTATGATTTTCTTTTTCATTTTAAACACTTAATTTATAAATGCAAAGAAATATCTGGAGCTAAGTCCTTTTCAATACTAAAGAATAAAAAACAAGTTTTAATTTCATATAGTACTAAATCATCCATGCACTTTACTACTGTTACACAATGCTTTATTTAGCACTCTCTTTTACAGTTTACAGTTTTGATTGCTCCAGCAATCTTTTTCAGAAATTTTATATCTCCTAACTTCAACTGCTTGAATTTAGCAGTTGAAGTTAGGAGATGTAAAAGTTTTGAAGATGATTGCTGTGGCAATTGAAACTGTAAACTGTAAAAGAGGATGGCAGTTAAAATTAGGAGATATAAAAGTTGTGAAGAAGATTACTAAGGCTATTGAGCCTGTAAAGGAGGGTGGTAAATAAAGCATTGTGTAACAGTAGCAAAGTGCATGGATGATTTAATATTATGTGATTATACATTTGGCAATGCAATAAGAGAGATGAATTATTAAAGTTTTAATTTGTTATGTTTCTTTTTTCTTCTTTTAAAAATTTATATTTGCTTGATAGTTTCTGGTGTATTCTTCCTATATAAAACAATAAAACAAAAGGTTTAACCATCTTATTCACAGTATAATTTTTTTATTAGAAAGGGCTTGTCACTGAGCAATTATATATAGGTTCACATGATGATGAAGATAGACTTTCCAGGGTACTAATGTATTACTAGTCCATATTGTTTACTTTGATCAAATTATCACACAACATTCTGGTGATGTAAGAATTAGCAATCCATACAATAACACTAGATGTATTTATGTGCATAAAATACATTAAAATGAAAATATTTAATGGTAAAAGTCATGAATATATATTGGGAATTTAATCATATATACATTTTTTTGTTATTAACACTAACAATATATCAATATTTTGTTGAATGCTATCAGCCTTTTCCCACTTAACAGACGTCATTCAAAAATGTTAAATAAATTATAATTTCCAGATATTTCTACAACATTTGTGAATGTCTTTTACTACATATAAAATGGTGGTAAAATTCATTTCAAACAGCAATATAATACTCATATTAACAATCACTAAATGTATGCATGAACAACATTAAAAATATTCAGGCACACATAAACACCACAGTAATAATATACCATGTATATTTTATTTCAAAAATTATTCATACTAAGATAGTTAGTAAATATTTATCAAAATACTGTATATGTTTTAACAAATTAGCAAAATATTTTTAATGTCTGCAGTCAGAACTATGATTCTGATGTATCTCATTGAAAGTGTCTTCAGCTGTAACTAAGAAAAAGATTACTAATTTATATATATATATATATAAATGATTTTTGGGTAAAACCATGTGTTATTTTCTAATATATAATGATATTTTGATGAACTAGCATCTTCCATTTTCAAGGTAAACTCTTGAAATAAAATTTGTTCAATCTCAGACTGTAATGTGACTGAGTGCGAGATGAAGCATGAGAATCAGTTTGAAATAGTTTAGTATTCAGAATATGAGATTTATCAAAATGCATATTTCTCTTAGTTTTACCACCTATTAAGTTAATGGCAATATTAAAAGACATAGATAAAATGAGAGGTTTCCATATGGCTGGAATACATTGTACTTTATCAGCTTTATTTAAACCAATATGTCTTTTTAATATTTCAATTGACTCTCTCATGGTTTTCAATCATATCTCTTCAAATTACCAAGCATTTTTGCATTGTCAAAGTCAGTTTTGTGACCAATTTGTAAAAAAAATGGGAAGTAAAAACTGATGTATTAATTTTTTGATTAAAAGCATTTTTATGTTCCTTAATTCTGACATTTATGTGTCAATTAAACTGACCTACATAGCTTCTTGAGTACTGCAAACATGGAATTTCATAAACTCATTGGTGTTCCAAAAATATTCTGACTTTAGGTTTATGTAAAAAAATCACCAATTTTTTTTGCCAGTAGCAAAAGTAGACTTTATATTAAAACAACATAGTGTTCTACTGATTTTATCAGTAACCCCTTTAATATAAGATAAAATTACTCTATTAAAAGATGAATTTTCAATTCTATCCTCTTTTTTCCTTTTAGTATCAATGCTATGTAAAGCCTTACATATGATGTTTTTATTATAATCATTAGAAAGTAGAATATTTTTTGTAAGTTCTATTTCTTGAACAAGATGTTCTTTATCAGATAAATTATAAGCACTAGTCAAAAGATTTTTTGCTACAGAAAAGTTTGATGCTCTTAGTTCAAATGCTTGGGTCTCTCTTATTTATATATAAATTTAAGTAGAGAAGGTGGGATCATCTTTTTCTCATAAAATCTCTGCCTTGTGTTTTGAATTGAGAGTTCCTTGTGCAGTCATTATTACATCTGATTGGTTGTCATATAAGCATTTTTAAAGCACATCTGTCAAAGGTTTCAGCCTTTCACATTATTAATGTATATAGCAAAGTATTATTTGGGTACATCCATGTATAATTTATTGAATATATATATATATATATATATATATATATATATAAACTTTCAAGCTTAAGAGATAGGATCATGTGATCTATGACTCTTATTTTGACTATTTATAGTCTCTGCCATAAGTCTTATGCAATTTTTATATTGCTAAGACAACTACTATATGATATGGCTGAAGATCTATCGGCCACATATAGCTATTTGAGATGGATAGCTGGGTTTGAAGACATGTAGATGTCTGAAAATTTCAGATTTTCCATTCAATAGATAACTTTTAGTTAAATTCTGGCTTTGGGTTGGTATTTTTAGATCTAGTGTCTGAACCTATCCTGACACTTCTCTGGGGAGTGCCAAAGCACGAAACCATGGTGTGGTTCCTGACAGAGATATTTTAGGTGCTGGCTCTGGCTAAGCATTTAACACAAAGCTTGTAGAGGAATTGACAATCCTCATTGTTTATATATATATATATATATATATATATATATATATAAACATATATATATATATATATATATATATATATATATACCAATGTTTCGACCAGGACGTACTGGACAATATTAACTAGGTATTAAATATTATAAAATAATTGTAGAAGCATTGTAAACACTGATGTATAACAATAATAAATGTTCTAGTAATAAAATATAGAAGTATAATTATGAAAAATTATTTAGATGAATGAGTTTTTGCAATGTCTCTGCAATTATTTTATATTTGTCACCTAGTTGATAACTAGTGTGACCTGGTTGAAACATTGCTTTATATGTATATTTTCAATAAATTATACACTGTTGTACCTGTATAATATTTCATTTACATTTATAATGTCAAAATCTTTGATTTAATATATATACTATAAATTATGTTTCCGGGAATTACCATGTTTAATAAAATAAACTAAAAATAAAACAGCAAAGTTTTGTTAAAATGGCATTTGTTCTCAACTAGATTAAACAAACAGTAGTAATCATCTGTGAAATTTTTCACTTCACTTTATATACATATTCTAACAATTAAATGACTGGAAAGGCCAAGCAAGAACCATACTAGAACTAGACCCACATAGATGACGTTTTAATAACATATGAGGGAGAAATTTTTTTTCGAAAACATTATATATTCTAAGCTTAATATCTATTAATTGTTATTTAATATAACCATGTCACTGATAATAAAAAATGCGATCTGTTTTGTATAGCTATGTATAACTCTAAATATGCTAGAGTTAAGAAGATCTCAGGTTACTCTCATAACTTTAATAATATTACCTCAGGGTATTCTTATACACACACCAAGTATGTAAATGAATGAATAACTCTTCTAATAAAATTTCATGTATTTGATATTTAATAAGGCTATCAAGTTAATTCTTAACTCTCAGGTTGCATTTGTTTAGATCAAATTATTATTTCAGAATTCTTAATGAAATATAATAATTACTATTCTGAAAATTATTACTCTCAATAATTTTTAAATGATCTATTTTTGATTTTACTAAATAATAAAGGGATTATATTATACCTACTCATATTTCAACAAATTGAGTATTAAAATAGAAATAATGTAAGTAAATTAAATAAAAAATGTCAGTTCTTTAAATTAATAAACAGAACAAAACTCTCCATACAGTATTGCCACCTGTGCTAAACAGAGTAATTCTTTAAATTAAATGAAGTGTAATTGTGATCATATTATTTATACGATGTGTTCATGATGATAATGATATTTCAATTAATGACAAACAACCATATAATAAAAATATAACAATTTATTAATTATAAAACTATTATAAAAATACATTTAAACAAGTGTACCCATAATAATAATAAGTTCTTTGAAAAAATTGTAAAACATATTGCGCTTTTATACTTAGTAAATACCTACTGTCTATATGAGTTACAAATATCTAATTGAGTCATAAATACTCCACAGGACAACAAAACACATCATGGGAGAAGATTGTATATTGTTTATTTAAAATCTATGCATTAGCTACAGATAAAATATGAGAATATTTTATTGCATCCAGAAGTACATTAATAATAATAATAATAATAATAATAATAATAATAATAATAATAATAATAATAATAATAATAATAATAATAATAATAATAATAATAATAATAATAATAATATAATAATAATAATAATAATGATGATGATGATGATGATGATGATGATGATAAACAATATCTTATAGGTATCAGACTTGTTGCTTGACCCTCTGACAAACAAGTAAAGCATTTATGCAATTAAATTATAATAATTATAAAAAGTATAACTTTATTGAGATATAGCTATGACAGGTGCTAGTGGTATGACATGATATACCTTTTAAGCTTATATTAGAGCTAAAACTTTGACATTATATTGTCAGGATTTGACTTCAGCAAAACAATAATATTTGGAATTAGCAATGCCATGAGAATAATTCAATTTACTATATGCTCTTGAGAGACTCATATGAGTACCTATTGGGCAAAGTAAGAAGGATAATCTTTATAACTATTAAACTGTCTATTCCAAATATTTTTATTATATATAAAACGTGTGAGAGATTAACTATTTGATTGGATGTATCATATTTTACTATAGCTTAAAGTTTAACACAGCTGAACCCCAATGCATAATAGAATTATGAACATAGATTTATATCTGATTTTACTGATTAATACAATGTATTATCTGTAACTTCTTTATAATACTTTAATCTTGGAGAACTTTTATTAAACCATATTAATAATGACATTAAAGTATTAAAATAATTAAACTAATTAACTAACTATAGGATATGCCTAAAATTATAATCCCAGCCATTAAACAAATGTCTGAGAAACTTTTTCCTGGTGCATTTTAAATATTTCCAATTGGAGAAAAGACATAATTTGACAATTTGTAATGTAATAAAATTCCACTGAAATAAATTTAACAAAATTAATCCAAATAAGGGCATAATTCATTTTGAAGGCTGAGCTTTTATAGCAGAAATTCACTAATATTGAGTTTTCAAAAGCATCCAACAAGTTAACAATTATTTATTCCTATTCTTTCAGGTTGTGATGCAGCAATTATTCCTTGCAAAGGGAAAGCTTTTGTAAATTATAAAGTCTCTAAGAATATTTACAAACATATAATACTGATGAATATATATCCATTATCTTTTGAATTACTGTGTTCACTATAGAATCAAGCAAGATATTAATCCATAGACTGAATTAGTTTTAACAGAATATTTAAGGCATTAAGTATTTTTTTACCAAGATAATATGCAGAGATTCATTGATCCATTGCTTCAAGTCAATTTTATGTCATTTAATTAGAATCCAGATTGATTTCACAAATGTGAGACCAAGCTATTTATTAATCCATTGACTTAAATTCTATAAGACCTGTTTATTGTTTTAGTTAGTTTTTCTCAAATATAAACAAACAACACATTAACCCATAAAGTCTCATGAAAACTATTCTATTCAATAGAAGTTTTAGATTAATGTAATCAATATAATTCCTGGCAAGTGATTTTACCCTTCAGAGAAGAGTTAAATATTTATTGTAGTCTTATCTCGAGCTATAAAAACCCATAAGTAATTTGAAAGTTCACAGTTGAATTAAAATATTAAAATTTCATTCCTTTAAATGCATTACTTAATGATAAACATTGTTAATAATTTAATTTCTCTATTCAGGATGTTCTGGTAGAAACATTTGCCATAAAGAGGTAAATGCCTAGTTAGTTTTCTAGTCAGATATTTTCTTGGTGGAGGACAACAAATTGGCTAATTCTAGGTTTAAATCTGATGCAGTTCTTCAACTTACTCTAATTAAAGAAAACTAAACAAATCATGACAAATGGTTATACTTATAAAGTTCTACCATATGATTAGTGATGTGGCAGAATATTCTGCTCCCATTGCTATGAAAACTGTCAAAAGCAGATGAGAAGATTTGAACATTTCAAAAGTTTTAAAACACTAAATTTGAGGCAAAACTATGTAAAATGGTAGTTAATAGTATTTTGAATATATTAAATGCTTTATCACATTAATTAGCAATAAAATAAAATACACGATTGTTTAATT
This sequence comes from Epiperipatus broadwayi, assembly GCA_028023455.1. Taxonomy (NCBI): domain Eukaryota; kingdom Metazoa; phylum Onychophora; class Udeonychophora; order Euonychophora; family Peripatidae; genus Epiperipatus; species Epiperipatus broadwayi. Next base: position 6,536,617 of record JAQFVV010012441.1, on the reverse strand, counting down.
TACAACTAAAATGCCTTGTAATACCAAATCATCAAGGTATAAGCATATTGTTATATTTTAAAGAATATTTATAAAAATGCAACAACAATAATTAGATTACATAAGGATACTAGGAAAGTCAACATTGAGAAGGGTGTAAGACAGGGTGACTCCATATCTCCAAACCTTTTTACAACAGTGCTGCAAGAAGTATTTTGAGGATTAAAATGGGAAGCTAAAGGAGTGAAAGAAAGAGAGATTATTTAACTCATTTAGATTTTGCGCATGATGTAGTTGTTTTTTTAAATAATGCTTTAGAGCTGCAGGAATTGTTGCAGAAGTTATCAAATGAAAGTAGGCAAGTAGGACTAAAGACAAATGTTAAAAAGACTAAAATAATGTTCAATCAATTATCTCAAAATATGAAAATAAAGATTGATTATGATTGATTATGATGAGTTAGAAGAAGTTAACAGCTACAAATACCTTGGTCAGATTATTAATACAGATGGAAATGAATAAAATTAATCATAAAATTAAACTTGGTTGAAGTGCTTTTGGTAGAAATAACTTGATACTAAAAGAAAATATGCCTATGTGTTTGAAAAGGGAGGTTTTTAATAAATGTGTTTTACCAGTTCTTACTTATGGACCTGAATAGAAGAGCAATATAGAGACTTCAGATCACTCAAAAAAGTATGGAGAGATACATGTTAGGAGTAATAAGAAGAGATCGAAAATGCAATATATGGGTAAGAGAACAAACAGGTATTACTGACCTCATTCAAAAAATTAAAAGAAAGTGAAGTTGGACTGTATATATTGCTAGAAGAGATGATAAGAGATGGACAATTGAAATCTTAAACCGGATTCCAAGAGATTGTAAAATACCCAGAAAGAGACCACATGTAGATGGCTGGATGAAATAAAAAAGTGTTCAGCAGTGATATGGAGTAAAAATCTGAAGATTGGATAAGATGGATTAAACTTGGAGAGACCTTCATCCTGCAATGGATTGATAATGGTTGTTGATGAATACCAAAATATTAAACTATTTTTTGTTATTATTATTAATTTTATAGTTCTCATTTTTAAATAATAATAAACCCATTTATTTAACATTAAGTTTAAATCCACTTAAGTATTTTATGGTCACATCTTTTTTACATTTACTATATTTTAAAATGGAAACATTAGTTCAGTCACACATACATGTTTAAATACTACAATGCCAATCAATTGTAGCAAGATACATGTTTAATTCTATTACTCATATTCTATGACAGTTAAATTTCGAGTATTACCATACTGATTTTATCAACAGTTCATATCTATATAGGCATTTGTTAATGATTCTATCTGCTTTGAGAGTCAGTGTCCATTCAACATATTATTATCAAATAGGAGCTCAATCTTGATCATCTTTCTTTCATTCTTAGCAAATAGAAGATTCATTTTAACCATGGTTCTTTAATTTTTAGATCTCATGGTATATTAGGGAAAAGTCATTATAAGGGTATACACATGTTCTTTGTCATGTGATCAGATTTGATTTATTCAATGTCTAACTTTCAAATTTTTATTGACTGAATTAAATCCTCTCACATTTATCACAACAATTTTAATTCTCATTAGTAATCTCATTTGAGTTTAAGCACTCATGTCATGCTTCTTGTCTTCTTCCATTTCCATGCCATCTTTACTCCACTCTCTTCATCCATTGCTACAGCCCAGCTATATATTGACAACTCACCATGAGTGTTCAGTGTGTGTTTCTATTTGGGCAGGAAGATCCAAAGTGATAGCCTCCATCACTTAAGTTGATGTTTTGTTCATAATTGTTGGTCATGGTAAAACTTTGGTTGCTATTCTTCATCTTTGTTGTACACCAATCATGTCTTCATTTTCAGTCTCAATTGTCACTATTTTTGTGCAATCATGATTTGCACTCTTTAACTGATTTTGCTGATCAATTTTTAGCTGGTTTGTCTTTGCTCCATTTTTTATCCTCTTTTTTATTATTTAATTTCTCTTTCTCATACAGCTGAGTTGGCACTGCCTTGTCTGCAATTTTTAGCTTACTTTGTTTATTATTTTTTTATGTCATCTAGTTTGTTATTTTCCATGCATGCATGCATGCATGCATCTAGTTTTCAGTCACCCTCTATGTATTGATGTGTTTTAGCTTCTTACCTAATTTTGCATTATTTTTCCTCCCTTCAGTTATATCTTCTTTATTTGGTTGGTCTCTTATTCCACATTTTTATTATTTTTTTGCATATCTATTTTTGGTCTACTTTGTTTATTATTTTTTGTATGTTATCTAGTTTGTTATTTTCCACTTTTAAGACATCGAATTTTCAGTCACCCTTCATGTTATTGATGTATTTTAGCTTCTTACCTAACTTTGCTTTATTTTTCCTCCCTTCAGTTATATCTTCTTTATTTGGTTGGTCTCTTATTCCACATTTTTATTATTTTTTTGCATATCAATTTTTGGTCTTTGATGTTCATCAAGTGTATCTCAATTCCAGTCTCAGATTCTAGTCTTTGATTGTTATCTTGATTTCTTTTTTCTAACTGATTTTGTTCATCAGGTTTTATCTGTTTTGCTCTTGCTTCAATTTTTTTACCTTCTTTTTCATTGGCTAGTTTCTCTTTCTCAAACAGCTGGGATAGTACTGAGTGATCTGCAACTTTCATTATACTTTGTTTCATACTTCTTTCTATATCATCTAGTTCTTTATTATTTTTTGCAAGTCATTTATTTCTTGGCAACTCTCTTGATGTTTGGTGTGTTTTCTCTTCTTATCTCCCTTCATTGATTTTCAGTTCCTTCCATTATATATTCTTTATCTGGAAGCTCTATTTCTGCCATTTTTTAATTTTTTTTGCATGCCATCTATTTTTCAGCCAATCATTGTGTGTTTTGTCTGGGCTTGCTTAACCTTCCACTTGCTCTGTTGTGTATTCTTTAATTAATATGTCCTGTGTTTTTGCTTCTAACTGCTCATTTCTGTAGTGCTTTCTTCTGCAGTCTATTGCCAGGTATTCTCTACTGCCACACACAAAGCATTGCAGTCAAAGTCCTTTAATTTGTATGGTCAGTATTGATTCCTGATCCATTATTATACTCTTCAGATCTTATGCCCTCTCTGATCTTGATCTTAAAATAAAAACTGTTTGAAAAAACCAGTGCAGGCATGTGTGAGCAATATACTGGCTTCATATATATTGGTTGTCCATAGGTATTTTTAATAATACTAGTATGATACTTTTGCATCTCTTTACAACCACAAGAGCATAATTTTCCAAAGTTTTAATTTTCTCTTGAAAATCTGTGCATTGTTTGTTATTAAAGAATTCTACCACCAAATATCTTGAATTGGTATGTTCTCCTATGGTTGATACTGAGCTCCACGTTCTGTTCCTCAATAACTTTTTGTGTAATATTTCCTAGGAAACTCGTAGAGAGACAGATTTCTATCTATAACCACCAATATGACTGACTTATTTGAGAAAAATCTCTTAAATGAAGTAAACAATTTTTTTGGTATGGTCTCGTTAAATTTTCAATTTATCTTATCCACTTCCTCTTTTCTCCAAACGTTCTGCAAAGGCTCATCGGCATCTTATTCATTTATATTCATATCATTCATTTCCTTCAGGTCATCCTGATTGGCCCTTCTAAATCTTGGAAGTTGTTTTGTATTTTGTGAATTTAATTTTTTTATATTCGCATATGTTGTCTGTGCTCTAATATTGTTATATGTTTGTGATATCTGATCTGCGCTAAACCTTGTCTTGCATTCTGACCATTTTGAAAATATATTGTATCAGTGTAACGCTTAAGACAAAGCTGAGAATAAACAATAAATCACCTACCTTTTGACAAAAAGTCATTAACCATCTTTAGATGATCTTTTAAAATCAGTTTTTTCCAACTCCATGATTTTTTCCATCTTTTGTTGGAAACCGTTATCTAATGCATCTTACTAATAACACATCAGGACATCATCACTACTACTACTACTACTACTACTACTACTACTACTACTATTACTACTACTACTACTACTACTACTACTACTAATACTAATACTAATACTACTACTATCATAGAAGATATGATCATTAGTAATTATTTTTAAACTGATACAATGCCAATGAGAGATATTTGATATTGCCACAATATTAAAATACATTATATTTTATGAATGCCACATTAAAAAACGAAAGAATTTACAATATTTATCTAAAATCTTATTATATTATTTATGTATTATTGCTAAACTTTAATCATTAAATAGATTTAATATTGAAAGTCATTAAATTATTCTAGTTGCTTATTGTTGTTATTATTTGAAAGAATAGTTGGATATCATGTAAAATTCCTCATCATATTTAACTACAGGATGTTAATTAATTCATACATTTTGTTAGAAATGAATCTGGCATCATTATCATCATCATCATTATTATTATTTTTAAAGAATTGTTAATTTTCTATTGAAAGATTATAAGTAAGAAATTATTAGTTAATTTTAAATGTCCAATTAGTATTTTTATTAAAGGAATATTAAGTAATTTAGTGTTATTTTTCTAATAAATTTACGAATTATATTTAGGATTATTATATATGTGTGTCTAAAGACATGAGAGTATTTCATAGTATTTCTGTTATGTGAATTTAGTGTGGTAATATTCATATGCCTTTGTGAATGTATCTTTAGGGATGTATCTTCAATGTTTAAGCCAGTGTAACTTACTGAACATCTCATGTTAAGAGTTTCATAATTATATTTTTTATTTTGATAGAACCATATTATATTTATAATATTGAGCAAGTTTTATAAATTAAATTTATTAGTAAAATGAATGGATTGAGTATTACAGTTGAACCCTAATTATTTATTGTAAATATCAGATGTATTATATTTAATATATTAAATTTCTTATATTTAATTATTGAAATATATTATTTTATTTGATATTAATACACTGTACAGGCTTACACACATCCTGCACATATATAATATAAAGGATTCAAACTCATATTTTCACAGGACTCTCAACTCTCCATGCCATCTCATAAAGCTGACCTACCTGATCATACACATGTTGAAAAGATAAATAATCACTAATATACATATTTTCTGCTAAACCAGCAATCATCACTTGGTCCAGATTACTATCCCTACACATATATACAATCAGTTCTCAGCTTTATATTAAGGCAGCCATCTTCATACTTTAATGGACAGTCTTCAAACTACTCCATCCCACAACTCTTTAGCCATCCATTTCATTGAAAATCTGATGATGGAATGTTCAAAGCTCACATTGATGCAAAGATTATCATCCTACCTATGTTGACCATTTAGTCATTCTGACCCCTCATGTTGTACTGGAGAATAATCCATTTACATATATATGTGAGGGATGGGCAGACCTTTAACACACTATGTTTTTAATATGTAAATTAATACACTGTACAGGTTTACACACACCTGTGCATATATAATGTAATATAAGGGATTCCAACTCAAGACTTTTACATGGCCATCAACTCTCCATGCCATCTCATATTGCTGACCCACCTGATCATACACATGTTGAAAAGATGAATAATCACCAATATAGTGTATTTCATGATAAAACAGCAATCATCAGTTGGTCCAGATTACTATCTCCACACATGTATACAATCAATGCTCAGCTTTATATTAAGATAGCCAATCTTCATACTTTAATGAACAGGCTTCAAACTACTCCAGCCCACAACTCTTCAGCCATCCATTTAATTGAAAAGCTGATGATGGAATGTTCAAAGCCCACATTAATGCCAAGGTTCATTCAGACCCCTCATGTTATACTGGAGAATAATACATTTACAACCTTGGCACTAACATGGGCTTTGAACATTCTATCTTCAGATTTTCAATGAAGTGGATGACTGAAGAGTTGTGGGCTGGAGTAGTTTGAAGCCTGTCCATTAAAGTATGAAGAATGGCTATCTTAATATAAAGCTGAGCACTGGTTGATATATGTGTGAAAATAGTAATCTGGACCAACTGATGATTGCTGGTTTAGCATGAAATACATATATTGGTAACTAATTATCTTTTCAACATATGTATAATCAGATAAATCAACAATATGTGATGGCATGGTGAGTTGAAGGTTATGTGAAAGTCTGAGTTTGAATCCCTTATATTGCATTATATATGTGAAGGTGTGTATAAACTGGTACAGTGTATTAATTTACATATTAAAACATAGTACATTAAAGGTCTGCCCATCCCTTGCATATGTATGTAAATGGATTATTGTCCAGTACAACATGATGGGTCAGAATGACTAAATGGTCAACATGGGTAGGATGACAACCTTGAAACTAACATGGGCTTTGAATCATCAGATTTTTAATGAAATGGATGGCTGAAGAGTTGTGGGCTGGAGTAGTTTGAAGGCTGTCCATTAAAGTATGGAAATTGGCTATCTTAATATAAAGCTGAGCACATTGTATATATGTGTAGAGATAGTAATCTGGACCAACAGATGATTGCTGGTTTAGCATGAAATATGTGTATTGGTAATTATTTATCTTTTCAACATGTATACGATCAGATGGGTCAGTAATATGAGATGGCATGGAGAATTGAGGGTCATGTGAAAGTCTGAGTTGGAATCCCTTTATTTGATATTGTAACTTAGCAATGTATCATGAGCTAGTCAGAAGAGTATTATTTTAATAAGCATTTTTTATGTAATCCAATTGCAGTTTAATTTTGCCTCTATCCTAATTATCTGGATTCTTTGTTGAAATTTCATAAATAAAATGTTTGTTAATTAAAAACTTTTGTAATAACAATAAAAATAATAAATATGATAGTAATTAACTACTATATATAGCCTCATTCAATTCCAGAAGTATTTCTGCAGCTTAAAAGACTATATATAATAGTTAACTATTCATTATATTTATTATTTTATGTATATACAATGTTAAACACAATCATTTATAAATGCTGCTTCAGTGAATAATATACACCTGTAATATAAAAGAAAATCACTTTTTCATTCATTCTCTTTATATATAAAGGTGATTGTCTAAAATCCTTATAGCAGAATATGAATTTTAATCATTCTAATTATTTTTATTGTTTTTATAAGAATCAACGCGATTTACATATAATAAAGTAATTCACTATGTAAATAAATAACACTAAACACAATCCTTTCTAAATGTTACTGCAATAAATAATACACATTCATTCTTTATTACATGAACCTATTGTGATAGCAAAATAAAAAACATATTCCCATTGGATAAAGATGATTGTTTATAATACTTATGACAGAGGGTCTGAAATTTAATCAATCTCATTATTTTTGTTTTTACAGTGATCATATTTTTGTTATTTTAATTTTGTAGTTTAAAAAATAAAATATAAAAAATTAAAAAATTTCTTTACTTTGTTAATAAAAATCATTCTGTTGGAACAGTATAAAACAATAACAATAATAAGATTGATTAATTATCATGCTCTCATAAGTATTGTAGACAATCTTCTTTATATACAAAAAAGAAGCAATGGGAAAGTGATTTCATTTTGCTATTATAGTCTTATGTAGTAAGGTGGATGTGTACTTTAACAACATTTATAAATAATTGTGTTTAGCATTATATATATATGTTAAAACGAAGATTTGCACGGGTTAAATATATAAAATACATATTTTGCGGATTCATCCTTGTTAAAAACTTTTAATATTAATATACTGACGTTTCGACTTGGTCACACAAGCCATCCACAGAGTTATAAAAGGTAGAAAGACGGTTGTAGAGGCGCTACAATCACTGATTTGAATAAAATGTTAAAATTCCACCAATAGCAAAAAAATGTTAAATTTAGGAATGTTTTTTAAAAAAATATTTCCAAATAGAAGGAAGTTTACATGTATCATCTCGCTTATTGATACAATCTGGCCTTTTAAGTATCTCAATGGCTTCTCTAATTTTGCATTGGTAGAGATTATCACATCTGGATATAATCCTGGTACTAGAAAAATCAATTTTATGACCTGAATCTATAGTATGGAGTGAGAGTGCTGATGATGATGAGTGTTGTTTAACTGCATTAGCATGCTCATCTCTCCTAACACTGATGCGACGATTACTCATACCTATGTAAGAAGCTTTACAATTTTTACATGAGATTTGATAGACACCATGAGATTCAAGAGGGATTGAATCCTTAGGCTTGGTTATTATATTGCTGATCTTTTGCAATATAATAACCAAGCCTAAGGATTCAATCCCTCTTGAATCTCATTGTGTCTATCAAATCTCATGTAAAAATTGTAAAGCTTCTTACATAGGTATGAGTAATCATTGCATCAGTGTTAGGAGAGATGAGCATGCTAATGCAGTTAAACAACACTCATCATCAGCAGCACTCTCACTCCATACTATAGATTCAGGTCATGAAATTGATTTTTCTAGTACCAGGATCATATCCAGATGTGATAATCTCTACCAATGCAAAATTAGAAAAGCCATTGAGATACTTAAAAGGCCAGATTGTATCAATAAGCGAGATGATACATGTAAACTTCCTTCTATTTGGAAATATTTTTTTAAAAAACATTTCTAAATTTAACATTTTTTGCTATTGGTGGAATTTTAACATTTTATTCAAATCAGTGATTGTAGTGCCTCTACAACCGTCCTTCTACCTTTTATAACTCTGTGGATGGCTTGTGTGACCAAGTCGAAACGTCAGTATATTAATATTAAAAGTTTTTAACATGGATGAACCCGCAAAATATGTATTTCATATATATATATATATTGGTAATAAACAAAAGTTATTTAACTTCAAAAAGATTGTGAATTAATAATAATTGATAGTTTTCTGGCAAAAACAAAGATAAAGGTTTTTTCTGTTTACATGGATAAAATATTCTTATTTATGTTCAAAATATTTAATTTAACATATATATATATCATAATAAAAATAATAAATATTATGATTACAATTTTGCTCTAATTAAAGGACATTATATATATATATATATTAACCTATTCATTTAGTAGTCTGAATGTTTATCATAGTAAATATAGGGATTTGCATTTAGGATTTTCAGTTTATATTCATCCTTCTATTTATTTCAAACAACTGATATACATGACCACACACATAAGATAAAGACCAATGACTCCCAAAATAATATTTTGTGCAGAAACAGTATTTGTCATTTCCACCAGATCCTAATCCACCACACATATATATTTATAATATAATATACTTAATTGAATATTTATTTTATAAATACTTAAGATATGACAGAATTCTTGTAATTATCAAAGATTAATTGGATCAAAATTAAAGTCATTTTATTGTAATCTGATGAAAAATAAAAACAAAATCCAAAGCAAATTCGAATTTTCATGAGCAATAAAATAACATTTTAAAAGCTAAATTTGAATCTATTTGTATAAAAGTGATAGCAAAAGAAGTTGATGAGTTGAACTGGATGTAAAGCAGCTTAATGTTACTTTATGTTTTCAATAGGAACACATTTTTATTTTTGAGAAAGTAGCATTTATTTATTGTTATTTGTAGTTTTCGATATTATAAACATTAAAACTGTAATTTGACTTGCAAATTATATCAAGTTTTGCAAAATTGAATGACATTAAATTATGTATAAAATAGTTTTATCTTCTTAGAAGAATTTGCATAATTTAATTATTTTGCTTAAAAGTTTTATTATTTTAGAATAGAGTGTTTTTAAAACATGATCATGTTTTAAGTATTTTTAAAATGAACATTAAAATTTTTATATACATCTCTATTTAGCTTTCAGATTTTACTTGTAATGCAAGTTAGTAGTAGCAAAAAAAAAATTAAAAATAATTAATGTGGTTGAATACATATTAGTTTCTTATTTTATATAGATAAAAAGTAAACTATCGTTTAAATAAATCACTGCTTATCAAAGTCCTTCTATGCAACCCCAAGCACTCATTAGTGTGTCAGGTGCTGATTTGTGAAAATTTTACAGATGTTTTCTTTTTTTTCAAGTTTAGGTAAATCAATTATATGTTTATTCTCACCCTAATAATAGTATCTATAGATTGTCTGGTTTAACTAAGCTTAGTTATCTACAAAAAACAGCATAAATCTGATTAAATCTGAAAAAAATTCTAAGAATACACAGATCACAATGAGAATATGTAAACATCTTAAGTTTCTGGAATGCAAATATCTTCCTTCTTTTACATTCAGTACATAATAAAAGGCAAATAAAATTATTACAAATTTTACAGCTGATCCCCATAAATTCTTAAGCTTTAATTTATCAAACTCAAACAGTGCTGTGAGGAGAGAAATTGAAGAATCCTTATTAACAAAAATTTGCCACACAATAACATCCCTTTTTAGGATATATATTTCACTTCATGGTAAGGTAAGACTTTTAAACTTACTGATAGTCCCCAAAATTAACTATTTTCTATCTGGTATTCACCCCTCCCAAAAATTTATCAAAAAAACAAACTCCCTGTGTGCAAAACTATTCTGGGACCATAAGGTTGCTGCCACCAGCCTTCAAAAACTCCAAATTCCCAGAAATCTCAACAGCCTTTCACTCTATTGTATCAAAAGCTGATATTCCAGAGACAATATAACCTACTGTTCAGCTTTCAAAATAATTTCTCGAATATTTCATATCAAGAAATTGTCATACCATTGGATAGACCTCTGCTTACTAATAACAGATGGTGGAACTCATTATTTGAACGTTTGGAAGATTGCTGATCTAAATGAAAATTCAACTATATCAAAAATTAAATACTGGAATGCACATAAAATAATAAATGGTGAAAATAACATAAACAAAGGGTCTCTCAGGATTACCAATCAGCAACTCATTTCGAGATCAAAATTTTGGTTCATCAAGGCAAAATTTCTTAATTAAAATTAATCTGGATTCTTTCCCTACAGCCTCTTTTTGGCATACAGGAAAAATTTCAAGAAGATTGATCCTGTGTGCCAGATGTGTGGGAGAGAGGGGAAGTTAATCGACCACATTTTTTTAATGTCCCACTATGTCCAATTACAGATCAATAACTCATAAATGGTACAGCAATATGAATGGAAACTATAAATAAATTAAAGTCTATATAGGACAGGATCTATTTACAGACATAAGACTGGTAATTTTTGTGAATTATGCCCTGTGGTGTATCAGATGTAAAGCAACAATTGAAAGGATGAGAGATCCACATGATACTAAATTTAAGAACATCATGGAGAAAATCATGAAGAAAGACCAACTAATTGCCTCAAGCTATATCACAAGAACAACACGAGAAATGGTTGGATCCACATTGCTCCAAATTGATATGTAATTGATGTCATATTTGTAACTGTAACAATCAATATAGTAATAGAATAAAATTTCCTTTAAAAAAAAATAAAAATAAAAATTAGTCATGTCTCTACTATAGAGAACAACTACATGTAAAGAGGGGGGAAAGATATATTTCTTGCCTTTGTAAAATTCTTGACTGTTTTAAATGACATTATTACAATGCAATAATTGAAATCTATTCTTATGATTTTTAACCTAAATGGAGCTATATTCATCTTCCATTTACTTATAACTGTTCTCTGTGTTGATGATAAAGACAGATAATAGGCTTAAACTTAATTAAATTTCTATTTGTATTAATTCGATCTGCTTAACTTTATGCATTATAGATTTGTTTGTTAAAAGGTTATTGAAATCGTTATTAATTAATGTTTCTATCAATTTAAATTTTAAAGTTTATCAATTTTGCTTACATAAAATTCTTAGCTGATTTAAACTTGATATCACCAATAATGTTAAAATATTAAAATCAGTAATAATCTCTTTCACAGATTCATTCAAATAATCCGGAGTTATAATTTATAAATTCATTTTCGGTCATTGTTATCACAGATTTGATAATGAAGAACAACATATGACTAATATTTAATTTTTTTATTAATCTTACAAGATCTTTAGTGATATATTTTATACATATATATAGTTTAAAATTTAACTCAAATAAAATGTAAATCTTTAAGATTTATGACATTTAAATAAATAATCTGATTTTTCTTTTCTTAATGCAAGTATTTCAAAAGAAAATATTTTCTTTAGACTATTTAAAGATTTGAAGATGGGATAAAAGCGATATAATTACTAATTTATTTATTATTTATTTATTAAAATGCCTATAGTTTGATATTACACCTTTACCCCTCTTAGCGATGGCAATTGGTTCTCCAGAACTCATCATTAAGCAATAATATCTATACAAAATACGTAATTACAATAGGGGTCTATGAGAAAAAAATTGATTGGTTCCTAAAGCTAAAAAGTTAAACTAACTTGGGAATAAAGTACATATTAAAAAATAAAAATTTATCGAATGCAGTGTACATGTAAACTGTACAGTATCTAAAAAGAAAAGTTTTATATCACTAGGAAAAAAAATACGCATTTTCTCTGTTTAAAAAGTACAGTACACCTGGGTTTCATTTTATGTGATAGATAGGTTCCTCAGAATATGCACATAAAAGAAATTGCACAAAAATAGACTTAACATATCTTGAAAAATGGGGAATATGTACTGTAATTTTCCAAAAATTGCATAAAAGCAAAGCAACAACAGCAATAACATAAAATTACTTTAAAATTTGCATAAAAAAAAATAAGAAAATAAAATATGACTAATAAAAAATTTCAAATTTGAAAAAAATGATACAAGACAAACCTTTTTTACTTTTTTTTATTAACTGCAGTATTTAATCTTATTCAAAACAATATATTTTTATGTGTAATTTACATTTTTTACATACATGTACAGTATTTTAATATTATCACTATTTGAGATAAATCAGATTCATCATGATGTGATGTGATGCGAGATACTGTAGCTTCTCCTTAAATGAAGTCTAGAGGAAATACAACTAAAACGTTTTCCAATTATGTTTGATCCTTCCCATTTTACTAAGTGATCTAAAATTGAAATTTTTGTTTACAAAGAAATTCATTTTCTTGGGTGTTTTTTTCTTTCAATAAGAGTAAACTAAAAGTTTAAAATAAAAATAAGAACTTAGACTTACGATAATAAAAAGACACTGACTCATCACTGTTGGGCAAAATTTAATTAAAACTAACAATTAAAAATTAAATTCTTATTTTTGAATTTTCAATTCCGTATAAAAATCAAATTCATCATTTTACATCACTTTAATTTCAGATCACGTTATGTAATTTTTAAATTATTAATTACAATTAAAAATCAGATTTTAATTGTCAAATTTAATTGTGCCCTCCACTGTTACCTTTTAAAAATAAACTTGTGGACACTAAATGATTAATTGATTATGTACTCTTTTTTAAAAAAGCAAAAATAGAACATGATTTAAAATGCAAAAACAATAACATATGTATAGGCATCTATAATGTTTGAACAGATTTACATTATAATCTTGTAAAATTTATTACTTGTGGACACAAAATGATTAATTGACTACATACTCTTTTTTTAAAAAAGCAAAAATAGAATGTGATTTAAAATGCAAAAACAACAACATACATAGTATTTTTCATCTATAATGTTTGAACAGATTTACATTATAATCTTGTAAAATTTAATGTGTATATATAAAATGGGGAAATCCTGATTTTATGTGAATTATGAACTTCTTTATTGCATAAAATCTATTACAGTACTATTATAAAGGGCTGAAAATATTGAAATTATTAGCTGGAAGTCAAAGTCCGATAATGCGCTATTCCTTTAAATATGATGTGAGTACATAAAATTTATAATATTTAAAGTAATAGTGCATTATTGGAGCTTGATTTCTGATCTAATAATTTTTATAACATAAAAGAAAACCGCATACAAAGATATTAAGAAGAAACATGAATCGCATAACTTCAAAATCGCATTAAATAAATCTGCATAAAATGAGACTTGGATGTACAGCAAAAAGAAAGAGAAAGTGAAATTAAATTTTAATTCAAGTTTTTATATTCTTCCACAGAAGTTTTTCATTGTAATGAAAAAAAAAATCCATACTGAAGTACATTTTTAAAATAAAACAATCACTTTATTCTAGCTTCATTATCTGTGCAAATAGCGGATATATATATATATTAGCACATAATACTGTACATTTATGTTTATTACTTATGTGAAATTATTAAAATTAAAAATCAATGTTTAATTATAAATTATTTAATTGAACATAAAGACTTATTACTGTACACCAGAGTAACAAAATGCGTATGTGTATTGTAAATCAGTCAACTTTAGAAAAAAAAAAATTCAACTTATTTAAAAAAAAAAAAAAATCTAACAGTATTAAGTTTATTTTTCTTTAAAATGACTTTAAAATACCTATTCTCTGACATCATCAGTGATACAAAATTCAAGATATGTCAAAAAAAAAATTTTGCCAATCATTATAGTGAATAATCATTTGTAAATCAAAGTAGTGGGTACAAATTGATGATGATTGCTATTGTGAAATATTCCTACGTATCCAATCACTAAGTGAGGTCTAGGTGAATTTGTTTCAAAGTTGTGCAATATTTGACATTAAACATATGTTATCCAAAGCAGAGACATAGGATACCTAATTTGCTACATTATATTATAGCATATTTATTACACCAACACACACACACATATATATAACAATTAAAAACCACTTAACACTTAGACAATCTCAATCAAGAATTTCAAACTGTTGTCAAGGCAACATCCTTCAAATAACCTTCCCAAACATTTCAACATCCTCTGTAAATAAATTTAAAGTCTAAATTTCAAACAGTGTGACTCAAAAAGATACTTTCTTGAATTGTATGCTGCAGTAAATACAGAATTATTCAAACAAAGACTGTGAAATTAAATTAGCAATGATTATAAATTGCTGGTAAACAAACATGTTTAACTTATATAGAGAAAGAAGGACTACAGAATTACATAAATATAAAAAGAAAATATGCCAGTGCATATTTCTAGCTAAAAATTCAAATACAAAATGTTGTTCTCACCCTCCCAAACACTCTTTAGTTTAATAAGTCCGTATTTCAATATATTACATCATTGAAGCATATTATTCAAGAAATTATCCTTTTGAATTGTGTTGTTTGAAGTTCAGACTTTATATTTCTTAATAGATGTCATTGATAAAAAATCATAATGCTTTGAAAAGTGAGTTGAACAATTTGTATTTGAATTTTCAGATACCAATATGCTCTGACATATTTTCTTATATATATATATATATATATACACACAAATAAAATGACTGTTATTTAATAAATATTATAATAATCAAAATAATAAATATAATGATGATTAACTGTTATACAAAATCTTTCAATCTGCAGAAGTACTTTTGCTTAATTACTCAATTCTCTTTAACTGCCGTTTAAATTCAAATAAATGTAATGGATTCAAACATCATTAACTCAAATCCCACAAATTCTAAATTTTAATGTTAGCAATATGTCTATTAATTATATTGATTTTTTCTATTTATGAGAAATGCTTTCTTATTTTTTCTTTTATTATGGTTTTTCTCTTTGTGAAGAATTTTAACATTTTCAAGATCAAACCTAAATTTATATTTACATGTCTGAAGCAATCATTAAATTATTATTTTTACTTTTTACACACTTGTTTAACAATTGATTTTATTTATTTATTCTCTATACTGCATCTCAATTCATCTACACATGATACCATACATCCACAATTTTTTTTTGATAATAACATTGTTGCTTCTTTTGAAGGTGGTTATCATAAAACTTCTAAAGTTTGACCTATGGATCTGCCTGTTGTTGCACAAGTTTCCAATTATGTTTTGTCTCTTTATGAGAATAAAATTTAAAATAATTGTTTTGTAAAGATATTAAAATTAATAAAAGATATATAGATGATGTTTTTGTATGCAAGCATACCATTACTATAAATTTGTTTGTAGAGAAGTTAAATAATTTGAATGGTTTGAAATGGACTATTAAAAATAAAATGAGAAAAAATATTAGATACTTGTATTTATTTATTACCAGATATAATAGTATGTTAAGTTATAAGTTAGTAATCAAACCATGGCAAAAAAGCGATATATAAACTGTAAATCAAAAGTTCCAATTATACATAAGTTAGCAAATTTTAGATCGTTTTTGTTTTGCAATGAAAAATTATGTCATTAATAAAGTGATAAATTTAAAAATATTGAAATACTTGACATGGAATTGCTTGAAATTGTTTATAAGATTGGACCTATTAATAATACTTTATGCTAATAAAAGAATAAGTACAATAATTTAAAGGAACTGAAGATTGATAATAAAAAAATGGATATCTATTACATATATTTCAAATTCTCAAGTGAATTTTTTTTAAAAGATATATATATAAGGATGTGTATAATGTTTCATTTTGTGTTAAAAATAATGTTAATAAGTTAGTGAATAATTCTAAAAATGTTATATCTCTCAAGCAAAAAAATAATGTTATTTATCAAATTATTTGTAAATGTATGTTATCATATGTTGGTGAACTGGGGTGCAGTATGAACCTCAATTGTTAAACAAGCATGTAAAAAGTAAAAAATAATAATGCTTTAATAACAGCTTCAATTTTCTTGGAGTATGAAAGGGCCTGTAAATATACTTTTAAGTTTGATTTTGAAAATGTTAAGATTCATCATGAAAACAGAAAATTAAGAAGGCAATTTTTAGTTACAGAAATAAAATGAATATAATTAATAGACAAGCCATAACATTAAAATTTAAGAACCCTGGGTGTTGGTAAGGGTTAAGCACTTCTGTGAGTTGAAAGACTGTATAATAGTTAATCACCATTATATTCATTATTTTAATTGTTAGAATAAATTATAAAATATGTATATAACATAGATAATATGTAATAAATAAATTTTACAAGAATATGTAGATCATTTAGTGTATGTTTATACACATGCAAACATGCTAGGACATTTGGGAATTTCACTTTAGTTGTTCTTGGGCAAAGATACACAGTATCGAAAACCTGGCGTAGCAAAATAATAAATATTATTTTATACCAAAATGTATTATCATAATAGTTAATAATTATCTATAGACTCTTGTAAAATTTATATATATATATATATATATATATATATATAGAAACATATAGATATATATATATATATATATATATATATATATATATATGGCATTTCTAATGTTTCTACAGATAAATAATGAATTCATAGTATTATTTCCAGGAGCTTCCATATAATAAAAATATAATAACTAAATACTTGATATTTTATTACATCAACAAGTACTTTTCTCAGAGCTTCTTTTTTCTCAGTGATGAAAGTTTATTCATAAAAAAAACAGATACAAATACAGTTAGAAAAAGGTTTAGAATGGAGTGATTATATGATAAGTTGAAATTTCAGAAGCAACATGGTAAGAGGGGAATGACACATGTGAAAAGAGAATGGAAAGTGGAAAAGAGAAACAGTGTGCAGTCCAGGCCAGTCCGAGATGCATGTCTTTGTTGATCAAGCACCGCATGGGTCACAAAACATTTGAATGATTGAGTCCTATGACAGAGGATGAGAGGATGGGAGTTGGAGGATTGCCCAAGTGCCTGTGAGGAATGTAGGTAGGGCTAGTTTGGCATCTCTGGTTTTGAGAGAGTGAATTAGGTCCAAGAGCTTTTGATTCAATGAGTGTACTCTCTGGTCAAAAATAATGGCACATCGGAGCAACCAGAGTGCATAGATGAAGAAAACTAATAGTCTAATAGTTGCAAAGACCCCTGTTTTTATAGATTCTTGGAGATTGAATCTTTCTGAAATCAGAAGAATGTGTGTGATGAGATTTAAAATCTTTGTCTTAGCTTTGTTGTTTTCTTCTCATTCCCAAATTCTATTGGTTGAGAAGTTTAAAAAATTATTTATCATCCAATAACATTTTACAAATATTGTTAATTTTTATTAATTCACACTTTTCATTTATGCTCTTATGCCTTTTAAAAATCTCTATACCTTCTCTTAGCAATCTCAGGTCATATTGTTCAATTTTTAATAGACTAATTATTGTTCTGGCTAGTTAATTTAATGTGTAAATAAGTAAATGGTTGATGAAATAGATTTTTTTCTAATGGCCAAATTGTATTCTTCCTTTCTTATATATATATATAATCAATAAAGCAAGTCATATATTGTGTGCCTTGTTTTAAGCTTGTATTTACAAATATGCAATACAAGGAGCATACCAATAGCTCTAACAAACTCTTATTGATAAATGCAATAAGAGAAAATATTTAAAATCTCTATCTAGAATTATTTTCATCCCCAGACCAATTGGTTTTGAGCATTTGGCTCACATCAGTGAGGAGCTAGAACATTCAGACAGCAGATCTAAAATACTAACTCAAAAGCCAGCATGTATCTAATATGTAACTATTAAATAAAAAAACTGAGATTAAATAAGTGCTGGCTTTTGAGTTAGTATTTTAGATCTAGTATCTGAATGTTCTAATTTTTCATTGAGGGGATTCAAAAGCTCGAAACTGATTGGTCTTGGGATGGGAATAATTCTAGATAGAGATTTTAAATATTTTCTCTTACTGCACTTATCAATAAGAGCTTGTTAGAGCTATTGGTATGCTCCTTATATTACACACACACATACACATAAAGTCATATGTCATATGACCTAATTTAACAAGCTTGTATTACAAATGTTATATATAGAGCTCACAAATAAACTCTTAACAAGCTTGAATATCCTAGCACCTCACTGAGGAAGCCAGTAGCAAAAACAGGTCTGGGGTTGGGGATATTCTGCAAAGCTTGTTAAGAGCTTATTTGCCAGCTCTATTATATATATATATTGTAATGATATATAAATATGTCGTTACATTAATTTAAAATAAAAACTTAAAAGTTCACAAATAAAAGTAAAAGACTAAATGCTATACATTTAAGTTGGATATAGATGTTGCATAGATTCGTTAGCGGTTGATTATGTTGTGGTTTTCACAGTCGATTAAAATATATAAGTCAACGATGTCACTGCGGTGTCTTATGATGAACACCAAAGGGTCTCCTGTATTCCCTCAGCAATTGACATTATCGATTGACTTTGTATTTTGATCAGTTGTGTTTAATTTAGAATGTTTTTGACTGTAGAATCTATGCAGCTGATCTATACTCGACATTATAAAACAAATTGTATAAAAATAATCTGTGCGAACGTATCTAAATGTTAAATTTCAGTCGGGCGTGAATGGCTATATAGTTTTGTAAAGTTATATTAAGGGAGGGTAATTTTAGGTTATTCATTTCATAGTTAAATTGGCTCAATGGATTGGATATATTTGTGTAATTAGTAGATGTAGTATGAAATCCGCTACATGCAGGATTGTGTATGTACACCACACACCTTCTGTTTGCCTATGGATGGGTTTGTAAGACAGCAAAGGACCGCGATCCATTCCTATGGAGTTTTATGTTTATTGTTCTACTCACCAACAGATGTGACATTCCTGTTGGTGGAGAGACAATGTCTTCTCTAATTCTACTTACTGATCAGATATACATTCCTGATAGTACAGTATTTTGTGTTATCGTATTTTCATGCTACATTGAATACATAAATGTATCAGATGGATTGGCGCAGGTTTGATTGCAAATTTTTTGGCCTAAGGTTAAATAAGGGATAGAATATTTTCTTTTCAAATGCAGGTCTATGTAGTCTATTCATACTCGACTATCTAAATAAAATATTAAACTCATTGAAACTTAGTTAAATGTAAATTTAAAAGTTAATATAAAAATCTAAAATGTTAAACTTATTCCTCAAATTAGAATGATTTTATATGTGTGCAAATAAATATTTTTATGTGTTAATTTCTGGCAGTGGCTTTTATTTATATATTTAAGATATAAATTAAGATATAGATTTTTATCTCTGCATCTCCACTGAGCTAGTGACTTGGGCTAACAATCTGAATATTTAAATAAAGTGGAATCTTAACAGCACGTATCTGCCTACTCTATAAATTTTTCTAGGTTTAAATACCTAGATGGCACCCTGTAGGGCAGATATCATAGTTTGTGGTTAGATTCGATTTTCACTTTCATTTCGATCATTATAACTGGCAACTGGGATCTTTAATAAACACGAGTGCCCTGAGAATTTTAAAGTGAATCATGCTCGTAATATTTTTCCTGAAATTAGTATAAATATATTTGTTGTATTGACGGAGTTACAGTTTGAATTTTTGGTCTTAAAGGTACTGCCAGTAAGAAAAATTGTGCATATGTAAATATAAATGTGAGGAATAAAACGTAATAATAAATATAAATCATAATTTTTTTTAAAAAAGTCTTGTTAAATTAAAATCTAATTGTTCAACTTGCCTAAGTAATAGTTAAAGGTAGGAGAAATGAAACTTGAAGGGAGGGGGCAGAAATTTAGCTGGTAATAGGAATCAACAGTCAACTTTTTTTTAATCATTACATTTGTGTGTAATTACTGTTTTGTCTTGTAAAAAAAAATTGTCCTTTTGAAATTTTCATATATAATCAATTTGTGCAACTAATTACTAACACTAAGTAAATTCTTTTTTTTTTTTTAATGTTTTTGTTTTTTGAGGAAGTTTACTGATATGTAACGATATATAAATATGTCGTTACATTAATTTAAAATAAAAACTTAAAAGTTCGCAAATAAAAGTAAAAAACTAAACGCTAAAATTAAAATGTTTGTTAAACGTATATACATTCGCACAGATGCCAAACTTTAAAAATATTTTTTTTAAAAAAAACAAATAAATAAGTATTTGAACGTACTTTTTTATATAAAAAAAAGTACAAGATTTAAAAATAAAAACAGGTATTAATTAATTCTTGTAATCTGTAAATGGAAATGATTGTTTATAAATTGTTTGAAAAGCAAGCTAGCCTTGGGCTCTTGTATAATTAAAATGATCTGATGAAAGATAGATAAGAAAATAAAGAGAAATTAGCTTGACCAATGGAAGCACTAAGCCTTGGCTCGGACCCTAATGAAAGTGATGGATTAGTGACGTTTTGTTGATTGAATCCGTGTGGATAATATAAAAAGGGAAATACAGTTTTTTCTGACAGTTCCAGCATTTTGTGTTTGAGAGATGTGGTAGGACGCACATACCACACTCTCTATTTAAAAAAAAAATGAAAAGACTGTGATACCTTGAACCAGCTATTGCCATCTCCAGAACATTATCTTCCAATGGAGGCGTCACGGGAATTAAAAGCAGAAACCTGGACTCTTCTACCGTGAGCTATGAACTTTACAAATTAACAACAACAAAAAAAAGTAATTAAGAACTTTCGTCATTGTTTTTTTTTAAAGATTCAGCTAATTTAAATTTTAAAATGAACTCTTATTTGATTTTCAAATTAATAATTGATTGTTTAAATTTATATAGTTAAGTTTTGCTAAAATCATTTCCATTTTATTATTTTTATTTGTAGTAATATTTATTGTAGAAATTATTAAATGCATTACATTTAAGTTGGGTATAGACGTTGCATAGATTCGTTAGCGGTTGATTATGTTGTGGTTTTCACAGTCGATTAGAATATATAAGTCAACGATGTCACTGCGGTGTCTTATGATGAACACCAAAGGGTCTCCTGTATTCCCTCAGCAATTGACATTATCGATTGACTTTGTATTTTGATCGGTTGTGTTTAATTTGGAATGTTTTTGACCATGGAATCTATGCAGCCGATCTATACTCGACATTATAAAACAAATTGTATAAAAATAATCTGTGCGAATGTATCTAAATGTTAAATTTCAGTCGGGCGTGAATGGCTATATAGTTTTGTAAAGTTATATTAAGGGAGGGTAATCTTAGGTTATTCGTTTCATAGTTGAATTGGCTCAATGGATTGGATATATTTGTGTAATTAGTAGATGTAGTATGAGATCCGCTATGTGCAGGATTGTGTATATATGCCACACACCTTCTGTTTGCCTATGGATGGGTTTGTAAGATGGCAAAGGACCGCGATCCATTCCTATGGAGTTTTATGTTTATTGTTCTACTCACCAACAGATGTGACATTCCTATTGGTGGAGAGACAATGTCTTCTCTAATTCTACTTACTGATCAGATGTACATTCCTGACAGTATAGTATTTTGTGTTGTCGTATTTTCATGCTACATTGAATACATAAATGTATCAGATGGATTGGCGCCGGTTTGATTGCAAATTTTTTGGCCTAAGGTTAAATAAGGGATAGAATATTTTCTTTTCAAATGCAGGTCTATGTAGTCTATTCATACTCGACTATCTAAATAAAATATTAAACTCATTGAAACTTAGTTAAATGTAAAATTAAAAGTTAATATAAAAATCTAAAATGTTAAACTTATTCCTCAAATTAGAATGATTTTATATGTGCGTAAATAAATATTTTTATGTGTTAATTTCTGGCAGTGGCTTTTATTTATTTATATTTAAGATATAAATTAAGATATAGATTTTTATCTCTGCATCTCCACTGAGCTAGTGACTTGGGCTAACGATCTGAATATTTAAATAAAGTGGAATCTTAACAGCACGTATCTGCCTACACTATAAATTTTTCTAGGTTTAAATGCCTAGATGGTGCCCTGTAGAGCAGATATCGTAGTTTGCGGTTAGATTGGATCTTCACTTTCATTTCAATCGTTCAAATACTTATTTATTTGTTTTTTTTTTTTTTAAAAAATATTTTTAAAGTTTGGCTTCTGTGCAAATGTATATACATTTAACAAACATTTTAATTTTAGCTGTTGATTCCCTATTACCAGCTAAATTTCTGCCTTCTTCCTTCCAAGTTTCATTTCTTCTACCTTTAACTATTACTTAGGCAAGTTGAACGATTAGATTTTAATTTAACAAGACTTTTTTTTTTAAAAAAAAAAAGATTTATATTTATTATTACGTTTTATTCCTCACATTTATATTTACATATGCGCAATTTTTCTTACTGGCAGTACCTTTAAGACCAAAAATTCAAACTGTAACTCCACGTCAATACAACAAATATATTTATACTAATTTCAGGAAAAATATTACGAGCATAATTCACTTTTAAAATTCTCAGGGCACTCGTGTTTATTAAAGATCAGCCCAAGTTGGTTCGCCTGTTATAATAATCAAAAAACAAGTGAAGATCGAATCTAACTGCAAACTACGATATCTGCTCTACAGGGCGCCATCTAGGCATTTAAACCTAGAAAAATTTATAGAGTAGGCAGATACGCGCTGTTAAGATTCCACTTTATTTAAATATTCAGATTGTTAGCCCAAGTCACTAGCTCAGTGGAGACACAGAGATAAAAATCTATATCTTAATTTATATCTTAAATATAAATAAATAAAAGCCACTGCCAGAAATTAACACATAAAAATATTTATTTATGCACATATAAAATCATTCTAATTTGAGGAATAAGTTTAACATTTTAGATTTTTATATTAACTTTTAATTTTACATTTAACTAAGTTTCAATGGGTTTAATATTTTATTTAGATAGTTGAGTATGAATAGACTACATAGACCTGCATTTGAAAAAAAAAAATTCTATCCCTTATTTAACCTTAGGCCAAAAAATTTGCAATTAAACCGGCGCCATTCCATCTGATACATTTATGTATTCAATGTAGCATGAAAATACGACAACACAAAATACTATACTGTCAGAAATGTACATCTGATAAGTAAGTAGAATTAGAGAAGACATTGTCTCTCCACCAACAGGAATGTCACATCTGTTGGCGAGTAGAACAATAAACATAAAACTCCATAGGAATGGATCGCGGTCCTTTGCAGTCTTACGAACCCATCTATAGGCAAACAGAAGGTGTGTGGCATATATACACAATCCTGCACATAGCGGATCTCATACTACATCTACTAATTACGCAAATATATCCAATCCATTGAGCCAATTCAACTATGAAATGAATAACCTAAGATTACCCTCCCTTAATATAACTTTACAAAACTATATAGCCATTCATGCCTGACTGAAATTTAACATTTAGATACATTCACACTGATTATTTTTATACAATTTGTTTTATAATGTCGAGTATAGATTGACTGCATAGATTCCACAGTCAAAAACATTCGAAATTAAACACAACCGATCAAAATACAAAGTCAATCGATAACGTCAATTGCTGAGGGAATACAGGAGACCCTTTGGTGTTCATCATAAGACACCGCAGTGACATCGTTGACTTATATATTTTAATCGACTGTGAAAACCACAACATAATCAACCGCTAACGAATCTATGCAACATCTATACCCAACTTAAATGTAATGCATTTAATAATTTCTACAATAAATATTACTACAAATAAAAATAATAAAATGGAAATGATTTTAGCAAAACTTAACTATATAAATTTAAACAATCAATTATTAATTTGAAAATCAAATAAGAGTTCATTTTAAAATTTAAATTAGCTGAATCTTTAAAAAAAACAATGATGAAAGTTCTTAATTACTTTTTTTTGTTGTTGTTAATTTGTAAAATTCATAGCTCACAGTAGAAGAGTCCAGGTTTCTGCTTTTAATTCCCGTGACACCTTCATTGGAAGATAATGTTCTGGAGATGGCAATAGCTGGTTCAAGGTATCACAGTCTTTTTATTTTTTTTTAAATAGAGAGTGTGGTATGTGCGTCCTACCACATCTCTCAAACACAAAACGCTGGAACTGTCAGAAAAAACTGTATTTCCCTTTTTATATTATCCACACAGATTCAATCAACAAAACGTCACTAATCCATCACTTTCATTAGGGTCCGAGCCAAGGCTTAGTGCTTCCATTGGTCAAGCTAATTTCTCTTTATTTTCTTATCTATCTTTCATCAGATCATTTTAATTATACAAGAGCCCAAGGCTAGCTTGCTTTTCAAACAATTTATAAACAATCATTTCCATTTACAGATTACAAGAATTAATTAATACCTGTTTTTATTTTTAAATCTTGTACTTTTTTTTACAAAAAAAAGTACATTCAAATACTTATTTATTTGTTTTTAAAAAAAAAAAAAATTAAAGTTTGGCATCTGTGCGAATGTATATACCTTTAACAAACATTTTAATTTTAGCATTTAGTTTTTTACTTTTATTTGCGAACTTTTAAGTTTTTATTTTAAATTAATGTAACGACATACTTACAATATATATATATATATTATAACAGTATCAATTCAATTACAGTGCAGAATAGTTATAGTTTTCCTGGTCAAGAAAATAGCAAACATGCTTAATAAAAGATTATAATAAATTAATTAGTAACTTTATAGAATGCTGGGTGTATATGTGTGCATATTAGATATACCAAACATAGTAACTTAATTTTACCAATTTAAGAAATTAAAAAATATTACTTTTCAGAGTTAATAGTACAATAATAATATTGATTTTTAAAGAAATAATAAAGAAATATTTATAAAGAAATTGTTTTATAAAATTACAATTAGTAAAATGTAATACTCGATAATTTGGAATAGCCATACACTTTTAAAAATGGCTGCTGTTGATGATTATGATAAATAATAAAAATATTTTCTATATTATTTATTACAATATACATTAATCGCTCTATAGAGTTGAATTGCATTGAAATAGTAATGATATTATAATTATTTATTGTACTCAAACTTAATATATTTTTCATAAATGATTAAACTATAGATTTTTTTTTATTAAGTTTTATAGATTTTAGAAATATAATTAAATTAGCTGAACTATCAATCACGCAAATAATCCGTAATAATACAAAAGTTGAAAAGAAATACAAACCTAATAACGATATTTCTATTTTTATTATTAAGGATTGTGCTGTGTTTTTTGCTCTATATACTTATATTATGTTTAAAAAATTTTTTTTGTTCTAAAATATATATGAATGTTTAGATGTGGAAGCAGTGTCTATAAACATGATTCAAAAAATTATAGTGTGACCGATTTGTTAGATACTATATGTTATAGTTTTGTAAAATTTTATATATATACATTTAAATTATAATAACAATGAATAATAATAAAGTAATATATAAATTATGCAATCGTACTTCAATTACATTGTAATGATTATGAACTGAAGTCAAGCAGACACACACACACACAGACAAGAAAAACAAATTAGATATCACATGATTCTCCAAGAACTGTATATATCAATATTAGTGGAAAATCACGTGATAACTTTTTTTTTTGTTTTCTTATGTGCGTGACTACAGCTCATAAGGATACAGTGTTATCGAAAGTGCTTCTCCTTAATTTATATATTAGTGACATTATTTAGACTTATTATAATGTCAGATTTACATATGATATATTTTTTAACAGGAAATTTATTTCATATATATATATAATTGTTATTTTAAAGTGGAAAAATTACTATATAATACTAATAAACAGATAATGCTATAAATAAAAAAGGTCTATAGATGCTATAAATATAGTCTCAATAAAGTTTTTGATATGGAGAATCATAACTTTTTTCATATTTAAATTATTATTGTTTAGGCTTTTTTGCCTTTTCTATTGAAAACATCATTTAAATCTTACCTAACAGAACATTTAAACAAAGTTTTTTAACAATTCAAAGACTTATGAATAATCTGTTACTATAAAAACAGATATTCTTAAGAAAACATTCTTGTACTTATTATAATATAATATACTTTTAATATTGACCAAACTATTAGTATCTTTAAAATATATAACAATTTTCTGTAGATATAAATTATTTTTCGGATCTGATAATATTATCTGACTTCATAAGAAGAGAAGTCAATAAAAGATTTTACAATAATGCGAAATAAATGACTGTAAAATGTTAAAAAAACACTCGGGGATTCAATCAACGTTTAAACTTTATCTGTTTTTTACCAGTATATGTTAATAATGCTAGAAAATAATAAAATAAAATGCGTAGGAGTATGTTTTAGTCATAAAAGTCTGTATTCTACACACGTTATTGAAATTAGTGCTAAATTATACCGGATTAATTACATAATAATGCAATTAAAAACGGTTTTTCATAAACATTCACAGACCAACTTTTCTTAATATAAAATACATGCTTCAATAGTTAATTATTACTCTATTATTTGTAATTCTGATACAAAATATGAAGAAAGGGTGTAAAACATAATGAAAAAGCTTTTTTATGTATATAAGTATGCAACTGCTTACTGGTAATAAAATATATTTTGTAAAAACAAAGTTGATAAATTAGATATTTTAAAAAATAATATATTCAGTAAAATGTAACAATTAAAAATAATACGTATGCCAAAACATAATAATAACATTTATTGAATTCCTAGTACGACAATTAAACAATGCTTTGTTTGTATTAAAATAAACAATAATTGAGAATCTCTTATAGGCTTAAAAAATTATAAGTATCTTTACTAATCTTAATTTTTTATGAAATATTATTTATAATTTTTATCATCCAAAACTTCTGCCTTTTCATTCTAAGATTAAAAAAATTAATAGATAAATAAAAAAAAAATATAGGTATCTATTTATCAGGAATCTGTCTCATATATCTCTACATTTTATATGTAGATGTATGAACAATAAGCTCACATGACGATTATTATTACTTTTGGAGTTTATTGAACTAATTTATAGCCAAGTAATGTATAGTCTTTTTTTAAAATGACGTAACAAAAAGAGTATGTTTTTTTTTTATAAAATTTTATTTTTCTTGTTATCTATACAATAATTATTTTTATAGTGATCTATTTTAATCAATTAATATTAACAATTAATAATATAACGATATATTTTCAAATATAAGTATATTGTCTAATATATATATACATGTAATAAAAGTGTGAAAGGAACTGCTTTTCACATATGCACTAGAAAATTGACATACTCTACTATCAATAATTGTTTTAAAACTTTAGCTGACCCACCTATGATTAAAGCTTATGCAGATGATTTATTTTAAAAAAAATACTCTAACTATAGATGAATATATGTGGTTGTAAAACAATTATTGATAGGAGAGTATATGTCAATTGTCTAAGGCATATGTGAGGAATACTTCTTTCCACAATGTTATATATATATAAACGCTCATTATATAATATATGTATATTGCTACATTATTAATTATTACATATACAAAATCTAATAAGATTTAGTGTTTCATGTAGTTAAAAATGAAAAACTTTCTGTTCTCTGTGATATATAAACTGAACTTATAAAAATAACATGCAAGTTTAAAATATCAACCTCAGAAAATGTTCAAACCCTAATTTATGTTCTGGCAATAATTGTTGGTTTATTTAAAGAATAAGGTTTAGCCATCGGTGGTCCACTTATGGTTCTAAAATCAATTACTGATGGGAGAATGCTAGAGAGTGTCAATTTTCTAACACATGTGTAAAGAGTAGTTCTTTTCACAATTTTATAATTAATATATTGTTTTATAATTCAATTATTATTAATTTTTTTCTTTTCTGAGCCAACTTAATATCTAGTAAAATGAAAATACACACAGAAAAGATAGTTTTTTAAAAATAATATTTAGCTTTATTACTGCCTAGCATGTTTTCAATATATTTTTTACTATTTCATATTCCATATAGTGGCATGATCAAATGGTTCTTTATATCAAGGTTTAATTAACTTTTCAAGTATTCGATTTTAATTGAAAAATGGGTACAGTTGATTCTTTTTTGTTAATAGAAAAATAGTCACCAGCTATTGCACATGCTTCTTTAATTTTCTGTTTTATTTTCTCTTTCTTTGTGTACACTACCTCTGCTTTTGTAAGCTCAAATCTATGACCAGTTTTCTGCTCATGGTCTGTCAATATTGAAGTGTGTTTTTTGTTTTGGGGGGCTCTATTGTTTGTGTTGGGCAATTCTTGTTGAGAAATTGGACATTGACTTCTCATAATATTCAGAACTGCATGCTGATTGGCTGCACTTAATTCTGTAAACCACTTGATGTGCCAATTCATTTGGGATAGTGTATTTAGAGTTATTGTTTAATTAATTAAGTGATGGGTGGTTTTAAAGCTTATATTAAATTTATTTTTACACATATTTTAAATTTATGTGAAATCTTTGGAATGTAAGATAGGCTTATCCACTTTTTAAGTTCTCCTTGTTGGTTGTGATGAATATTTCTTATTTTTTTAATAGAATCTCTTTATGGTGTTTATAATTTTATCATGATTATATCTGATATTTTGAAGGTGATTTGTGTACTGTTCAATGTTGTTCTTTTTATTATGTTGAAACTTGCATAGTGTATGATTTCTGTATAAAAAGCCATTCAATCCCAAATATTTCTGTGAAATTGGGGATATTGATTGAGAATGGATCACCCCTGTTATATTTAGGGGATTAATCCACATTTTGTAGTCAAGCATGTGACCGCTCTTTGTATATATGAGTCTGAAAACTTTATTCCTCTATTATTGTCTTCTTTCTCCAAGGTCTATGACAATTTCAATGCTCATCCCAATTCCTGTAGTATTTCATCAATGTGTGCATCTGTAGCACAGATAAATGTATTGACTATCAACATATCTCACATATATTAAACGAGTTAAAATATCTGTGATTATGTGTAATACATTTTTCAATTTTTTCTAAGATTAGACTACTGATGATACAAGTGATAGGTGTCCACATCTGCATGCTATTATTCATTTTATATTTTCCATTAGTTGCAGCTCTGAAGTCTTTTCCAATCCATTTCAAAACTTCTGTTATGAATTACCTTTTGCATGGTCATAGTTGCTGTTATTTATCATTTCATTAGTTATCTGAATTGATTCCATTCTGAATACTGAGTCATAAACTCTTTTACCTTGAGTGATGCAATTTCATTATTGACATCAGTGCTTTTAATTTTGTTAACAATTTCATACAATGACTTAATTGAGTATTCCCTGAATCCCAATTCTTCAATCATCCTTTCAGCAATAGTTTTGATCATTTTGTAAAAGTTTGAACTGCCAAAATAAATAATCAATCTCAGTGGAAAGTTTTGTTTTACCAGATAATATTGGGTTTTGTTTATTTTAGAGTAAACATTAATAATAAAAAATTGTTTCTCCTTATTTATATTTGATAGAAAAAATAAAATAGTATAAACATGTGTTTGCTTGCGTAAGCTTGTGGTTAAGACCTGTAGAGGTTCCTATCTTCGCATTTTCAACCGCACATGCTTTAGATTTAATTGCCTTAGTAAATATTACTTAATCAATGTGCGTTAAATAAATTTATAATTACAATTTTATATACAGTATTTGTACATGAATTATTGTATAAATCCTTTCTTATTGTATTTTTAGTATTGCAGCAATATTAAGAAAAACAACTTCATATATATTATGTATAAGTTGTACACTAGTTGAAAATAACTCTCAAATTCACACTAACAGTGGTTATTCACATAAATGTTTTGGACATTGGTAAAAAAATATAGTCTAAGTGTAGAAAACGTTGATAGAATTTACCTTGATATTTATTTCCTGTCTAATAAATGTTCCAGTTTTTTTTATTTAATAAATAAAGTTCTGAGATAATGTACAATACAAAAATGTGTTCGGTTTCTGTATTTATAATTGTAGTGGGCTAACAAATAATAAAGTTTCTTTACTTGGGTTTAAAAGCAATAATAAATCAATGTTTTTATGAAAGGTAAAAATGCTTTAAATATAATTTAAATTAATAAAAACTTAGCAAAAAAAAAAAAAAAAAATCTGATTAAAAATTCCGATAAATGATAATAAATAACACTAGCAACAAATACCACTTTTTTTCTGCTGTTTGTTGTAGTTCATTTTATTCAGCTTTAAAAAATAAATTTAGTTATTTAATATTTATGAGAGGAAAAAATGTTCAAATAAATGCATTTTTATGAATTGAAATTGAGCTATGATGGGGCGTCATTATTAAAGAAAGTATCTACGTCCAATCTGATAAATATTCCAGTTGCTAAAGTTTTGAATCAACTTGTGATATTAAAATATATTTTTTTTTTCCATTTAAAATTATCTTAGTGCTATATATTTTGAAAATGAGGAAACAGTGTAACATAAACTAGATACTTGAATTTCATTCGTTTTAAACATCTTCATATTTATTTCAGAATGGAGCCCAGAGATTGAAGTTGATATAAAATACAACCTGATTAGAGTACCTAGTATCTATGATACAGAAGAAATTAATTTCAAACATGAATATATTCAATATGAAAGATCATGATTTTGTACAAAATGTAAATTAATAAATATTTTATGCACTGTCAGCCATAAGAAAATATTTAAAGGAATTTACTTATTCTTCAAACTTATCTATATGTAAGCCAACCTTTTGCTTACAGCCCACAATCAGGGCTTGAGTCTGTTATATGCTTGATTTTTAAGCAATGTTGGTGTTGTACAAACATAATTCAGATATTACAGATGACAGGATTTGTCATTATGACCACCTGTAATTAATATATAATAAATTAAAAAATCTAAATAGAGTAATAAATAATGTAAGTTTTAAACAGCCATGTATTTATAGTAATATCTTTGGGGGTAAATCAACCTCCACACGTTCTGTTTTAAAAAATTGATGTGCACTGCACGGTAAGCAAAAGAATAGCTTATATATAGATAAGCTTGAAAAATAAGGGAATTCACTTATTTTATTCCTTATTTATAAATAAATACACATCAATTTGTTAAAACAATGCATATGTGGAGGTTGATTTGCTCCCAACTATATTACAATAAATACTGTACTATATGAAACAAAATATTTATTAATGTATTTAAATTTTAAATTATTATAGTTAATTGCAGGTAGTTAAAAATGAGATAAATTCTCCTGTAATATTTGAATTATGTTTGTACAATTTAAACATCATTTAAAAAATCAGGCATATAATAGACTCAAGTCTTGAATATGCACAATAAGCAAAAGGTTGGCTTATATATAGATAAGCATGAAGAATAAATAAATTTACTTGTTTTTAATCATTACTTACAGGTAAGTGCATGTCCTTTTATTAAAACAATTTATGTGTGGAGATTGATTTGCGTCTGAAAATATTAAAATGTAAATTAATATTTGGTTTATAAATTTAAAATAATTGCTTTATAGATTTTTTTCTACAGTACATGCTTTTTCATACCTGTACTTCTATATGTAATATATAGGGGGTTTGAACGCAGACTTTTACACCACCCTCAAATATCCATGCTATCTCATACTGCTGATACACTTGATCACACACATGTCAAAAAGATAAATAATCACCAATAAAGTATTTCGTACTAAACCAGCACTCGTCAGTTGGTCCAGATTATCATCTCCACACTTATATACAATCAAAGGATTAATCTGTATTTACATTATTAATAAAATTGAATTGAATTATTATTTTTCAAAAATGAAAAGTTTTTAATTTTTTATGATGTCTTTTTGTACTCTTATCAATACATTTATTTGACTAATCCTTGTTAATTTAAAAAAGAAATCGATATTTAATCGTTAGTCATCACATGATTACCATTTCCTATACTTACACAAGCTGTTCAAAACAGTGATTAAACTCTCCCTATAGTAGTCCCAATTAGTGCAAGTCGTAGCACAAAACATCTTGCTTCCATTGGTTACTATGGCTTGTACTAGATGGAAGTACTGTATGGAGAATTTGTCACTGTTTATATCCATATTTCAGTACGAAATAAATGTCCTTTATTTTTATTTTAAAAACACAAGTTTTAATCTCTTAGTAAGCGCTGATAAAATATTAAAAATCTTTTTTATCAGAGCCAGTAGGCATATTTTTATTATTATTATTTCTACTGAAGGTAATTTCAATTTGAACAATTCTATTCATTGTATATCTATTCACATTCATAGTTTGCGCAGCCTACTTTTCATAATCATCATATACATATATAAAGATCTTGCATTAACATAATCAAATAATGGTTTTAGTATATTCAAATGATTCCTTTTTTGTCTTTTTATTATATTTTAAATATTTCAAAATAAGTTAGATTATAGAAATTGTGTTTTTTATAACTAAGTACAATTTTTTTTTTTTATATTACATTTTTTTTCTAACACAACAATAAAATAAAAATGACATTTATCTTTTAAATTTTCTCCCAAGCATTTCTATTGTAGCATTTTCTCAGATATAACCTTGCCAAAATCATATTCCATATATATTTGAAATATCTCGCAGGCTTGTGAATTCATTTTTTTTATTTAATTAAGATTTAACAATTTTATTATTTTATATAATTTATTTAATTTATTATACACGTGATAAAATATATTGAATAAAATAAAAACTTGTCTTTTTTGTTTTTTTGAAAAATAAAAATCTCAATTTTTGGCTTTAAATTTAATTTTGAATATTGATATAGATGTATGTTCGGGAATGGGAGTATAGCAGGTTTTATGACTCTTAAAATTCCTTAGATGAAATAAAATTAAAATATTTGATCACTGCCCTAAAATATAATTAGTTATTCGGGAGATTATATATATACAGTTCAAGCATCCATGTTATAGAATTAATACAATGGTTTTATTCAATGGATCATTTTCATAAATTATTTGAGAAAGTTTTGCTCTTAGATTTTGCTACTCTATTACTGCATCTTGGGAAATCATCAGAAAAAAAAATGTTTATTTAATTAAATTTTTCTAGCTTATATATCTCTTTTGGGTATCTATTTAGATTGATAAATAAGATTGTTGTAATAATTTATTTGACAAAAAATAAAACCGCTTTAAATTATTAATGGCAGAATTATAATCTTTCTAAATTTTTACAAATAGAATAATAAAAGTAAAATCAAAAAATTACTACTGTATAGAAAGAAGGAGATTAAAGTTTTATTTTCTTATTTATGTTCTATGGACAATTGCTAGATGCCATATGCCAACTAGTAATAGCTATATTATTTATGAGGAATACATTAAAATCTCTTTTTAAAAAAACAATGTCTAAAAAATATCAAAGTTTTACATGGTTTCAGACTCTAAGCCAAATGCATGATAATAGATACATTAAACATTATGAATAAAACCCACTATTATCATTTTATGATGGAATATAAATTGGAGATTGAAATGTTCATGTATTTATTTAGTTATTTTTAATTTTCTATTAAAAATAATATTAAGAGTATACAGTAAATTAGAAGACTATTTTCAATATGTGATTTTTTTCAATGTCTTTTTTTTTTATAAAATAATTATTATCAACTTAAAATGAATGATAATAATTATAAGCATACCTGCAATCTATTATTTAAAGTTTTTAAAACATAAAGCTATCTGTGATTTATTTATTTATTTATTTATTACACACAAACAGGTACTCACTCACTTATATTGAATTTAAATTTTTCTCATGTATTGTTATTCTAATAAAGAACAAATATAAGGACATTTTATCCATGTAAACAGAAATAACTTTTGCCTTTGATGTTGCCAGGCAACTATCAATTACTACTAATTGATAATCTCATTGAGACCAAATACACCCCCCCCCATTAATTTAAAGTAGTTCCTTTGTTGGGCTTTATTGTTGAAAAAAGGTTATGTTTTACTTCAAACCCAGTCTGTTAGATGGATTTAACCAGACAGCTATTTTATATAAGTGTAAGAATGTGAAAGAATAGCATCTTCCTTGACATTCTACAAATAATATTTTTAAACATTTATATTGTTGTAAACATTTATATTTCTTTTCTTGAAATATAATAGATGAAACTTCAAATATTGCGTATATAATAATCCGAAGAACCAAGAATTATGATTGACTGTCAAAAAGATTCTAAAAAGAGATGAACAATTTTTGATTTTTAGAGGGGGGGGGACTCAGAAATTTAGTATTAAAAGTAATTTTTATTTGAATACCCTTTGTTTTTGAAACCTACTAAGTTATAATATTATATAATACTATGAATAATATTGAAAAGGGATTAATTTAGGAAAAAAAACGTAGAGAATAATTATGAACCCACAGAAATTTTTTTTTTCTTCAAAACAATATACTTATAAAATTTTTATCTATGGAGTAGATTTTTTAAAAACAGCCTTACTGAATATATATATCTGAATAATGAACTTTACTATAACTTTTTAGAGGAATACAAATAAATTTCACTTACATTAGTACTGTTACATTTTTTAAAGAACAACATATGTTGGTCTTTTATGCTTGACATAAAAAGTTCAAGTCAATTATAAATCAGTCTTTATTAAAGCAACAGCATAATATCTTACAAAAAATATATTGTCATATGCTGAGAGTGAATAAAATTATTGAATATAACATAAAAAAAATTCCAGCGGAAATAACTGATCAAGTAATTTTATTTAAATGAAATTCCAATGATAATTTTCTATATTTTAAACCTTTCATTTCAATAGTCACTTTTTGGAGAGTGTTAATTATTTCATGAAACGGAAGAAAAGTTTAATAGTTTTAGTTATTTTTATGTAATAATTTTGTTATCTATTGTGTAACTGTAATTATGTTTGCAGTGCTATAAAAATAATGTCACAATGTATAAGAATATTGCTGATACTTTTTTTATTTTTCGTATTAAGAAGAAAGATTAGTTGCAGGGTTGAATGTTAGATTATAAGTGCCAATATGTATATAGGATACAAATATCAATTTATTTGATACGTCTTTTGACTAATAATTTATATGCGGGGGAAGTAATGACATAATTTATTTATTTGACTTATTCATGTTAAAAGAGAAAGAATAAATTCTAACACATTATATCTATTATTAACATTAATTTATTTTACTTACAACTTAAATAATGCTATTATTTAAACCTTGCTCATGAAAATTTCAATTATGAAACCATTTTTAATATATAGGCTATATGAGCACAGACTTTCACACAACCCGCCACTCTCCACTCTATCTCATAACACTAATACACTTGAGCACATATATATATCGATAAGATAAATAATCACCAATATAAGTATTTCATGCTAAACCAGCAATCATCAGTTGGTCCAGATTATCATCTCTACACATACATGCTACAAGTGTTCAGATATATATTAAGATAGCCAATCTTCATACTTTAATGGACAGGCTTCAATCTACTCCACACTCCAACTCTTCAACCATCCATCCAATTGAAAATCTGATGATAGAATGCTCAAAGGCCACCCTGAGACTGAGATTCTTGAAACACCCATGTTGACCTAAGGTGAATATGACCCTTCATGTAAAGGACATGATCCATTTAATACATATACAAGGGATGGGCAGACATCTCTACTATGTAATAACTGAAACAGAGGTTTATTACATACCTGTGTCTATATATGTAATATAGAATATATGAGCACAGACTTTCACATAACCCACCACTCTCCACTCTATCTCATAACACTGATACACTTGAACATATATATGTCGAAAAGACAAATAATCACCAATACACGTATTTTATGCTAAACCAGCAATCAACAGTTGGTTCAGATTACCATCTCTACACATATAAGCTACAAGTGCTCATATATATATATATAGTTTCCAACCAGTAACCACCTAAACATTCACAGTAAATATAGCAACCAATATATCTAACTGCTGTCAAGGCAACCTTCACACCTTTTAATATATATATATATATTTTATATATTTAACCCGTGCAAATCTTCGTTTTAACATATATATATATATAATAAAATAGCCATTTTTACCAATTATGTACAATTTTATCTTTCTTAATCAATTGAATTAATTGTTAAAAAAATATTTTATACATGAAAAAAATTATGACTAAAGACTTTCTTTTTATTAAATGGTTGTTAGATGTGTTTTCTGGAGTTATATGATCCAAATATCATCCATAATAGTAGTTAATATATTTGAGTGTATCAAGAGTAAATTGTAACTAAAGAAGATATGTTTCATCAGTAATTTTATGCAGTTTTTTTCTGACTCCTAAGCAGAAGTAACGTAATTATTTTCTTTTTATACTTTAGAGTCAAATAATTTTTCAATTAGAATTCAATGACACTAAATGTCTAAAATATGCATTTAATTTTTGCATGACCAAATTCTATAACTATTGCAATGGCAACATTGCAAAATTTAATTTTGTACATATGACCTTCAATTTCAAACATATATTTGGTGACATAAAACCATTATTAATAAATTAATTACCAAAGCTAATTTTTAACATAACTAAAAGAATGTCAAAATTGCAAAAGATAAAAACTTATTTAGAAAATAAAAAATAAGATTTATTTTTTACAATAGTGAGAATAAAGAAGTTTTTTTCTTTCTTATGGACTTAAATTTAAATTCTTTTAATAATAATAAGTAGGGAAATTATTAATATATTTTTATTTATAAGATTAAAAAAAAACCATTTAAATGATCAAAAAACAATATTAAAAATTGATTTCTATAATCATTTCTATATGAAATATAATGCAAATAAAAACCACCATTTTGAAAAAATAGTGTTCTCTCATTTCATGTTTGAACTAAAGAAGTTTATATTTTTCCAATACTTCCTGTTATGCATAAAGTATTTTGCTTTTAATTATAAAACTTTCTCAGGCAGAAGTCAAGAAATTATATTTGTGTT
The DNA here is from genome assembly GCA_028023455.1 of Epiperipatus broadwayi. NCBI lineage: Eukaryota > Metazoa > Onychophora > Udeonychophora > Euonychophora > Peripatidae > Epiperipatus > Epiperipatus broadwayi. Next base: position 6,498,848 of record JAQFVV010012441.1, on the reverse strand, counting down.
TTTTGTCCTCTTCTGAGAAATTTGGCAAAGCTTTTTTTTATAGCTTTAAAATTCATGTATACTTTTTTTCTAATATTTTAATTTCAAAAAAATTCAAAAGAAGATAGTATAATTGATTAAGTGGGTCTTCAAAGTTTTTAAACTCCATGATGATGGGTGTCTATTATATATTTGGTAATTTCAAACTTTACAACATTACTTTGAGGACAATATTAGGATGGTCTAAAAACTTGATTTTTGGAAAGTTTATGATTATTTTTTATCATAATTATGTAATATTTATTAGATATCAAAATATATTATTACATATTTATTTTTTACAGAAATGTTTATTTTTAAATATAAAAGAATATATTCTTCTGTATAGTATTACCATAGAGATTATGATCAAGGGAAATACAACTGTCTAAAAATAATGTCACTCAACCAATTATAATAACATTTAGTGATATCATACAAATTACAAAAAAATAAATTTTTAAAGCATAAATTGATAGATTTATTAGATATTAAAATCAATTCATTCAGATTTGTAAAACAAACATCAAACAAAAAAGATATCATTTAGTTTGTAAATTGAATCTGCTCCCCCTGAAATTTGATAATGTGACAACACTTTGTTTTGATTAAAATCTATTTTTTAAATAATTCTGTACATTAAATGTGATTTTTAACATTTATTTAATTTCTAAACAAAAATATCTATGATTTGGTCAAATTTATTATATTCTAATAAATAATAATGGTTTAATATTAAAGTGAAGTTGAAAACTTAAATCTAGTAAGAACAAAGAAATCTGTCAAAATAAAATGCAAAGGAATTAATAAACATAAAAATTAAAATATATAAACATTACTACTAATTTGAAAATATTTACTGTAAGTTTGTAATAGAAATACCATGTTTCCCTGAAAATAGGATCTATCCAGAAAATAAGCTCTAGCATGATTATTCAAGATGTTTTTAATATAGGCTCTACCAAAATATAAGCCCTAGTTAAGATTGTCTTCCAGATGCACAAATTTTATTCATCTGTTGTAACACATGATACACATATTGAATTATAAAATAATGAATGTATAAATAAATAATATTATTGAAATTTATGCTTTAAGTAAATGATAATATAAATTATAATAATACTTGTGTATTTTCTCATAGATCATTTTCAATAAATATAATTCTACCTACATGGAGAAACAATATCTGCTCAGCTGAATCTAGGACTTATGGTAACAAATTTATTGACTTTATGAATGACTCAACAAACTTAAAATTTATAATTTCTTTTATGTACTAAGTTTGTTACAATAGCTTTTAAATATTCAAGATAAACAAAAATTAATTTGGCTTCTTAAATTTTTTTTCTCCTAAAAGACATTAAATAATGGAAGTGATTTTAATAATTAAAATTTAGTTTAAGTTAAATTAATCTTTTTGCTAAAAAAGTTAAAAAAGAATACTGAAGAGAGATATTATAAATAATTTGGAAAGTGTTTACAATGTGCATACTTGATAACAGATGGACATGGTTATGTCTTATATGAATTTTTATAATTCAGTATGATTTGTGTTATATAAGTCATACTTAATGCAGTGTGAAATAGAGAAATGTTTTCTGAATTTTTGTCTCTTACATTTTGCACTGTTGTGTGAATAATCAATCTTAATTGTAATCATTTTTATTAGCACTCCTATCTCATATGGCTTCAGTTTATACTTTAGGTATTTAATATTTATCCCCAGATGAGTGAAAAAACACCTATTCCTTCGGATACAAGAGAGGAATGATGGATATTTTCTGATGCCAAAATCACACAGATTTCTATAAAGAAAAGAGTGTAAATAAATATAGATTTTTAATTAAATAAATGCTTATAATGTAAATATCCAATGTATATTGCAAGTTGAAAAATCAAACATTTACAGAGGGCATTGCCAAAAAATATAAAATTTGACACATTGATTTGACACTTTGAATAAGTGCAAATTTTTGCACATGGAAAAAGTAAAAATTCCCTGAAAGTAAGACCTATGATAATTTTTTGAGCAGAAATTAATATAAGACATGGTCTTATTTTTGGGGAAACACATATCAGCCTAAAGACCATTATTTGAACAATTCCAATACTGTTTTAAAATAAATTATATATTTTCATGATATAGTTAATATTTTAAATATTAAGTATTATTGATTTAATTTAATATGTATAATATCAATCTGAAGTAGTCAACATTATAACTCCATGAAAAGATCTTAGATTATATTGTTAGTCTTACTTGATTAGTGAGTAATTTTGAGATCTGTTTAATTATTATGAATTATATAGTTAACTAGTAGCATAGTTAGTTATATGATTAAAGTCAATATAACTTAATGATCAGAAATATATATCTTGTCTTGATACAAATGAATGTATATTCTGCCATGATCAAATGTTGAAGGAATAAATCACTTTAATACAAGTTTTAATTAAATATAATCAATCTATATAAGCCTGCCAGATTCTATTTCTCCCCCCTCTCTCTCACTCTCTAGCTAGGTGGAGCTTATCACTAGCACCAAACAGGCTTTAATTATAAGTGCCAACAGAGAAAGAATTCAAAATCTCTATCATACTATTCTCATCTCCAGACTAATTGGTTTTGAGCTTAATGGCTTACCTCAGTGAAGAGTTAGGATTTCAGAAACTAGATCTAAAACTCCAACTCAGAGCACTTATATAATACGTTACTATCATTTTGAAAACTCGAATTTTGCAAAAACGTAAATTTCATCAAATCTGGCTTTACAAACCAGATAGCTACATGGGTCTAAACTCAGTTTAGTTTCACTATATATTAATAGCTAAAGCAATATTACATCACAAAAGCCTTCAAGGGTACACTTATAATGATTAATAAAACAAGTCACAAATTGTGCAACTCGCTTTTAAGCTTGTGCTAAAATGTTCACAAAATTTGAGTTTTCAAACTGATAGTAACGTATTAAATAAGTGCTCTGAGTTGGAGTTTTATATCTAGTTTCTGAAATCATAACTCTTCACTGAGGGGAGCCATTAAGCTTGAAATCAATTGGTCTGGAGATGAGGATAGTATGATAGAGATTTTGAATTCTTTCTCTTTTGGCACTTATAATTAAAACTTGTTTGGAGCTAGTAATAAACTCCATCTTGTGAACATTTTAGCACAAGCTTAAAGGCAAGTTGCATAATTTGTGACTTGTTTTATTAATTATTATAAGTGTACCCTTGAAGGCTTTTGTGATGTAATATTGCTTTAGCTATTAATATATGGTGAAACTGAACTGAATTAAAACCCATATAGCTATTTGGTTTATAAAGCTAGATTTGAAGAAATTTATGTTTCTGAAAAATTCAAGTTTTCAAGCTGATAGTAATGTATTAAATAAGTACTCTGAGTTGGAGTTTTAGATCTAGTTTTTGAAATTCTAACTCTTCACTGAGGTGAGCCATTAAGCTTGAAACCAATTGGTCTGGAGATGAGAATAGTGCAATAAAGATTTTGATTTCTTTTTCTGTTGGCACTTATAATTAAATCTTGTTTGGAGCTAGTGGTAAGATTCATCTAATGAACATTTTAGCACAAGCTTAAAAGCGAGTTGCACAATTTGTGATTTGTTTTATTAATTATATATATATTGTACCCTTTTGACTAAGTCCAAATAGGTTTACTGAGTCAATTTTTGAAAAAATTTAAATTAAGGGTAAATTTAAAGTAGTATAAATGCTGTATAATATTGATAAGATTTTAAAACTTTGCTAAAGTAAAATTGAGAGTTGTAATTATGTAAAAGACTATGTTAATATGTCAAAATTATAAAGTACAGCTAAATATTATGATTTTTGTATGGTTGGAAAAACTGGCCATAGTAAAATAATATACTAAAAGTCCTATTAAATAAAGTGCTAAAAGCTAATTTTAAAATAATGACTTAAAATTAAATAAGCTAATGTATTTTAAATAAAAATTAGATTTAATATTTGTGTTATAAATTATTTATTAAAATATAATATTTTTGTGGTAGACAAATGTATTTAATTTATTACAGTTTAAATAATTTCCAAATTTATCTATTCCAAATTGTATCATATTTTATTATTTTTATAATATAATATTTTGCAATAAAATGTTTTCAGACAGTAAATAAAAAATTGTTACATATTGTCTGGTTTTAAGTCATGTGATCAGCAAATACTCATACTTTTGTGCTTATAGGGTTTCTAAAGAAAGTTTCAAAATTGCTTTAGAATTGTTTTAAAAAATTGAAACATTTGTGTATCATAAAATAAAAGTAAATATTAGAAAATTTATTTTAATTGAAAAGCTTTAAAACAAGTGTAATCAGTAAAGTTAATTTTTTTAAATAGATAAATTAAAATTAAATATTGGATAAATTGATAAAGTATTATTTTAAAAAAGTTATTTTAAAGTGTTTAGTTTGTTTAAATAAAACTTTAGAATTAATTTAGAATTAAATTTTCTAATAATATTTGATATTTAATATGAGTCATAGACTTTATATCTAAATTTTAGTAATGTAAACTTAACAGATATGTAAATTAGATCATAAGTTGAGAGTAAATAACCAATCAAATTGTTAATTTAATTTGGTATAAAAGTAGATGCTCTCATTTTTCTACCTTGCTTAATAACTTAATAACTCTCTTAATAACTTTTTCACTTATTATCAATTTTATTATCATATACTAACATCAATGTATTGCTTAGTTTACTACTTAAAATAATTATTTTGAAAGAAAAGTTTTTGAAGGATTAATAATTTACTAAGTTAAAGGAATAATGCAGCTCTAAATTTAAAAAAATCTCTATTGGTCATTTTATTGAAGCTTAAGCCAACTTCACAATAAAATATGGATTTAATACCAACAAAACTGTATTCAAAAGAATTAATGATGAAAGTACAGCTAATAAAGGAAGGTATAATTTTAAATATATTATGAAAATATATATATCATTATTTATTTTTAATAGCTTGGACATTGGCAGGAATGTTGAACAGAAATATTATTTTTAAAAAGATTATCAATTTTATGCATTCTATTTTAAAGATAAATAACTTTATTTGGAGAACAAAAAGTTATATGGAAAAAAAATAAATTTTAATATCTTTGAAAAGTTAAAAGCGAATTTAATATTGAATCTAGAATAAAAAGATACCATTGATGCTTACATTAATAACTATGTATGTCTTTTTTGTAAAAAAAAGTTGCAATAATATTTTTTAAAAAATATTGTCTTTTTAAAAAGTTTATTACAAACTTCCCTTGAAAAATGATTTAAAAGAAAAACTGATATTATTAGATATATTTTTATATGACAAGTTGTTATGAAAAAATACCATAAATTATTTAATATCATAAATTATTAGTAAAATATGAAACTGGTTTTTGTAAAAGTATTCATCAGAAAAAGAAATAAATGGATAATTAAAAAGTATTATCCTGACTAAGGAAATATACCTTTATAAATGTTTATATACCTGCATTACTATGGAATGATACTAGAATGGAATATAAAAATATATATATTTTCTGTAAAAATTATGCATGGATTTATAATGCTGACACCAGTGCATCTGAATCCAGTAGGATCCAAGTAAATGGGAAAAACTCCAGAGCTGACTATTTATAAAATATTTTCAAGTGCTCACTTCAATAATTATTTTGAAAGCTAAGACTTTCTTCACCAGATTAATAATTATTATTCAAAATAATTTTGGATACAAAAGTTGACTTCATTTTTCTTTTTTTTTATCATTTATAAGTTTATGCACTGTGGAGGGAGAGAAAGTTTTTGTTCTAAAGCTTTGGACAGTCAGTAGTGGTCACCTTAGCAACAAGCATAGGAGAGAAAATTTCTATGAAGATATTAGAAGAAGGAAACTTTTTTAATTTGAACTTTATGGAGAGTTGGAGTTTTTATAATTATAGTTTTATTTTTTTTTATCATTTCACATACTAATTGTAGTATTAAGTTTTATTAGTGTAGAGTAGGAAAATTACACTTAAATATTTTTATTTAATCTAACATAATTAATATTAAAAAAATATTTTAGTATTTTGTAATGTTTTCATAAACATTTTAAGGTATGATAGTGATGCTAAATGAATGTTATTATTATTTAATATGTTTTCTTATATGAAATATTGGACCAGAAAATGTCTAAGAGTGACTGACAAGAGTAGAGTCACTAGGTAAATTTTGTAAAATATATTATATTTTTATGACGTATATTTTAGTATTTTCTAGAATTGCTTGGAATATTTTATGATATTGCTTTGTTATATGAATGTATAAACATGTGTGTATGCATTGATTACGCATAAAACTTTATTATTATTCTAGAGATATAAGCCATGATTTTTTAGAAAAATATGCATACATTTTTTTCTATATTACTAATGCAATATAATTTATTAATACTTACTATTTTTAAATGATTCTTTAATGGATGAATCATATTTTAGAAATATTTTGAATATTGATTTTAATAACTTAAAACAAAATCATTTGTATTTTTATTGCTGAGTTTTAAAAGTGAATGAACCTTTTCTTGTAGTAGTTTTAGATTGTTAAAGTCATAAACGAATTTTGTTTATTATTTAGAGTAATGCTAGTAATTTGGCGATGTAGGTTGATAAATCTATTGTGAAATTTTAATTGATAGTGACATTGGGAATATGAAAAGAAACCATTGGATGCTTATATGTAGGATTTATGGAGAATATGAAAGTAACCTATATTATTATTTTAGTAATTTATGCAAGTATGAATAACATAGCCATGTGTATTGTATATATTTTCTGTGGGCAGTGTCTTTCTTGATATTATGTATTTTAAAATGTTCGACTGAGAGCTGAATAAATAGCCTGGACATTATTATTATATTTGAGGTGATTAGACAGAAAAGTCATACCTCTTAATTCACAGTGTATCCATGTAGATTATCCCATATATTTTATACTAATGAGTCTTTACTCTAGTTAGTTCGTCATGCTTATGCATCATATCAATATCTTAATTTCAACAGTTATTATATTTATGAAAGAAAATAATGAATAATTTTTGAATTGTAGTATCGTTATTTTGAAAAAAGATGAGGTAAGTTTTTTTCTCGTTTTGGTTTTAGGTTAAAATCAAATACAAATGAGATTTAAAGAAATGCTAACGGTAATAATAGAGAATCATAGATATTTTTCATAGTTTTATTAAACTATTTTAACAAAAATAAAAGAGATAATTATTCACAAGGTTTATGAATAATTTTGATATTGGGATTTTACATGGTAAAGCTTATTTTTAAAGAATAAAACATCCAAAATGAACAACACAGAATAGAATGAATGCTTATATTTTTGTGAATATTATTTTATATTTTAAACATACATGAAACACACATATAAGGATTTTATTTAGTGTAGTGCCAAGCAAAGTATATAATAGAACGTCAATCATATTATTTTATTAAAGTTAATTTATTTATCGAATATACCAAGTAAAGGTATTTAAATAGCACTAACACTATCCTATCAAATAAGTTTAGTTGATTTATTGTAAAAAAATATTGAAACTTATTTTATAGACGAATATTATTTAAGTGTTTCATTTTATATTTTTTATGTGCACTTATGAAAACCATGTGTTTTAGCTAAGTTAATTAATAAATAATATTTTTTTATTAATCTGTAAGAGTATTCTTAAATTGGTATTATATTATAAATAAATGTGCTATAAAAGAATATAAGTCGGAGTAAAGGCTTATTTACTTGTTGATTTATTTTTTAATGTGGAAGTATGTAACTTAATATTATTTTTATTAGTTTGATATTTGTTAGGTTTTATTAAACACAATTGTAAATAGTGTATATAGTTTGTTAAAAGTATAGAATAATAAAATTTGTTAAACTTGTTTTTTTTTTTATAAAACTTTGTGTTATGTTGATTTATTCACCATCACAAATACATGATTGACAGTTACCAAAACAAACTTATTATTTGCTCAGTACAGATATAATTATTTATTTTAAGAAATCACAATGCTTCAGAATATAATATATTTGAGAAATTTTTTTTGCATAAATATTATTATTATGGTCATAATTAATTGTACACCTTTATTGCATAAAGGTTTAACGTTGTTTGTTGCCACATATTATCAGATTATACCACATATTCGATTTAAGATGCCATATGAGAACTAAAAGATAATATTATATTATTATTATTAGTTTTCATAATATTAAACAGTGGATAAGATTATAATTTGATTCGAGTTATTTCAAAGATCCTGAGATTATTATAATTATATTGTTTTAATAAAGAGATTAAAATTTATTTAGTAACATTATATTAAATTGATTATTATTATAATTTTTAAAGTCGTAAGAATGCTATGAATTTATTATTATTTGGAATAATAGGGGGGGTAGTATTCTTATGGCATTGAGATTGTATCCTGTGGGATATTGGCTCAATGTAATTCTTTACTGCCTGTACTTCAATTGATTGTCTCATGATTTGTTAATATTTTATTTATTTTATTTTTTTATAAACCAAACCATTTATTATTTATTAATCAGTTAGAGCTAGTGAAATAGTAGATATTATTATAGGATATCTGTATTATTGATTATATGTATTTTAGCCGGGCATAATTATTTTACCTGAGCTAGTCGTATTTTCTTATTATTATATGTCTAGTTGGTGAGCGTACAGTATATATATATATTGTTAAAAGGAAGTTGCCTTAACGACAGTTTGAGATTGTTGATTGTTATTTATATTGGGATTGTCTAGGGAGTTAACTGGATCCTAATGGTTATATATATATATATATATTGTGCCGGTCAAACATATTTATCCATCTAACATGATCTGGAACTCACAAAATGTACATCAAACCCAGTCAAGCCCAAGATTTAGGTCAGAGACCAGCCTGAATTCGAACCCACTCTCTAAGCCCCACATCAAACACCCAATGAATATCATAGAATGATGGCACAAGAGAATTAATTTTAAATCGGGCCGACTCGCAAAGCTGAGCAAAACAATGAGACATCTATTAACTATGACTAAACTAAAATATATATATAAGAAGGCTTTACTTTTGAAAGTGGAGAAAAGAAGGAATTCGAACTACTCACATAAGTTAGACAATAAAATATATTTTAATATACTGACAAATTATTATATATTTATAAATTAAGTACATTAGTATGTTCATGAATGAGCAAGCGGTAGATGATTACATAGTGTCATTCACGCTATTATTTCTCATATGCTCTTTATTAGCTAAATAATATATTACAAATAAACACACATCTTTGGTGGGTCTAATATTAAGATGCCAATCAAATATTAGAAAGAATTACATAATACTGCCATTAACACTTTGATTCATGGTTCAGAAATATGGTGACTAACATATATTTTTCTAGGAGCATTCTGAAATTCATTTTACATATGATATAAACTATTTTCACGCCATTGAGATCGTGAACATAAACAAAATACATTTGAAAACCTTTGATTATATTTGAATCTATGACAAAATATTTAATGAAAAATTATTTTAACAATAGTAAGACGAACACTTTATTTTTTCCAAGGCATATACTCTTAAATAGATATATAAATTATGATGGTGGGAATGTATATGATTGAAATAAACTTAATTAATAAAATAGAAGTAATTGGCATTTATATATATTTTTAAGCAAAGCATAATTTTAATATTAGAATATTAAAACTGGGTCATGAAGCAAAAGAAATAATAATACGAAGAAGTTTGCAGTGCTGACATAATAGCCTAAAAATAACTAAGAGAAAAAGATCGTGCTTCTGGATGAAAAATGAAATCTCACACTCCCTTCTTGGGTAGTGCTTAGAGAAAGTGGATAGGCATGGCGTGGCCCAGACTTTTGCTGATATAACCGATGCAAGAGGCCTTTTATCTACAAAGTGAATATGCATAGCATGTGCCAAACTTATGGGATCACTGCTAGAAGCATTTTATGCAAAATAAATATGATTCCGGATAGCTCAACTATCTACGGAATGAGATATGAAAAGAAATCTATGGGTTCGAACTTGTCACAACCCCCAGATTAGAAGACTAGAAGCACGTAGTATATATATATGAAGATATGCTAAATGTCAGGAACGCAGTATGAATGAATGTCTCTAATGACATTGAATAAGATTTACTGCTTTTAAAATAAACGACCCTAGTTTGTATGTCATAATTTAGACAAATAATACACTATGCAGTTATATATATATATATAGAGAGAGATTTTACTTAGTATATATAAATATATATATATAGAGAGAGAGAGAGAGAGAGAGAGAGAGAAATTTTACTTAGTAACTAAAATAGTAAAATATTAAAATTTCCCAAATACATTAAGATTTTATTTAATAAAAGAAACATTAAGATTTTTCCCATCCCTTTTTCTGCTATTTAAAATAAAACAATCCCATCTTCATTGATTTTACAATAACTGAAATATTTAACTACAAGATTTGAAATTTTAAGAGTATGAAAAATGAAGTAAGATTAACAGTTATATAGAAAACAAATTATAAGTCACCTTTCAGAATTTAATAAATAATTATAAAATAAATGTTTCAGAGCATTAATTAGCTTGAGTTCTGGATTTTCCGGGTAGAAAATCCAGAGTTAAACAGATATATTTTTATAATAAACCAACATAAAATGTTGACTCATAAAAAAACAAACTGGTGAACATATTAATTTATAATGCATTATATATATATATATTAAGAGGACGTTAATAACCTTTTCATGAAGGTTAAGAAGAAAAATATGAAAGAAAAAGATTTTTAGAAATTAAGCTCGCCAGGTTGTGAGATTGACATTTTAATAATAAGCAAGCAGATATATAAATCAAATAATAAATACATATAAATAAATGACCGCACCAAAGTTAAGAAAAGTTAAGAGCATATGAGATAGGATTAGATATAAAGAAATCATTTGAGAGCAAATTTACATTCACAGATTTATATAAAAAGCAAAGTTAAATAATACATGAGAAATCTTGATTAGTAGAATTTGAGATTAATTAATCAAGCTAGATTTAGTTTCAATGGTGGCGGTTTGAAAGTTACCTTGCAATTTTAAGAGTCCAATTTAGTATGGCATGAGCATGGCAATTGAAATGCAAGTTCTTCGGTGGCAGCAACTTCTATTAGCATTCTAAAGTTCTTTTTTAGACCTTTCTTCATTTCAGGACAACAGAATATTACAGCAGCGGCAGATGATGACCCAAAAAGGGCCGATGAAGAGTGATGGATTTACTGCTACATCATTTTAAGTTTCACCACGATGTTAACAATCATTTTCACTAGAGTATCTAATCTTCCTTTGTGATTCAAAATTCAGTCATTTTATACTTTTTCTTTTATCAGTTGTTTTTGAAGATGCAACAATAAGATAACATCCAAAATAAATTCAAATCTATTTCCAGATTAGAAATAGATTTGACAACATGTTTTTAACAAAAGTATCTCTAATCTTAATCCTATTTTATTTTAAGTAAAACTTTAATTAAAATACCTACCCCAGATTAAAACAATAGTGCTTTCAACCCTTAATTATTTTTAGACAATTACTGTAGCATCTTCCATATTAGATTCTATAAAAATATACAGTTTAATAGAAAAAGTACTTTAAAAATAAAAAGTTTAACAAATTATGTATAATAAAATATTTACAAAAAAAAAATCAATCTTTTGTTAGTAATTTTGGTTCTATATATATATATATTTGAATCGCACCTATAATACTTTAATAAAAAAGAAGTAATAATTAATAATAGGATTAATAATCATAAATATTGAAAGTTAAATTATAAATTTAGGCGCGCATTCCAAATATATACATAAAAATATATATATGACAAAAGAAGCAGGATGGGATGTAGGGGTTTGAATACGGGTTAGTAGGTAGAAACATGAAGCACAATCTTAAACTAAGATTGACTGCTTCAATATATATATATTTGCAAAGAAGTCGTCATACATCACATGACGTAATTTAAAAAACTTCCACTACAAATGTTATATAATGAGCTTTAATAGCTCTTAATAAGCTTTTCTAAATATCCATATTCCCAGACCAATTTCTACCTTTTGGCTTTCCTCAGTGAGGTGCTAGAATATTCAGACATTAGATCTAAAAATATCAGCTCAAATCCAGAATTTATTCAATAGTTAACTATTAAGTAGAAAATCTGAAATTTTCAGCAGCTATATATCTTCAAATCCAGCTATCTAACTTAAATAACCTTATGGGACTGAACTAAGTTCAGATCCATCATATATTAACAGCTTTAAGAACATAACCTCACCAAAGCCTCATGAGAAAAACTATAATTTCAAAAGAAATCAAGTCATTCATCACATGACTTAATTTAATAAGCTTGTACTACAAATGTTATATAATGAACTTTAATACTCTTAATAAGCTTTTTGAAATATCCCTATCCCCAGACCAATTTCTAGTTTTCAGTTTCCTCAGTGAGGGGCTAGGATATTCAGACATTAAATCTAAAAATACCAGCTTAAATGGAGCATTTATTTAATAGTTAACTATTAAGATAAAAATCTGAAAATTTCAAACATCTATGTTTCAAATACAGTTATCTAACTTAAATAGTCATACAGGACTGAACTAAGTTCAAATATACCAAATTTTAATCACTTTAGCAATATAACATTGCCAAAGCCTCAAGGGAAAAACTATAATTGCAAAGAATTCAAGTCATATCTTACATGACTTAATTTAATAAGCTTGTACTACAAATGTTATATAATGAGCTTTAATAGCTCTTCACAAGATTATCTCAATATCTCTATTCCCAGACCAGTGTCTAGCTGGTATTTTTAGATCTAATGTTTGAATATCCTAGTGCCTCACTGAGGAAAGCCAAAAGCTAGAAACTTGTCTGGGTATAGGGATATTAAAGCTCATTATAATATTTGTTGCAATGGTCAGCTTATGTACCTTTAAATAATTTAAATTCATTTTATGACTCAGGCATAATATGACATTAAACATCAGGAAATGGCACTGACACATATTTTTAGACATATTTAAATAAGTTTTGAAAATATTTTCTTTTATATGATGATGATGATCATTACACTGTTACTATTTGCAATAATAGGCTGGATTATGTAGAATATGCATTGCTTCCAATGAAATAGATATGGAATAAATAAGCACACCAGATAATAATACATATAAACTTATTAACACACTGTTCAAAACAATAACAGAACAATTGTTTATTACATAATATTACAATTGTCAATCAAATATAATTTTCTTTTTTTTTTCAATTTAACTATATCTGCTATCTCTTTTTATTTATTTTATTCTTTTTTAGATCACACAGATGGTAAAAAACAATAGGTATTATATCATGTCTTAAGTTTATTTTGATTAATTTTAAAATCTTAATCTTTCCATTAAATCTTATAATAGAACTTTTTTTAATGATTGAACATATTTTCTGTTAGCTTACCTTTAATATATCCATAATATAATCATATGTATGGTTGACCCTCACAAATAGATTACATTTATTTGTTATATATAGAGCTTGCAAAATAAGCTCTTAACAAGCTTTGAGAATATCCCCAACCCCAGACCAGTTTCTGCTACTGGCATCATTAGTAAGGTGCTATGATATTCAAGCATTAGATTAAAAAATACCAAAACATGCCCAGAACTTTATCTAATGCATAACTATTAAGTAGAAAATCTAAAAATTCCAGACTTCCATATGTCTTCCAATCCAGCTATCTAACTTAAATAGCCATATGGGACTGAATTAAGTTCAGATACACCATATAGCTTTAGCAATATAAAATCATCAAAGCCTTAATAGCAAAAAATAAAATTAAAATTAAAGGTTTTGGCAATTTTATATTGCTAAATCTATTAATATATGGTGTATCTGAACTTAGTTCAATCCCATATAGCTATTTAAGTTAGATAACTGGATTGGAAGACATGTGGATGTCTAGAAAATTTCAGATTTTCTACTTAATAATTATACATTAGATAAAGTGCTGGGCTTGTCCTGGTATTTTTAATCTAATGCTTGAATATACTAGCACCTCAGTGATGACACCAGTAGAAGAAACCGGTCTGGGGTTGGGGATATTCTCAAATCTTGTTAAGAGCATATTTTGCGATCTCTATAAATAACATTTGTAAATACAAACATACTAAATTAGGTCATGTGACATCTGACTTGCTTTTTTTTTGTAATTTTACCTTTATTTCTATCACATGCTTAATAGTATAAGCACACACACATATAGAATAAGTGATAATTATAACTAATGCACTTTTATTACAATGATAATTCTATAGAGTCTCCAGTTTAACTCTGACTCCAAATTTAACAATAACATAACTAATTATGTAGTTTTTTAAATCTGACACCGATTTACTATTAATACTCCTTAATTAAATGAAATAATCCTTTGAATCTAATCTCAAATTTATAAAACAAACCCATTAATAAATACACCACATAGATATTATGTAGAATAATCAGTTAACAGTGATCTAATATTTGTATGTGCATAAAATCTAACAATACATAAAATTAAAAGAAGAGATAATTAATTACAAATGTACTCAAATGAATTTAAAACAATACATTTAACTTAAAATATCAAAAACACTTAGTTTAAATATTTTACAAGCATGCACATTTGTTTTAAAGTGAATATTACACCTTTGATTATTTATGCCACAATTTCACATTATTATTATTATTTTTTTGTAAATTGTTAACAAAACATAACATATATACAAACAAGATGAAGTAAAATTTTTTATATGTAAATCTTTCTTTTGAATTTTTACACTTTAATTTCTTTTTTAAAAATCAATTTCTTTTGGAAAGAAACTATTAGTTTATGGTATTTTAAACTAATCAGTAATTGGCTAGACTTAATACTTTTTTTCTCCATATGTCATAGCATCGGCCGGGACGCGAACCCACAACCGTCTGCAACCAACTACTTGCTTGCAAGGCGGCTGCGATGACCTTTCGGCTAACAACGCTTGACTAGACTTAATACTTAATATGTAAATAGTATACTTTTCTTATATAAATGGAAAAAATGTTTACATATATTTATGTAAGCACTTCTTAATCTAAGATTATGCGAGATATTTTTAAAAATAATTTACTATTTATCGTAAATCAATTACTTATTTGATTTTTAAAAACCAATATATTTTTTTGATGAACATAGTAAGTGAATGTTTACCCTATAAGACTCTAATAGATAATTAGCCAACCTATTAATAAAAAATATTTACACCTATAAAAATCTTTTTATTATAAAACTCAAAATTATACACCAAAAGATATGTTACAGCTAATTACTAATTTTTCATATAAGATTTAAAATACAGGCATTCTTATACCTTGAACTTAATTGTAAATATAGTGGATTTGAATTCAGACTTCAATCCCCTTATATTTACAATTAAATTCCAGGTAGAAAAATGCCTGCATTTCAAATCTTACATATTCTGCCCATTCCTCTTCTATGTATTTAAATGGATACTGTACTATACATGAGGAGTCAGTGACTTGAGGTCAACATGGGCATAATAACAATATTGGCACCAGTATGGGATTTGAACATTCTATCATCATATTTTCAATGGTATGGGTGGCTGAGGAGTTGGAGGTTAGAGTAGATTGAAACCTGTCGATTAAGATATAAAGATTTGCTATCTTAATATAAACTGAGAACTAATTATGTATATGTGTGGAAGATGATAATCTGGACCAACTGATGAATGCTGGTTTAGCATGAAATATGTATATTGGTGATTATGGGTGTCAGTAGCTTTACATAGTGGGGATAGTGTAAGTCTGATTTTTCATATATTTATTTTTGTAATTTATTTTTCGTTTATAAATTTTTAATTCTTAACATTTTATTTAATAACTATGATTTATAAAAATAATCTCATATATTTATAATAAATAAAAGAATTTATTAAAGTAAAAATAATTAAAAATTCAAATTCAAAAATTCTAATCCAAAATATAATGCATTAAAAATGAATGTATATATTTTATAACAGAATTAATGAAATGTAAACAAATTGCGTGAATTAATTTCAGGAGGCAAAAAAAATATTTTGAAATATCCGATAGAAAAAATTTATGAAGAAAATTTGTAATTTAGTACTACAATATTAGAAAAAAATGGGTAAAAAATTAAATGGTAAAAAATAGCCTACTTTATGTTCAATATCAAACATGCAATTTATTAATACATTTTAAATGACTAACTATTTTCCTACAAACATGCACCCACGCACACACAGAGATATTTATATATTAACAATATAAAATAATAACAATAATAGCCAAATATATAAGGTGAATGTCAAATGTAACAGTAAAAATAAATGTAAAAGAAACTCTCAGAGTCTTAATTATACTACGACTACTACTACTTTTAACAATATATATTTATTTATAATGAAAACTTTTACATATAATCAATCATTAAACAAGGTCTAGCGCTTCTCGTTCTATTGAGAATTGTAATTATGAATAAGGCAATCTATGAAGGCCAGAGTATATTAATCCAAAAGTGCAGTGTTCAAATATGACCACGTGTCTTCGATCATTTTTTTTTTTTTTTGATGAATAGCCTTCGTCCCTTTTCTTGATTTTTTCCAAGCTGTTACAAAACAATTGAACTACTTATGATTCTGATTTTCCAATAACTATCTTATATCTGGTTTTCCATAATGAGAATGTGGTGAAGATTGCCATTCTGATCAATCCAAAAATTTTGTCATTTATACAGTCTTGTATACTATTAATAGAGCTATACAGATAAATACATCCATTCTTTCATCTAAGGCCTAGATAACAAAAAAACATTTTATTGTAACACAACTATATTCGATAATTAAAATATTTACATATTCTTACTGCATGAATTTAAATAATTAATTCAAATGAAGTAAACAGTTAAACTATAACTTAAATGAATTTATAAATAAGTAAAAATTGATGTGAATATAAAATTGTATCCTATAGTATGATAATAATATATGAAGGTTAAGTTAATTTAAATGAATAAAAGTATTCTTTATTTATATTATAAATCATGATAGAATTTGAAACCAGACTTTTAAACTCCCTTTAGTCATTCATTCCATCTCATTTAATCAATACACATTATCACATACATGCAAAAAGAATAAATGATCTCCAATATATGTATTTCATGCTGAACCAGAACTCATCAGTTGGTCTAATCAGCATCTCCCATACATGCACATATATATAATCAGTGTTTATTTTATATTAAGATAGAAAATAGAGATCAAATGTCGAAACTTTAATGAACAGGCTTCAGTCTTTCTCCACTCTTCAACTCTTCAGCCATCCATATCATCGAAAATTTGATGATGATGAGTTCAAAGTCCTTGTTTGCCAATTTTGTTGTTATATCCATGTTGACCATAAGTTATTCTGACTCTCATATGTATGACCTTAATCCCATTTAAATACACAGAAGAGAGTTAGGCAGAATACAGGCTGAGTACATAATATTTAAATACACGTATGTACTATATTTTAAGTGATATGTAATTAGATGGGGTATGAAATCAGACTTTGAAGATCCCTTTAATAATTCACTCCATATCATACAACTGATACACATGTTCATATACATGTGAAAAGATAAATAATTTCCAATATATATGTTTCATGCTGAATTAACACCCATCATTTGGTCTTCCAATCAATAATTTCAATCTCTGTAGTCAAGTTGCAATCTTTAGTGTCTTTATAAATATATGAGACCATGAAATGAGATGGGATTACACCTCTATTGCTAAAAGAAGGTTGCCTTGACAACAGTTTGAAATTCTTGATTGTTATCTATATTGGATTGACTGGTTTCTAAGAGTCATATATATATATACAATTAAATTCCAATCAGTAACCACCTAATCATTCACAGTAAAATATAGTAATCAATATTTCTCACTGCTGTCATGGCAACCTTCCCACCTTTTAATAGCAAGAATGGAACTCCATTCTTACTAATGGTCCAATGAATATATATGGACACTTAAAGCTTGCAACTTGACTACAGAGTATGAAATATTGATACAATGAAGTTTAAATAAACCTCTTTAAACATAAAATAAACATGTCACTGTAATGCAGACTAATAAATAGTCAATTAACATTACAAACTGAAATACTTTTAAATTGGATTATCCCAGATTAGCTTTAGGCACTATTTCGCTTATTATTTCTAAATAATACATGGGCAATTTAAAAGTATTGCAGTTTGTAATGTTAATTGACTATATATATATATATATATTCTAACCTCCCCCCCCGTGCATTCTCACCCCAAAATATACTGTTTACTACGAATATTACGGGTTCTAGCTCAGTTAACAAATAAATAAATGAAATATTCAGCATTAATTAAAATGATTACTAGCTCTAATTTTAAAATACAAATACGGTTCAATTTTAAAATGAATTAAACAAATATTTACTATTTTCATGAGACATGGAGTGACAATACAGGGAACGAGATAGACTACATTGAGCCATTATCCACACGATACTACCTCAATGGCATAAGAACACTATCCCCCCTTTTTACTATACCAAATAACTAACTCATAGTATTCTTACGACTTTCTGAGCTCTATTCACTACGATTAAAATAATAATCATATCTTAATCTTCTTTATAACAAGAATCTAGCTCAATTAAATAAAATGAAGTAAAATAAAATAAAATCTCAGGTTCATAAATTGTATTCTAACTGATTTAAAATTACGGTAGTAAAATATGAAAAGGGAATTTTATGTCATAATCTACTACACAGCAACTAATAATAATAAAAAATAATAATAACAATAATAATATAATATAATCTTATTTCTTCCTAAAATGAAATAAATAAATACGTACGTGGTAGTATTTTAATAATCTGACAACAGAATACGTGTGGCAACATTAGCATATAATTTAATGTAATATTGTGGCAACCGACTTATGACCAATAAATAATATAAAATTATGATCTTTTAATTTTAACATACCAATAAATTCTCAAAATTCTTATAACACTTTTATGTTTACCTTTTGTGCAAAATTTATATGTCTGTTTCAATTATAAATGTATCGTGATTTCATGCATCCATGTGGAGAAATAACAACTCGGACACAAAACTTTAAAACAAATTTAAAACAAAGTTTATTAACAACATAAATAAATTAACAATATTTTTACACTATATACATTGGATATCCCTTACTTTCATATCTCAACTTAGTTTATTAGTTTATAAAATGAAATCAAAATATTATTTACTTTTCCTAGTTAAATCTTTTTTTTTTTTTTTTTAACACTTAAGAAAATACAGTATTATTACTTGATTTATTATTATGGTTAGCTTATTACAAAATGCATTTCTTATATGATTATCACAAACACTTTTCATCCCTAATATTATTAAAATTACATTTTTTACAAAAATTTACATTCGTAATAAAATTCTACAAAATAATAAAATTTAGTTTCATATTGGTTGTATGGAATCTTACAAAGTCAAAACACTATTCTACATTCGGTATTAGGTTTTTATTATTCATTATCCGATGTTTATTAATCCTAATATTCTCATTCAAGCCTTACTTCGGATGATATAATTACAACTATTAATATACCATGCACAAGTATATGTTTATTATACCTTATTGAATTTTCTCTTGATAAATATGCAATACTCATTCCCTCCAACATTAATATTTAAAAAAAAAAAAAAAAAACATTCAAATTTTATTATCACTTTTAAAATACTTGGTTTAGATTTCTTTTCAAAATCTTATATTCATTTCTGAATTAATTTTACAATGTATTATATGATTCTTTCTCTCTTTATGATATTTTGGACTTTCAATTTTAAAGTTACACAATTCTATACATTCAAGCAAATAAACTATTCTTACATAAACGATAACATATCTTCAGTTCTATTTTATTCATTATTTCTTTGAAAATATCTTTCTGACCGATGCAGATTCATGAAATAAGGATAGCGAAGATAGATGCATAGGATCAAAATACAACTAGAATATTACTCGTCATATACCTTGACAATCATGGCACAGTGAATTAAAAGACACTATAGAGGAGTGACCTTTACCTGTCTACCAACCTCTATCATAGGAACGATGCTAAAGCTATTTCTTCAGCTTTATTCTAACATCAAAAGTTTAAAGATATGCAAAACACTGTCCAAACCATATGTGTTCAGTCATAGGACTTAGTTAACTATACTAAATCACACAAAACTAAATATGATCCAAATCCCTTATATTTTCCTATTTCTTAAAAAAAAACACATCATCTTGGTTTCCTCTCCACTAGTACTTCCAAGTCACTATCCGATCTTATTTCTCAAGATTTTTTCTATACTGTACATCGACAAATACATATCTGCATTACTAACAATAATAAAATTCATTGATATTTTAAAACTATTCCACTGTTCTATAAGAAAATCTTTTTACTACTTTCCTCCATATATTTAATCATATACAAACTATTTAAATATCTGAATACTTTATCACATGAAAGTTCAAAAGAATCACACAATTGTTCTGTTAAATTATATTATTAATATACTTTAAATAAATTGTTGCATGCATATTCCGAATTACTCCTATCTCATTATATGTTAAAATGTTGCATAAAATGTGTACATATAATTAAGACTTTCACACTTCATTCTTAGGTCAATAGATGATCTAAAAAAAATTACATTATGCATTATAAATAACTATTAAAATTACCAAACGACCTTTATCTCCTCGATCGCGTTCCGTAGGCTTCACCATCCATTTGATCCTTGTAGATATAAGATTCACATCCATACACTTTATTTTAAACACTATTTCTATAATTTTATCAAGCTATTATATTTAAATTTTAATATTACTAAATTTATGTTTTATGTTTTCCCTAATCTCACATAACATTTTATATTTTAAAATAAATTAGTAAAAAATATTCAAACTATATTTACTGTACTCCTTCATCAAATTTTCCTGAAAACCGTTCATACTAAAGCCAAAAAAAAAATTGTTTATCATTTCTTTTCCATTCACTTAATGTTCCTCTCCCTGCTTGTTCAATTTTAAGGTAAAACAAATATTACTTCGTTCAATAAATATTCATGAATGATAATCCTTGGTTTTTATAATATTTAATACAATTATTAATTATGATATTAGTTAATCCCGTAAAGAAAACTTCTAAATATTCTCTTCTAATATTTCTTGCTAATATTTTCTCCCGCGCGACTTTTACGATGCATCTTCTCAGTACTTTGATTTAAATATTCAATAAAACTTTTCTGTTTCCATGGATTCATTTCATTAAGTAAATTAGATTTATATTTTCCAAATCTTTATCTTTATTAAGCATTTCTCTAATGAACACTTTATAATATTTTTAATTCTTCTTAGAGAAAGTTTTTCTGTTCCTTTTTCATAAAAACACAATAGCTCTTTCATATTATTATTCTGTAACTTTTTTCCTTCTTTTAAAATTCTGGTACTATATACTTTGTAATGTTTCCTTTAAAAAGACAAACATTCTTTCTCCATTATAACTTTTACATAATTTTTTCTTTATGATATACGCATCTTAATTTTTCCATAGAGAAGAATAAAAAAAAAACTTCGGAGTAGCCTTTTAAAATTGTGCGTCATAATTTTTCCTGACGGCAAATAACTTTTCTTTTAAGTTTTCTGTATAATGTCCAAATTATATTTATCTGAGTTCTAATGATTTCCTGGTTGATCACAAATAAACTGTATTCAAGGCACTTTACAATTATTTTTACTTTATCAATACTTTTAGGTACTTTTTTCTGTAGTATTTCCATTTTACTGCAAGGTTTCGGCTAAACTTGAATAAAAATCCTGGTAAGAAATCTTTTAAATTAGCCTTCCATTTAAAGGCAGTTCAAAATATTATATTTTAAAACAAAACTTTTAAAATAAATACAAAATTTTTAAAATTATAACACTTTTCTAGCTTACGATCTTATACAGCTAAAAAATATGTTCCTCCTTCCTTTACTTACACATTCCTTCTCCCGCTCCGTCTAATTCCTATTTTTCGTCTGCTAAAATACCTCCGTTGATTGGTTAATGACTTTTTTAGCGCGAACAAATTTACACATTTTTAGTTTTATAATAGATTAAACTTTTTAAAATAAAGAATTTATGACGTCATGTTTTAAAATATTACTTAGAATAGTATTTTTAAACTCAATTATAGTTTTATCAAAATCATTTAAACTTTAAAACAATTATTAAAATAACATTTAATATTTCAACTTTTACTTTAACGATAGATAGCAATTACATTTAGTTTTATAATTCACAAACTTTATTATTATATTCTAACAAGCGTGTGTGTGAAGGTATATAATATACAGTCACATGATTACTAACTTTATCAGATGATTTTTTTTTTTAATTTACGTCTCGGTCTAAATTACCAAAACTGATATATTTTATAAAAATTTGGAAAATAATTTAAAAAATGTAGAACTAAATATAATTCTCACCATCCTAAAGTTTATCTTAAAATATATTAGATTAAATTTGAATATTAATTATAATTATAATATTACATATAGCGTTTATTTAATTTATTAGTTTTAAAACATTACAATTGAATTGTTAATATACTTTTAACTATTTATAGCTGTATTATTTTATATGGCCAGCTTTTACAACCATAAGCAAGGATATAATTAAGCTTTATTTAACTGTTTTTTTTAAAATAATCCATTACACTTTTACATACCAGGTATTTTTCAGCCTTAAATTGTACTATAAAATCTAATCGATCATACAATTATCAATATATTACACAAACGTATTTTAAAATTTAAAATTTTTTTAGCAATTGACCATTCTACCTTATTATGACCTATAGATAAGGGCACAATATATATATATATATATATATATATATATATTGTGACAGTCAAATGATGTATATTGGCTTAACCCAGTTTGAATACTAGGTGACAGAACCTCGATGCCACCCATACGCGAGATATTAAATCAAGAATAATATGACCTCTGCCCTATTCACCTATTCTCGAGGCTAACTACAAACCAACAACATTATCTGAGACACGCATAAATATTTTCTCATCTGACCCAAACTTAGCATCAGGGGAGAAACATGGATGGGAACACCTACGGAGCTAAATAGTTAAATGTGCCTAAAAGTGCTACGAAAAAGGTGTTTTGCATGCCTGGATCATTGGAAAAGTAACATAAAGCATTATAATAAAATTAGCAAACTCAAGCTTGTTAGTTAAATAAGCTATTTAATTAATGACTTTAAAATATTAATAATGATTTAATGGCCTCCACTATTCCCCTGAATTAATGAAAAACTAATTAGACAATAAAAACAGATTAAACGATATAATATTTTTGCGGTCTAAGTCTTTTCTTCCCAATTCTAATAAAATTGTCAACTTGAATCTTCTCGATAAAGCACAATAAAAAATCTTTTGCAAAGCATTTTTAATTGCTTTGTGCTAAAAACAGACAGTTTAAAGTTATTTAAGACATATATAGCTAAATCATATATACATAATAAGCTAATGGCAGACAAAAGAGGCATTATCAAGGAGATCAAGTTGGCAAACAAAGGAAACTTACTCGTATTTATTTTACAAACATAATTGGAATTAGAAAAATATTTTAAATGAAAATGAACTTTTAACTTATACCGCAATGAATACAAAATATTTATACATGTTAGTATTGAAGAATAGCGAAAGAAAAAGGGTTAAATATATAGATAGATGATCATGCAATATATATATATATATATATATATATGTATGTATATATATAAGACTAGTCTAATAAAAATGGTTACATAACAAATATAATTCAATACAACATTTCAGAAATATAATTCAATGAAGCAATTAAGAAAGGTATGAACAAAAAAGGGTAGAAAGTAAATAGTTCAATGGAGGAGAGATATGATTACCATCCTGGTTCTGTGGTCATGTTCTGTCGATGTGTGTGGCTTGATCCATCCATCGATAGGTATTTTCCCAGACAAGGAAAGTGAAAATATATAGCATGCTTTTATGAAAAGTCCTATAGACATGGCACAGAGTTCAAATTAATATTAGGTGGATACTATGGCATTTTTGTGGTAGTTAGGACCTTGGCAGTAGGCAAAGCTTTGCCTAACTGCCAAGCATGGTAGAATCCATCAAATTCATATGACTTTTAGCTTGTAGCATGTTCAAACTTCTCCGTGATTTTGAAGATGACAGTTTAATAACTTTTGGAGCAAAATGGAAATGAGAAGCAAAATCTGGGAGGTTCAAAGCACAGGAAAAATCTGCATGAATTCTCTACAGAGAAATCTCAACAAGCAAAAGCAAAATCTGACAAAAGCAAGCACAAGAAAAAGCCTCCAGAGAAATTTAAATGAAATCTCCAAAGAGAAATCTGAATGCAATCTCCAAAAGGAAAATCTGAATAGCCAAGTCTTTTGTTCTCACTCCTATTTATATCTTTTTTGTAAGCTACCTTCTCTTGTTTTGCTTATGATCTTAGATCTTGATAAGCCCCCCTCCCCACACTCCTTTGTTTCAAGGTAACATTTTCTAAAAATAACTTTTACTTTTTTATTCTAAATTTCTTTCTTTAAACTTTGGATTTTTATTAATTAAAAAAGAAAGAGAAGGCCATCTTTAATTTGCCTTGAATGGGCTAACTAATTACAAACATACATTCTTTTAGAAAATGTTGGCGGGCTTATCTCAAAATAAATCATACACCATATTTTAACAAGATTTTAAAAAGAAAAATATATTATTTCTTTTAATAAAATAAGCATTTTATTTCAGCAGAATTTTGCATTAACTCATATATATATGCTTGACATATATATATGTTTGATTAAAAGGTTTTACAATTAATTTTTTTAAACAGCAATTTAGTCTTAGAATGGAATTTATTTAAAACAAAATATTTAAATGCAAATACAACTTATATAAATGTAATTAATTTTATCTTTAATGCAAAACCCTGCTGATATTGGACTATAAACTTAATTCAGACCTACAATACTAATTAAGTTTATAGGAGGCTGTGAAGCATGGATCAGACTTCAGATCCATTGCTTCAATATAAGCACTCAGTTTATATTAAGACAGCAAATAGATAAAACATTTTCAAACATTAATGGTAAGGCTTGAATCTTCTCCATACTCCAATCCTTCAGCTGTCCATGTCATTAAAAATCTAATGATGGCATGTTCAAAGTCATTGCTGCAAATTTTGTTATCATACTCATGTTGACAATGTCATTCTGATATGTCATATGTAGGACCCTAAGCCCATTTGAATACACAGAAAAGGGATGGGTAGAATACAACTGAATATGTAAATATTTAACTATATATATATATATATATACTTTAAGCTAGATGTAATTAGAGAGTATTTGAACCCAAACTCTCAAGCTCCCTTTATTCATCCACTTTATCTCATACAACTGATATACATGACCACATACATGTGAAAAAGATAAATGATCTCCAATATGCATATTTCATAATGAACCAGCAATGATCAGTTGGTTTGGATCATCATCTCCCACACTTGATCTGGATGAACTGATGTGCACTGGTTCAGCATAAAATACATATAATCTTTTTATATGTATTTGGTCATGTGTACTGATTGTATGAAATGGAGTAGATGACCCAGAGAAGATTGAAAGTCTGGGTTCAAATCACTTCTAATTAGATCTACCTTAAAACTATGTGTACTATACTTGTATTTAAATGCTATAAATAATAAATAAGTAAAAATATTTACAAAATAGTAATGATGAATAAATGAATAATAATAATAATAATAATAATAATAATAATAATAATAATAATAATAATAATAATAATAATAATAATAATAATAATAATAATAATAATAATAATAATAATAATAATAATAATAATAATAATAATAATAATAATAATAATAATAATAATAATAATAATAATAATAATAATAATAATAATAATAATAATAATAATAATAATAATAATAATAATAATAATAATAATAATAATAATAATAATAATAATAATAAAATAAAAAATAATATAATAATAATATAATAATAATAATAATAATAATAAAATAATAAAATAAAAAAAAAATAATAATAATAATAATAATATAATAAAATAAAAAAATAAAAAAAAAAAAAAAAAAAAAAAAATAATAATAAAATAGGACACTTTCTTGGATATCTTCTTAAAATATGAAAACAAAATTTTAAACTAAGGTATGAATTATATCCAAAACACATGCAAAAATCTCAATGTTGTTATGGAGGATTGTTTACATAGGCATAAAATATGATTTAATAAAATTAAATATAGCTATAATATTTAATTTCTACCAAATAACTACTTTGGTTTTTATTGTTAGTCATTTTATTAACATGGATATTATATAAATATCTACTTTTATCTACTACATATACTTTATCTAAAATATTTAACATAAATATTCCTAACCATTAGCATCTTAGAATATATTATTCTATATATATATATATATGGTTTTAAACGACAGTGCATTTATATGCAAATATATGTAAATCATGGGTATTTTGCTCTACTACATGGCAATAAAACATCAAGTATTTAAGAGAATTTGATCATCATAAAGAATGAAAATTTTTTAAAAGGTCAATAAATCAGATTATTATAATAAGTAAACAATTCTAAATATTAATTTAAACAAAATTAAAACAGCCATTTTTAAATTTACATTCACACAAATAAATCCTATTTCTATACTAGTATAAATATATGTTTTAACTTATTCAATACCTATTTTTTAAAACCATTCTCCAGGAAATACATCTATATAATAGCAATATGCTCTGTAGATTGTATATTTTATTTTAATAAAAAATAATTGCAAAAAATAATAAAATATAAATGTTAAATTATAAACTATAGTTCTTTAAACAATCTATAGTTTTCAGTTGAACTAATTCTCTGGATGCTGGTTTCAAAGAATTTTAGGATTATGCAATCTTTTTTCTATTCTGAGTAAAAGTCATTAATGCAGGTGTGCAAATAATGTTCTTTATCCATAGTAATTTTCTTTTTACCTTGCAGTAATTAGATTTTGAAGATAAAGTATAGCTGCATTTATTTTTATTACTTATAACTTTCTTGTTTTTAATTGATGCTCAAAATAAGATGTTAATAACTTAAAGTAATTTTGAAATTTGTTTGCCTTTGAGAAGCAAATGTTTCTTGATTTCTGTCTTCCATCTTTGAAATAGCTGCTATTATGTGACTATTAAAACTAAACATAGAAACACTTAACAATTGTCTAAGTCTTATCAATAAAGTTCAGTTATATTTATATATCCTTATTTCCCACATCATTAATTAAGTCATATTGACTATAGTAATGCACTAAGATTCATTTTTTGACCCCTTTTTGTACCTACTTTGTCATTGAAACAAAAAAAAAAAAATCCTATTATTTAAAGATCCCTGCAACCCCATTTACATGTCTTCTTATAGCATCCTTTTACAAATAAATATTTTAAATTACATAATATTTGCAATTTAAAATATTAAATAAATATTTTTACCATAAAATATTATAAAATTTCAATAAATTAATTTTAAATAAAATATAAAACATACACACACACATATATATAAGTTTTAAACTATAGATTAAATTTATATTAACTATTTCAAAAATCATTTTGAAGTATTTTAATTTAAATATGAATATTAATTTTAACATGACTATTAAAAAACTTTTATACACATTTAAAATATATATTTGTAGCACATTAATTTTTAACATGATGTTGTATTTGGACCATTTAATGTCATACATGCCTTGAATTGAAAATGTTGCTACTTTATACTAAAAGTTATTGCAGATAATAAGTTATTATAAGTTTCAATGATCGCTGCATAAGGTATTCAATTATAATAATATCATATTTAAAATAAGCTAATAAAAATATTTAGAATGTAAGTATTATTAAGCTTAGATTATTTTTGTATATCGCATTTATCTTATTCCCACGGGGAAATTTTTTTTTTATTTTTAGCTTATTCAAATTCTTATTGATTACAAATTAGTATTAGCTGTAAGTCACATAGGAGCTTTGAAATACTTAATTGCTTTTCTAAACATTATATTTAGTTCGTTATCTAAGAGCAAATTAATCTTTATGAATGGAAAATCATAATTAAATATACCTCTTATTACTTCATACTTAAATGTATCTAGATTATATAATTAAAGTTAAATTAGTTAGTTAAATAAGTCTATGATTCTACTTTTTACATTATATACCATGAAATGGTTGAAAACATATAACATTTATTTGAATAAATGATTGATTATCTATCTATATATAAGTTTTACATTTATATAAAAAAAATGTTCTCGCTCATTTTAAATTTATTTCTACCATAAATTAATGTAATAATTTAATGACTGAATTTTAGCAAAGAATTGTATATTATCGTTATAACGGTAAAATATATACTTTATTTTGTACATATTAATATAAATATTTTTTTATTCATGATATGCTATAGGTTTTAACTCCATTTATTATCTTATCTCATTTCATATGAAGTCTCTAATAGAAATGCATTTTCTTCAATCTTTTTTTAATTTGAAATGGTTCCTCATATAAATTATAAAACTATTTGAACTTGTTTCTGCAGGTTACTAACCCACCCGGGAATTTTAATCGAGAAGAAAATTAATAAATACTAACTGATCTACAAAATTTATTCACTACGCAACCAAACATAGAATCAGCTCTAACTTTATTTATCATATAATCAAGTATAAACTATGTAACTCAAATAAATTTACTCACAAATAGATTAACTAATTTATATAAATATGTACAATTACTTAT
Organism: Epiperipatus broadwayi; assembly: GCA_028023455.1. Lineage (NCBI taxonomy): Eukaryota > Metazoa > Onychophora > Udeonychophora > Euonychophora > Peripatidae > Epiperipatus > Epiperipatus broadwayi. The sequence continues at coordinate 6,469,672 of JAQFVV010012441.1, read as the reverse complement.
ACAAAATAAACACTAAAATAATAAACGTTATTTGATTCATTATAAAATCAGAGCTGTTGGTCTTTTTGATTATACATCCGCTTTTTCGTTTTACTAATAATTCAATCGTATAAATGACATCTTTTTTTTATTTTTTTATTAAGGAAATATTTATTGGAATACAGATTCTACAGATTACATTAAATTATATCTCTATTCATTTACATTCGTTTTAGTCTTTGTTTACATTGATTAAATTCAACTTGAATTTACATCTCTCTTTTATCTTGTGCAGTTTTATGTTACATCTTGGTCTTTGGTTACACCGCATCAAATCAATCAGCCATTTTTCATTTGGTAGTAGGCTTTGTCTGTTTTCTATTATCTTTGTTCTTTCCTCTTTTCCTCACTCTTCATGTCATCTTTTTTTCTATCTTCATTTCTCCTTATTTCTTGTCTCTTCTAGTTTCAGTTGACAAATCGTTTTATAACTTAGATGTCAGTTTAAGAGGTTTGATTGTCTGCTCATCAAGAGTGATCTGTTCCCATGTATCTGCATACAGTCTGTGGGATGTCATAAGATATTCTCTGGTTTTCAGACTGCAAAGGGGTCTCAAAAAACCCTGTGACACCTAATCTTCCACTTTGCAAAGAGAATCATGATTACCATTCAGATTATAGAAAATTCCCCAGTTCTCAGTGCCCTACTGATATCCAGTGTCTGAGAGCATCCTGACCTAATACTAGATATCAATTTCATCTCCATGTTTCTGAATTTTGAGCACCGGGAAATAAGATGATCAATATCCTCTTCCTCCTAGTTGCATAATGGGCAGTTGGGAGAAATGCTCTTAAATTCCCTATGATCTACCAAGAATTGGTTTGTTAGAAGAGCATCCAGACTGAATTTGACAATGAAATTTACTGGCCTGACATCTAATGACCAGTATTTGGATTTTTTTATCAATATTTTTTAAGGTTGATTCTAGTCTGACTGGGTTACTCTGCTGACTGGGATGCATAAGTTTGTATCCATCCCAGTACTTAATCCTTCTATAGAAAGATTTTCTTTGGCAGATGTGAGCTCTGCCACATGATTCTCCATTTCTGCTAACCACCTATTCTTGTTAGGGGGTGGGGTGTCAGTGGGTTCAACTAAAGTAAAATATTAGTTCCTACCTTCTAAATCTTTAGTTACCCTCAGAATAGCTATCATCTTCTGCATGAATAGCAGTTGGATGTCATGCAGACCAAGACCATTTAAGTCCTTGGGTTATCTCATTCTGTTCAGGCTTACACAAAATTCTACCAGGTGATGATTTTCATAACACTTTTTTACACTGTGACTCTATTTTATTTTGGAAGGCCTTGGTCGGCCTGATAAATGGTAGATAATATGCAATTCTAGGGAAGACCAGCATATTCAACAATGTCACCTTGTGTGGAAGTGACAGGGAGATCAAGTATAAAGTGCCAGCCACTTTTCTCGTCCTTTCTAGTAGCATGGATTCTATCTGACATCTCATTTCTGACCATGACATCACCACTGGCAGCCCCAGAAAATTTTGGGGTGTGCCTGTGAAGTTAGATATAATGGTTTTGCCACTACAGGCCTTCCAGACTGCTGTTTTTGCTGGATTCACTTTCATATGGTACTTGATGGCACACTGTTCTAGAAGTGAGTATAGCTGGGGAAGATGCTTCACAGATGGGAGGAGGATGGTTACATCATCTATGTATGATATATGGTGAATCACCTCCCCCAGAACTGGGACAAATACTCCAGGCAGTCTTTTCTCTACTTCTTTCAAGAAGGGGTCAATATATGTTATGAAGCACAGGGTGCTTAGCAGTGACCCCTGTGGTATTGAAATGTGTGGCTGGAATCCAGGGGCAAGAGAGCCATTTAAAGATACATATATATTCCTGTTGATCAGCAAATTAGTGATGATGTTAATATAGACCAATGGAACTCCATAGCACATGAGGACTGAATTGTTGAGCTGGCACCACAGAGTAGAAGACTGCTGCAAAGTCCAACTGGACAATCACTGGTAATGATTTTCTTTTCTCCCTGATGTAATCAAGCATTACCATGAACTTGTGAACAGCATCTCCAGTGGAATGACCTTTACGGGCAAATTGATGCCTGGAAATCTTTTCAAGCAGCTGCTGCTGAATCTTGTCTTTTATTAGTGATTCGACAGCAAATGACATCTTTAAACAAACTATCATTAAAATGAACATTATATAAAAATCATAACTACGCAATTTGTAAACTTTCAGCATGATGGAAATTTATGAAATAAATGACTTATCGTATTAGAATAATCTTTTATATTATAAATAAAATGTTTACTTTTTTTATTCATTATAAACATGGAATCTTTATACCAAAGAAAATTATTAATATAATTATTTTCAAACTCATAATTATTTATGTCTTGCAATATCACCTAATATCAATAATTATACCTAAACAAATATTCAGTATCATTAAAATCAATAAAATCAAAATTATAAATATCTTTATAAAATGATGTAATTTTTATGTTATTACATTGAGGGTGGATAGCAATCCTAACATTGTTGCTTACTGAAATTTTTCGAATTATTCACTAGGCTTTGCTGGGTTTCAGGCACTTTTCATCAATGATATGTTCTAATGTGAATAACCTCTTTAATCTATAATAAGTTTATAATGCCATAAAATATCATATAATCAAGTATTCAAATTTATTTACTCATTTCATTAAATTTAAAATATCTTTAATTTCATATATTGCTATTTCTTTTCTACAACTCATTGATATTTGAGCCTAATTATCCTTTATAAACAACTCAAAATTAATTGCTATATACTGAGCTACATACTTATTGACTTTATCAGCATTATTAATAAGGAATAAGTACCTTATCTATATAGACTTCAAAATTTATAATATTTTTTCTCTCACTATTTACCAGTAAACCCTTTTCCTCTGTATCATTATTACTGTCTTTAGTAATCTCCATAATTTCTTTAAATTCAATTTTCGAACTTTTAAGCTGTATTTTATTCATTAAATTGAACTTACAATTATCTTGACATTCAATCCTAATTTGAGATTTATCAATCTTATCTTCTAACTTGTCAAAATCAGTTTCAGATTCTTCTTTCTGTTCATATATATATAATTCGATTTATTAAGTATATATATATAAAATAAACTTTAGCTTTGGAAGAAGCTAAATGTTAAGATTAATTTTTGTGCCAAGATTCCTAAATAAGTTTTTTATATATAGCTTAATTTTCTTATTGATAAAATATTGCTACTACTTTATAATACTATAATTTTACATGTTAGAGCTGCTATATAAGTATTTCATCTTTTATATAGCTATAAAATAATTTTATATAGCTTAAATAATAAACATAATTTATGTAATAAATGTTTAAGATTTTAAAACTCTTTAGATTTTAAAATAGTTAGTAATGTCCATGACAAACAATGCAATTTTAAGTTAATAATGCTAATTTAGTTGTAGTTAACTGTTAAAATGTTTTGAAAAAGCTTATATTAATTTTAAAGGGTGCTTTTCTCAAGAACTGGACAAGCTACCAGGCAGCGCTGCAGAACCACCAAGAAACCTGCAATTCATAATTTTTTTTTTTTTAATATTCGCTAAAAATTGCTTAATTTTAGAAATGGTAATTCCCCCCCCTGCCGCACGAGACAAATCAGTCAAAATTGCTGAAATTGAAATGTAAAAAAAAAAAAAAAAAAAGCTAAAAATCACTTTATTTTAGAAATGGTAGACCTCCCCCCGCCGCACGACAAATTGGTCAAAAGCGATGAAATTGAAATGTATAATTGAAAAAAAAAAACTATAATAAAAGCCTACGAAATTAAACAAAAACATACTAAATCTCAAAGCGATTTAAAAAAAAAAAATTTATAAAATGTAAAAATAACAGCACGAAAAACTGCTGGAAATGTCTTAAAAAAGAATCAGTCTCAGTTATCTAACTAACAGATCTAATAATCTTTTATTAATAAAGGTTCTTTTTGAAAGTACATATTAAGTAATCAATGTTCCTATTAATCTATAATAGCATCATTAGAGTTTAAATTCAGTTAATAAGTTACTCTATTACTAGTTTATATCAAAATTATTGCAAGTACTCGTATTAAGTCACACATATATAAAATCAACAAAATATACATAAAATAATCAGAATAGAAAATACAATTTGAAAGTAATTTATCAATTTCTCTGGGGAGTGAGTTCATCTTTCAGCAGGTCATTGAATTTTTTCATCCTTACATATATAGATACATCTATCCTTACAAAATGAAACTTGGGCATTGTAGATTGCTCCATTAGTGACAAAATATATATATATTATATTTTTCCCGTCTATTGATCGCGTTTTCTTTCACTTAAAGTTTTTTATGTTTAAAATAACTTAAGCACAATTTAGAAACTGAAAAAATAGCTAAACATTTTTGGTACTATATGTAGTATAAAGAAATTTCCAGAACTCGGGTCACGTGACTGATTGATGTTGCAAGTTTTATCGCGGGGAAATTGATTCTCTATATTTTTAAAATCAACAAGTGTATTTTTTTTTTTTTTTTACAAAAGCACCCTATTTTTTTAAAAAATGGAAAATAATACTTTTTCTCGTTTTAAATTATAAATCAATAATATCAACAAATTAAAAATCCTTCTTTTTCTTTTCAAAACTTTATTTTCTTGTATCAATACTAAACATTTATAAGTTGTGAGTGGAGGGAGTTTGAAGATGGTAAATGTAACAATTTATATAATATAAAACTCCAACGTTTCAACTGTTTTTATCTTCTTACAGTTATTTTTGGAGTTTTATATTATATAAATATGTTCAGCATTGATATAATAAAATAAAGTTTTTGAAAAGAAGGATTTTTAATTTGTTGATATTATTGGAGAACATATATTTTAAAAGAAAAAGTGATTGTACATTTGCAGTGTTATAATATATGATTATAAATAAAATAATTTATATATATGCATTTTCTCAAAATATTGAGCCATCAAGCTTTCTGGGGTTTCTTGGGAGGGGCTTCCTCCGTTATTATTTTTTATTTGGCTTTGGGATGAAAGGAAGTAAAATGAAAACATTACTGTTCTATTTAGTTTGTGCTTTGATGAAGACAAAACTTAACCCTAACATGTAATACTTTTTATTTATTGTTTGAAAAAAATTCGAATGAAAACTGCTATATACATTCCATTCCATAAGTTTTAAAGTTTATACAGCTTTTTATGGACACACATGCGCACAACAAATTAGAATTAAAACAACTAATAAACAGACATATTATCAAAAACTGACACAAACAAATGAAGGCAAAAGTCTAATGATTTCTTTAGGTTATGTGTTTATGTATAATAAATAAATAAATAAAACAAACACAAATTCCAGTTAAACTAAGACCTTGATATAAACACAAAAAAACTAAGACCTTGTGGCAAAACCAATCAGTCACATGACCCGAGTTCTGGAAATTTCTTTATACTACATATAGTACCAAAAATGTTTATCTGTTTTTTCCGTTTCTAAATTGTGCATAAGTTATTTTAAAAATAAAAAACTTTAAGTGAAAGAAAACGCGATCAATAGATGGGAAAAATATAATATATATATTCATATTTTGTCACTAATGGAGCAATCTACAATGCCCAAGTTTCATTTTGTAAGGATAGATGAAATACATAGGCTCATATATACCTGTATCTATATATGTAAGGATGAAAAAATTCAATGACCTGCTGAAAGATGAACTCACTCCCCAGGGAAATTGGTAAATTACTTTCAAATTGTATTTTCTATTCTGATTATTTTATGTATATTTTGGTGATTTTATATATGTGTGACTTAATCCGAGTACTTGCAATAATTTTGATATAAACTAGTAATAGAGTAACATATTAATTGAATTTAAACTCTAATGGTGCAATAATTTTTGATATAAACTAATACGCTATTACAGGTTACTACGAGGTTTGAATTATTATCTGTTAGTTAGATAACTGAAGAGTGATTCTTTTTTAAATCGCTTTGACATTTAGTATGTTTTTGTTTAATTTCATAGGCTTTATTATAGTTTTTTTTTTAATTATACATTTCAATTTTAGTGCTTTTGACCGATTTGCCGTGCGGCAGGGGGGTCTACCATTTTTAAAATTAAGCGATTTTTAGCGAAAATTTAAAAAAAAATTTATGAATTGCAGGCTTCTTGGTGGTTCTGCAGCGCTGCCTGGTGGCTCATCCAGTTCTTGAGAAAAGCACCTTTTAAAGTTAAAAAACCAAGTTCAAATCCTATATTTTGATTGGCTGGTGTTTAAAACTAAGGCTATAATATTTAATTACCTTTAACTGTAAAACATAATATTCCAGTTAAATATTTAAAAAGTAATTTAATTTGAAAAGAGTTTAATAAAGCTACTAATTTAAGTTAGAATTTTAAGGTAGTAAATAAATAAAAATTGAATGAATGAATAAATATTAAACTTATTTAATATTATTTATCTTAAAATATTTTTATAAATAATGTTTAAACCTATTCTGATATTTGTCTAGATAAATGTATTAAATTGTATTAAAATTGTTTGAAATATTTGATTTATTACAAGATATAACAGATTTAATTATGCAATATTTTTATTTTAACCTTGTCTTTTAATTTTTAATTAATTATTTGGATTCAGCCAAGAAGTGTTTGTATTTAATTAATTTCAAGTGTCTAGACAAAAATTTTATAAAATTAAATATTTACTTAGGTATATTTTTAATTAACAACCTCCTCTTGTGGGAGTTAGATCAAATATTTAAGCTAATCAAGAAAGGGGTTGTAATGTAAATGATTAATAAACATTCTGGTAAAATTGTTACACAACAAATAGTATAAATAGGTGATATTGTCACATGATTAAGATTAATATTCTCAATCAATTTTAATTTTAATGTTGTTTGTAGCAGTTGAATTTTAAAACTCTACTGAAATTTTTTTTAAAAAGTGTAATTTTATTAAAATTTATTATTTTCTAGCTCAATATGACAGGGTAACTTAAAACTATCTTGATACAATTATCTGAACAGTAACACCAATGGAACTGAAGTCTCTACATCTGCCAGTGGGAATAGTAATATACTTCACTCTTGAAATGTTTAAAAAATTATTTTTAAAATGTATTGTGTGGGAAAGTTTCAAAAATTATTATTGTTGCAATTATTCTGATTTTAAAACCATTGCCAATTTTGTAGTCCAACAGAATGTCTGTGTTAAAATTAACCATAGAACATTTTTATTATGTTTGATATAATCTTAAGTGATCATTGTGAAGTTGATGAAATAGGGTTTGATTGACAGAAAAAACATGTCTTGCATGGAGATTAGTTGATTTTTTCATCAAACTCGGTTATACATATATTGAAGTAATCAATCTTAACTTAAGATTGAGCTTCATGGTTCTATCTAGTAATCTATGTTTAAACCCTATATCCCACCCTGCTACTTTAGTCATGTATATACATATTATGTATATAGTTGAGATGTGCGCCTAAAATTTATATAGTTTAACTTTTCAATATTTATTATTATTAATTCCTTTTTTGACATTAAAAATACATGGGTGTGGCTCATATATATATATTGTAGGAGCAAAAATAGTAACAAAATATTGATTTTTAAAAATATTTCGTTATACGTCATTTGAAAACTTTTCTTTTTAAATTTTTTTTTCTATTAAAATCTATATTTTTATAAAATCCAAGATGGAAGTTGCAATTGTTAATTGTCCAAAAATAATTACAGGGGTGGAAATATAATATTGTTTTAGTCTTGGAAAGAAAATTTTAATTAATGTTTTTACTTAAAATAAAATGAGGATTAATATTAAAGATTTTACTTTTGTTATACACATTTTTGTCAAATCATTTGCATCTTCAAACAATGAACAAAAAAACTTAGGATTTTGGATTAAAGATTATATTTGAGGTAGAAATAAATTAAAAGCATTCCAGAAATACCTGAGCAGTATATAAAATGGGCCAATTTTAAACACCACCAGATTAGCTACTATTGAGAGAACTGTGCTGTTATAACCCATGCTGCTTTGTAATATAAAAATGATGATTGGGTAGAAATCCCATCACTTTTCTAATCCTTGGGGGGGGGAGTCATCTTCCATGGCTGTCCCATCCTTGCTGTAGAATGAACTAAAGGGCTGACTTGAGAACTTTGCAATGCTGATCAGAAGCTGGCTGTCACCAAGAAGAATTCACATGGATCCATTAAATGCCATTCTTTGAAAAATGGACTCTTAAATGGTGCAAGATATATTATTTCAAACTGCCACCATTGAAACTAAATCTAGTTTGCCTAACTAGTCTCAAACTCTATTAAGATTTCTCCTAACATATTATTTATTAACTTTGTGTCTTACTAAAATGTAAATTGCTCTCAAAGAATTTTTATGAATCTTATTCTCTCTCATATGCTTTAACTTTGGTGCGGTCATTTATTTATATGTATTTACTAATTGATTTTATATGTATGCTTTTATTATTATTAATATGTCAATCTCAAGCAATCTGACGAGTTGAATTTTTAAAATCTTTTCTTCTTTATTATAAGTAAATCTTCAAGAATTAAGGTTATTAATGTCCCTTTAAAACATAACACATTATTAATTAATATGCTCACCATATTGTTTTCATGAATCAACATTGTCTCTTGGACACATATTTTGTATACAATGGACAGCATTACAGACAAGTTTTTGGTACTCCTATGGGCATACCTATCTCAGGAGTAACAGCTGATTTATTCATGGAAAATATAGAAACTCGTGCTTTAGAAGCATCTTTAAAACTTCTCATTTGGCTCAGATACATAAATGACACTTTTATCATATGGCAACATAGTGAAAAATAAATTGGATGATTTTTTTACACTTAAATAATATGCATCCTCATATTAAATTTACAATGGAGACAGAGTCTGATGGAAAACTCTCTTTTTTTGATGTTCTAGTCACCAGAACACCAAATAGTTTATTGTTTTTAATTTACAGAAAGAATACACACATGGACAGATATTTACATTTTCATTCTCATCATCACCCAACTCAAATAGTTTCTGTAGCCAAAACTCTTTAAAATAGAACAATTAACCTTTCAGATAAGTCACATCTGAAAGAAGAAATAAATCATATCAATAATGTTTTATTAGAAAATAGTTATAATTATAAATTTATATAAAAAAAGCCTTATTTCAAGTCCAAAGTGGACAAAATAGGAAACAAAAAAATGATAAATCAGTTATTAGGATTTGTGTTCCATATGTAAAAAAAAACTACAGATAGTATTGGATATATATTAAAACACTATAATATAGTATAATGATTGGGGATAGGAGACTTAACATATCTACACTACCAGGTCCCACTAGGCATTTGAACCTAGAAAATTTATAAAGTAGGAAGATACGTAAGTTTAAAAAAAATTATTTTATATATTTTGATTCCGATCGTTATCCCATTGTCAATAGCTCAGTGGAACAGCAGAGATTTATATTTTAAAATTCTTATCTAAGAATTTTTTTTAAAAAAGAATAAAATAAGCCACTGCCAGAAATTAACACACAAACATTTATTTATGCACATATATATAAAATTTAGCATTATTATTTTAGTATGTTTACATTTTAAAATTTAACTTACATTTTAAAATTTGATTTTAGATTTTAATTTACATTTTAATTTTTATAAGTTCGCACAGATGGATTTATAAGTTTGTTTTATAATGTTGAGTATAGATCGGTTACATAGATTACACAGTTAAAAACATTTCAAAATAAACATAAACGATCAAAATATAAAGTCATTGATGGAATGCAGAGGGAAATTTATAAGAAACCCAATGGCATTCATCATAAGATGCCGCATTGACACCAATAACTTAAAAGACATCTGCATAAATACATTTTAGATACTCATCATAAGGTATCATTATTTACCGAATGTCTATATATTTTGATCAAATATGAAAACCAAAAACATAATTAACCGATAATTAATCCATGCAAGCATCCATACCCAACTTAAATTTAATGCATTTAGAGTGTCGAGTATGAATAGACTACATAGATTGCATTTGAAAAGAAAATATTTTATCCCTCATTTAACCTTAGGCCAAAAGTACACAGTTAAAACAGTGTCAAGCCATCTGATATATTGATGTATTCAATATAATACGAATATGACAGCACAAATATAGGTTAAGAAAAGAAATTGACTTTCATCCTGATAGCAATACTACATCTATCTGATGAGAAGAGAAATAAAAAAAAACTCCATAGGAAGGAACTGCGGTCTCCATCTTATAATTCCTTCCATAGGCAAAATGGGAGTGTGCAGTGTATAAAGTGATTCTGCCCATAGTGAATCTCATACACCAATATATTCAATCCATTGACTTAATTCAACTATTGAATGAATAACCTAAGATTACCCCCCCCCCCTAATATAACTTTACAAATCTATATAGCCATTCATGCCCGACTTAAATTTAACATTTATATAAATTAGTTTAACGAAAAACAGAAATCATAATAAAAACTTAAAGAACAAAAAAAATAAATAAATAAATGGAAATGATTTTACAAAAGAAATACATTAAATAAAATTACTTATTAATAAATTAAGTTGGACAGAGAGGATTCTATTGCAATTATTTTAAATATGAAACAAGTTTTAGAATTAAAGTTCTTATTGTTTAGTATACTGGAGTTGTAGAAATATATTTAAAGCTTATTAGAGTTCATAAAGTTCTTATGGTTTTAAAAAGATCATCTTTATCCATTGCTTGCCATTTGAACATGAATTCTCATGTCGTTCTAAAGAGATTGGTATTCTGTTGGCCATTTTATTTATTCATCTGGAGGTCTTTTACTTTAGCTGATCCTCAATGTAGAAAATGATAGGTCATTTCTTTTTCTTTCTTAGCAGAATTGAAGGAATTGAAGAGGGCATCTTTTCAATCCCTTCTCCTTTAACTCTGCACTAACACATATCACCACCGCTATCACACTTCTCTCCCAGCTTTCTTCACTCACTTTTTATAGTAGACTTTCAGATCCAGTGGACATTATGTCATGATGATGGTAATGGTCTTTTCACTGAGGTCCAATTCCATGAGTGATTTCCCCTATTGGCTATTCTGATTTCATTGTTTTTCTCTCCTATGTGATCTTTGCTTATACATTTTAAATGCGCAAGGGCTAGTTTACATTTAACTAGTTAAAACAATCATTTCCATTTTATGATTAATTAATGTGTTTTCCAAACTTAAAGATATATTTTCATCTCTAAATCTTTTTAAGTTTTTGTTGAAAATTTAGTTTTAAAACTTTTTCTTTTTTTTAAATAAAGTTTCATTTAATAATTTTTTTAATTTCTCATCTGTGCGATTTTATATATATTAGAGTTTAGATGACTTTTTAATTTTCAATTTTTAATTCTTAAAAAAGTTTTTATTAGCGAACTTTTATTTTTTCATGTTTAATAATTAAAAAAAAGAATGTAATGGCGGATGTGCCCGTTACAATAGATATAGCATTTTCTACTCATCAAAAGATCAACAATATAATAACCAAGCCTAAGGATTCAATCCCTCTTGAATCTCATGGTGTTTAGCAAATCTCATGTGAAAATTGTAAAGCTTCTTTCATAGGTATGAGTAATTGTTGCATCAGTTTTAGGAGAGATGAGCATGCTAATGTAGTTAAACAACACTCATCATTATAAGCACTCTCACTCCATACTATAGATTCAGGTCATAAAATTGATTTTTTTAGTACCAGGATAATATCCCAATGTAATAATCTCTACCAGTGCAAAATTAGAGAAGCCATTGAGATACTTAAAAGGCCAGATTGTATCAATAAGGGAGATGATACATGCAAGCTTCCTCCTATTTGGAAAGATTTTTTTAAAAAACACTCTTAATTTACCATTTTTGCTATTGGTGGAACTTTAACATTTTTTTTAAAATCAATGATTGTAGCGTCACCTAGTGGATGACTTGTGTGATCAAGTCAAAATGTTGATATATCAATATTTAAAACTTTTTTAACACAGATGAACCCGCAAAATATGTCTTTTATATATGCAACCCGTGAAAATCTTTGTACCAGTATTATTAACCTCTATGGTTTAACGGTCAATGAAAAAGGCCTTTAACATAATCTGCACTACACGGGCGCCATCTAGGCATTTGAACCTAGAAAAATTTATATAGTAGGCAGATACGTATGTTAAGATTCAAAAAATTCTTATATATATTATTCTGACCATTTGCCCATGGTCACTAGCTCATAGAGTAGCAGAGATTTAAACATTTTTATAAGTTTTAATAGATTTGGATTCTCAAAATATATTAATATTTAAAACAATAAAATAAAAGAAGCCACTGCCAGTAATTAACACACAAATAGATTTTATTAACGCACATTTAAAATTTGAGGAATAAATTTATTTTAGATTTTAACATTAATAATTTTTTTAAATTTTAATTCAAATTACTATTTAAATAGACAGCACAGATGGATATTTAAATTATATTTTACTTTAGCATGTCGAGCATAGATAGTCTACAGATTTTTTTCCACTTAAAAATTTATCAAAACATTCATTCAATCTCAGACTAAAAGTTCGTAGCCAACCCAATGTCAGCTTCCAGATATATATTTGCAACTAATGTAATATGAAGATGCTAGCATAAAACCATGCTGACAGGAATGTGCATCTGACAACGTGATATTATTTGAAGGAAATGATCCATGTCCAGAACAGGAAAGTGCATCTGCCTGACTAAGGAATCATGTATATAATTATTTTTAAAGAGTGCTACGTATGGGGGAGAGCAGTCTTTCTGCCATCTTATAAATCCCTGTCCATAGAGCTAGAAGGGGTCAATGGCGCAGGAAATACATCTGCGACCATTTCAATGACATGACTGCCTCTTTGGGGTCATGCATTCAGTTGGGCATGTTGCCCTGTATGCTAAACATGCTTCATATTACATTAATATCAACACCCATATATCCTTCCACAAGCATTGCCCTAACTACCAAACAAATAGCCTGAAATTAAAATCCCTTAAATTAAACATAAACAAATTTAAACAGTTATTAATCTTTATTCATGCAGCTATCTACACCCAACATTAATTTAATACATTTTATTTAACAGATAGAAATACATAACCTAGTTAAATACAAACATAAATAATTATATTAAAAAAAGTGGAAATGATTGAAATAGCAAACGTATATAAAAACAAATATTTATAATTGATTTAGAGTTCTATTCTTGGTCAGATAAGAGTACATTCATTTATATTACTTTTTTTTTTGATTGATTACTTATTGACGTTATACGGTAATTATTTAAAAGAAAGTTCAATTGGTAAAAGTTTATACTTTACGGATTTTGCAGATTTTGAGGTCCATCTTCGTGATCACTTATGTAGATCGTTTGTTCTTCCTTTTTAAAAATGAAGCCGCTACTTGCCATTCCTTTTTGGTCCCTAACTGTCATAGGGAGGTCTCAGCTGGTTGTCCAGAAAATTAAATTTATTGCAGACTTCCACATCATGAAAATCTGCAATATAGCTAGTTATAACAACATGTTCATAGTCAGCTCTCAGATCACAATTATAATAATAATTTGGCTTTTATATTTTTATTAGTCTCTTATCATCCAATCTTTGGATTCAACCAGCAAGATGTCACTAATCCTCTGGTGTTTCAATTACGGTCCATGCTGACATTTCTGGTGTTTGCATTGGTCCTTTAATTTCTTTGTACTCTCTTATCTGACCCTTTAATTTATTTTAAATACCTCAAGGGCCAGTTTACTTTTGAACAATCATTTAATTAATAAGAGAATCATTTCCATTTTCTAAAATTATAGAAATCAACATTATTTCTATTTCCAAAAATATCAAATCGTTATATCTTTCCTTTTTTTACAAAAAAAAAAAATACTTTCAAATATTTTTATTTTTTTTAAAATAGTTTTTAAAGTTGTCCATCATATGATCTATATAAACATTAAACAGTTTTTAAATTTCAGTTTTTCAGTTAAGTTTTTTTTTTTTTTTAATAAATCAATTTTTATTTATGATCCTTTATTTTCATTTTAAAATAATGTGACGGGATATTATATTCTGTTACAACGGGAAGAAAATATTTAAACAGCTTCAAGTACTTGAAAAAATGTGGATTAAGAAATGTAATTTATTTAGTAATTTATCTTTTCTATTAGCATGTAAAAATCACAACGTTATACCCATTTGCTGTAAAATTATGTTTAACAAGAACAATTATAATATTAGTAAAATTCTAAAGAGAACAAGCAATATTATTTTAAACTATTTTATTAAAGAAACTCGGAAAAATCTAGACAAAATTGACAAAATATTACTAATAAAATACATCCTTTACTGTGGACTAGTTTTGATCGTATTGCAAATTTTAGATTGAGTAAAGATTCAGAATTTGTAACAGCAAAGCAAAAGAAAAAATTACAAATGCTAATTAGAACACAATCACCAAACATTACGTATCCAAATCAAAAAACCGTTTATAATTTATCTAAGAAAGTCTCTCTCTACAGATGAAGTTTCGGTTTTAAAAAAAAGATTTTAATATTGCTTTAATGCCTTCCCAGATACCTTTTGAGAAAATTATTTGTAATGTTGAATCAGCTCTTGATAAAATAGAGTCTTCATCGGCTGATTTGACTAGAGACGAGATTTGCAATATTTTAAAAAAAGCTAAGCTTCCTAAAAATAATATTTCAAAAAAAGGCAAGCAACTAAAATAATATAAAATCAGACAAATCAATTGTTGTACTTCCAGCTGATAAAGGTAATGCTACTGTTTTTATGGATTCTGTGACATTTACCATAATAAAATTTTAGATTTGCTTAATGATAAAACTTATAAACTATCAAAACAAGATTATAGTACGTATTTGAAAAAAAACAATAAAAGTCATTATTAATAAATTGCCTTTTGAAACAGAGATAAAAAATAAAATAATGCCTTGTGAAATATCATGTGTCTGTGTAAAATTTTATGGACTTCCAAAAATTCTCAAACAAGATATCCCCCTTTATCCAATAGTAAGCACAATAGGATCTCCAACTCATATTTTAGCTAGATATTTATTGGATTTCTTTAAACCTATAATCCCATCTATTAAATCATGCATTAAAAACTCTTTTCATTTTATATTTCTATTTTAAAAAATTTAAAAATTAATGCTAATGACATTCTGGTCAGTTTTGATGTCGGATCTTTGTTTACAAACATTCCAATTGATGAAGCTTTAAATATAATTTCACAACGTTGCAATTTACCAGAACATATTATTGCTTTGATTAAACATTGTTTCTTGAACACATATTTTGTATACAATGGACAGCATTACAGACAAGTTTTTGGTACTCCTATGGGCTCACCTATCTCAGGAGTAATAGCTGATTTATTCATGGAATATATAGAAACTCGTGCTTTAGAATCATCATCTTTAAAACCTCTCATTTGGCTCAGATACATAGATGACACTTTTGTCACATGGCAACATGGAAAAAATAAATTAGATGATTTTTTATTACATTTAAATAATATGTATCATCATATTAAATTTACAATGGAGAAATAGACTGATGAAAAACTTCTTTTTCTTGATGTTCTAGTCACCAGAACACAAAATAGTTTATCTTTTTCGATTTACAGAAAGAATACACACAGAAAGAGATATTTACATTTACATTCTCATCATCACCCAACTCAGATAGTTTCAGTAGCCAAAACTCTTTTAAATAGAGTAATTAACCTTTCAAATAAGTTTCATCTGAAAGAAGAAATAAATCATATTAATAGTGTTTTATTAGCAAATAGTTATAATTATAAATTTATAAAAAAAAAACCTTATTTCAAGCTCAAAATTGATAAAATAGGAAACAAAAAAATGATAAATCAGCTATTAGGATTTGGGTTCCATATGTAAAAGGAACTACAGACAGTATTGAATGTATATTAAAATGCTATAATATAGATATAGCATTTTCTGCTCATCAAAAGATCAGCAATATAATAACCAAGCCTAAGGATTCAATCCTTCTAGAATCTCATCGTGTCCATCAAATCTCATGTGAAAATTGTAAGGCTTCTTACATAGGTATGCATAATCGTCACATCAGAGTTAGGAGAGATGAGCATGCTAATGCAGTTAAACAACATTCATCAGCAGCAGCACTCTCACTCTATACTATAGATTCAGGTCATAAAATTTATTTTTCTAGTACCAGAATCATATCCCGATGTGATAATCTCTACCAGTGCAAAATTAGAGAAGCCACTGAGATATTTAAAAGGCCAGATTGTATCAATAAGTGAGATGATACATGCAAACTTTCTCCTATTTGGAAAGATTTTTTTAAAAAACATTCTTAATTTAACATTTTGGCTATTGGTGGAACTTTAATGTGTTTTCAAATCAGTGATTTTAGCACCTCTACAAACATCTTTCTACCTTTTATCACCCAGTGGATGACTCGTGTGCTCAAGTCAAAATATCAGTATATCAATATTTAAAACTTTTTTAACACAGATGAACCTGCAAAATATGTGT
>JAQFVV010012441.1:6444727-6449956 GCA_028023455.1 Epiperipatus broadwayi | reverse complement strand
TAAATATAATTAAAACATTAGAATTGACTCATTACTATCATTAACTATTAAAATATTTTATTCTTAGTCGACAAAGCACTTATACTTAAAAGATGTTATACAAATATCAGGGAAGATGTGCAAGAGTCGCATTTATCTGCCTGAGCAATCAGATCAGGATTGATTGACCAAATGGGTGTTTTCTAGCATTTCATATACTTAGATAAGCCAACATCTATTCTTGCTTGGGTTTTTTCATTTTTGTTTATGAAAAGAATCATCTTTTCATTATCATCAGGATAGTAAACTAGGGAAAAAAAAAATATAAAAACGTAAATTTTTTGTATTTATAAACACGCATCAAACCGGCAAAATGTACTTTTGAATGCTCAAAGTTTATGCAAAATACAGGTCTTCTTGAAATGAAGACATACAGTTTTGTAGTTTGAAATTTACATCTGTAGTTCTGATGCCATTCGTAGATATATAGTATTTAAAAAAGACTCTCATCCCCAGGTCATTTATTATTAAATATATTATATATAATATATCTTTCACTTAAAAATGCAAGTATTTATTGATGAATAATAGTTTATATTTACATATCAAAATACAGGAAGTTATGCTTGGGAAAGTTTAAACTTATATTTTTATAAAATAATAATTAACTATTATTTAATATTTATTATTCCTTTTTGACTTAATCACCCCAAAATAACTTCGGGAGTATGATATCATTTTATATTGGGGAAGTTATAAATGAGTTTTTAATATAATAGTAAATACTTATTTTTTCTTAAATATATATTTATTAAAAAACTAACATATATATATATATAAAGAAATGTATATATTACCAGTGTGATAAATATATTTTTGTAAAATAGCATAGACGGTATATTTCATATTTGGTATTATATAGATGATAGATATGCAATAAATTATGAAAATAATAAATTACTATACTTATTGATTCTATTGTACTTTCAATTAGATTGTATGTGTACATTTTTTTATTTTATGACTTTTTCATTCATACATATATATAAAACACATATTTGTAATTTCACTAAAAATAAAAGTTTTGTAAATATTGATAATAATGATTATTTTGACTTGAGTCATCACGTTCATCCACTGGGCGATGCGTAGAAAGATGTTTCGAGTGGCAAATCACTGATTTGGAAAATCACATTAAAGTTCCACCAATAGTTAAAATGCTAAATTAAGAATGTTTTTTTAAAAAATCTTTCCAGTTAGTGAGAATGGTCATCTCACTTATTGATACAATCTGGCCTTAGATTATTTCAGTGGCTTCCTGTCTAATTCGGTAGAGATTACTCATATGCGATTAGATGCTCTGGTAACTAGAAAAATATGTTTTATGACTCTGAATCTTATGTGAGTGAGAGGATGATGATGATATCGTAATGATTGCATAGCATGTATTTCCCAATCTCTGATGTGATTTGATTATGCATACCTATGCTAGAAGCCTTGGCAATTTTCACATGAGATACGATGAAATTTGAAGGATCGAATCTTGTAGCTTGGTTATTATATTGTTGATCTTGATTTGTTAAAAATGCTGTAGTCGATATTGTATACATAGCATTTTAATATATTATTCAATACTGTCTGTAGTTCCTTCTTACATATGGAACCTAAAATTTAATAGCTGATTTATCATTTTTTTGCGTTTCCTTCAATTTTGGAGCTTGAAATAGGTGTTTTTTTATAAATTTATAATTATAACTATTTGTTAATAAAACATTAATAATACGATTTATTTCTTCTTCGTGACGAAACTTATTTTAAAGCAAGACTAATCTTACCTAATAGCAGTTTTGGTTACTGAACATTACCGGAGTTGGGTGATGAATGTAAAGTAAATATCTCTTCTGTGCGTATTCTTCGTAAATCGAAAAGACAAACTATTTTATGTTCTTGGCGACTAGAACATCAAGAAAAAGAAGTTTTTCACAGCCTATTTCTCCATTGTAAATTTAATATGATGATACATATTATTTAAATGTAATAAAAAAATCATCTAATTTATTTTTTTCCATGTTGCCATTGTGATAAAGTGTCATCTATAGATCTGAAAGCCAAAATGAGATAGTTTTAAAGATGATGATTCCTAAAGCATGAATTTTGGTTTCTTATATATTCCATGAATAAATAAGAGTTAATTCTCCTGAGATAGGTGAAGCTCCATAGAGTACCAAAACTTCGTGTAAAAATGTTAACCATAGTATACAAATAGCGTGTTCAAGAAACAATGTCCAATCAAAGCAATATTGTAAATTGTAACGTTGTGAAATTATATTTAAAGTTTCGTCAATTGGAATGTTAACAAAGATCTACCATCAAAAACTGGACCAGAATGTCATTAAGAGCTAATTTTTTAAATTTTTTTTAAAAAATAGAAATATAAAATGAAAAAAGTGTTTAATGGCATGATTTACTAGATGGGATTAGTAGTTTACAAGAAAGAAGCTAATAGTCATCGAGTTATTGGAGATCCAATTGCGCTTACTATTGATAAAGGGGATCTTTGTTTGAGAATTTTTGAAGTGTCCATAAAATTTTACACAGACATTATGACTTTTCACTAGGCATTAATTTATTTTTATCTCTTGCTACAAAAGGCAATTTATTAATCAATGACTTTTTATTGTTTTTTCAAATACGAAATTTGCTTTGATAGTTTATAAGTTTTATCATTAAGTAAATCTAAAATTTGATTTTGGTAAATGTCACGTAATCCAATAGTATGAATATACTTTTATCAGTTGGAGTACAACATTTTGATTTGTCTGATTTTATATTATTTAGTTGTTATTTCGTTTTTTTGAAATATTATTTTAGAAGCTTTAGCTTTTTTTAAAATATTGCAAATTCTAAATCTTAGAGCAATCAGCCGATGAAGACTCATTTTATCAGCAGTTTTCGATTCAGCATTACAAATAATTTTCAAAAAGTGTATCTGGGAAGGTATTAAAGCAATATCAAAATCTTTTTAAAACCGAAACTTCATCTGTAGAGACTTTCTGAGACTGGAAAACGGTTTTTTGGACTACGTAATAATTTATGATTGCGTTCTAATTACATTTGTAATTTTTTCTTTTGTGTTTGTGCTGTTACAGCTCCGGAATCTTTACTCAATCTAAATAATACGATCAATACTACGTCCACAGTAAAGGATACTTATTAGTAATATTTATTAATTTTGTCTAGATTTTTTCGAGTTTCTTAATAAAATAGTTTAAAATAATAAATGCTTGTTTTTAGAATTTCTAATTAATATTATAATTGTTCTGTTAAACATAAATTTTTACAGCAAATGGGGTATAACGCCGCATTTTTACATGCTAATAGAAAAGATACCATTAAATAAATTACATTTTTAATCTCATTTTACTGGAAGCTGTTTAGCTTTCTACAGAATATGGCTGTCACATTATTTTAAATGATCATAAATAAAAATTGATTTATTAAAAAAAAAAAAAAAATACTTTCAAATATTTTTATTTTTTTAAAATGGATTTTTAAAGTTGTCCATCATATGATCTATATAAACATTAAACAGTTTTTAAATTTCAGTTTTTCAGTTAAGTTTTTTTTTTTTAATAAATCAATTTTTATTTATGATCCTTTGTTTTTTTCATTTTAAAATAATGTGACGGGATATTATGTTCGCCAATGTCACAACGGGAAGAAAATATTAAACAGCTTCAAGTACTTGAAAAAATGTGGATTAAATGTAATTTATTTAGTAATTTATCTTTTCTATTAGCATGTAAAAATCACAACGTTATACCCATTTGCTGTAAAATTATGTTTAACAAGAACAATTATAATATTAGTAAAATTCCTAAAGAGAACAAGCAATATTATTTTAAACTATTTTATTAAAGAAACTCGGAAAAATCTAGACAAAATTGACAAAATATTACTAATAAAATACATCCTTTACTGTGGACTAGTTTTGATCGTATTGCAAATTTTAGATTGAGTAAAGATTCAGAATTTGTAACAGCAAAGCAAAAGAAAAAATTACAAATGCTAATTAGAACACAATCACCAAACATTACGTATCCAAATCAAAAAACCGTTTATAATTTATCTAAGAAAGTCTCTCTCTCTACAGATGAAGTTTCGGTTTTAAAAAAAAGATTTTAATATTGCTTTAATGCCTTCCCAGATACCTTTTGAGAAAATTATTTGTAATGCTGAATCAGCTCTTGATAAAATAGAGTCTTCATCGGCTGATTTGACTAGAGACGAGATTTGCAATATTTTAAAAAAAGCTAAGCTTCCTAAAAATAATATTTCAAAAAAAGGCAAGCAACTAAAATAATATAAAATCAGACAAATCAATTGTTGTACTTCCAGCTGATAAAGGTAATGCTACTGTTTTTATGGATTCTGTGACATTTACCAAAATAAAATTTTAGATTTGCTTAATGATAAAACTTATAAACTATCAAAACAAGATTATAGTACGTATTTGAAAAAAAAACAATAAAAGTCATTATTAATAAATTGCCTTTTGAAACAGAGATAAAAAATAAAATAATGCCTTGTGAAATATCATGTGTCTGTGTAAAATTTTATGGACTTCCAAAAATTCTCAAACAAGATATCCCCCTTTATCCAATAGTAAGCACAATAGGATCTCCAACTCATATTTTAGCTAGATATTTATTGGATTTCTTTAAACCTATAATCCCATCTATTAAATCATGCATTAAAAACTCTTTTCATTTTATATTTCTATTTTAAAAAATTTAAAAATTAATGCTAATGACATTCTGGTCAGTTTTGATGGCGGATCTTTGTTTACAAACATTCCAATTGATGAAGCTTTAAATATAATTTCACAACATTGCAATTTACCAGACCATATTATTGCTTTGATTAAACATTGTTTCTTGAACACATATTTTGTATACAATGGACAGCATTACAGACAAGTTTTTGGTACTCCTATGGGCTCACCTATCTCAGGAGTAATAGCTGATTTATTCATGGAATATATAGAAACTCGTGCTTTAGAATCATCATCTTTAAAACCTCTCATTTGGCTCAGATACATAGATGACACTTTTGTCACATGGCAACATGGAAAAAATAAATTAGATGATTTTTTATTACATTTAAATAATATGTATCATCATATTAAATTTACAATGGAGAAATAGACTGATGAAAAAACTTCTTTTTCTTGATGTTCTAGTCACCAGA
>JAQFVV010012441.1:6239727-6439727 GCA_028023455.1 Epiperipatus broadwayi | reverse complement strand
AATTTCACAAGGGCAGAAATGATGATTATAAATAAGGGACAAGAATATCAAAAGTTATATGGTAAGTACACCAGTGAATGTACTATTGATATTAAACAAAAATTTGTAATATTTGAAGAAAATCTAGAATGTGTCAGAGAAAGTGTAATAAAACATCAGAATAGAAGTGTAGATAGCACCTCAAGGATAGATGACCAGATTAGTGAGTGCCAAGACCAGATTAATAATCTAAGCTTGCAAGTGGAGGCACAGAAATTAGAACCACATGGGACCAATCAAGATATGGTTGACCAAGTTAGACACATAAGCAAAAGAATAGATCATCTAGAGATAGGAGGTGAGGATGTGTGAGCCATGGTAACTAAATTAAGTGAGGTGAATGAGGGATATCAGAATTTGAAAGTAGAAATGGACAATGTAAAAAGTTCTGTGGATAGGGAAGTCTTTTCAGACAAGGCAGAAGATAGACTTAGAGATGAGTTGAGTTGTGAGTGGAAGAGATGCCAGACTAGGTTAGAGAGATATGTTCAAGATGCATTAGGCCAAAAGCAGCATTTAAAGGTGGATGTAAGGCAATTAGGTACTGCAGAATTGAATGCCACTGAGGTTAAGGAAGTGTGTTGTGGTCTGGTTGATCAGTATTCTTTAGGATCCATAGAAGAGGTAGAGCACAGCAGAATAGATTTGCAGAAGTTAGAATCAGAGAAAGAGAGGATTATGCGAGAACTCAGTCATTTATTTTGGGTGTATCTGGGTGGGATTCATAGGCAATGGGTATGCAAGTTACCCTAAATTGTGCATTATATTAAAATAACCATTAATGAGTCCACTAGGGTGTCACCCATTTGGTTACATTTTGGTCACAGAGAACCTCTGTTAATTAAAACCCCTTTGCCCATTATCTCGCATGGTCTAACACTGGCTCAGGCTACTCTGAGAAGGATGGGCAACAAGCATGTTCACCATAGTAAGACTGGTCTTCATCCTTTCAAAATTTATGATTGTGTGATGCTTAGAACTCGTCATGTTAGCAACCTACAAAAGCATACCTTTAGGAAGTTTTTAGATCTCTATGAAGGCCCTTATGAGATAGTGAAATAGGTGGGTGAGAACGCATTCATGATCTCTACCCCAGAAGGAACGAGAGGTACCTATAATGTTCATAGCTTGATACCATATCCAGTTAAAGTACCAGATAATTAAGAAGTTTGATGATGATGATGATAATAATAATAATAATAATAATAATAATAATAATAATTATTATTATTATTATTATTATTATTATTATTATTATTATTATTATATTAAGTTATAATTTTTCTCATAGGATTAAATAAATGAAATTTCCTAATCATTTTTCTATTCTATTTATGACATATTCATCTCATCAAAAGTCTTTTGACAATGAATAAAATAAATATAATATGCAATGAATACAAATTTATTCTAACAAATGTTAATGCCTAAATTCATTTCTATATAAGTTTTTAACTAATGACAAAAATATTTTAAAACAGGCAAAACTCACTATACATATTGCCACACACAGCAAGCTAGAGTAATCTATGGATGCCAGAAGGCTTGTGCAGAAAATCCCCATCCAGTGCCTATTCATCCAATATCCCTGGTTAGGGATTTTCTGCACAAGCCTTCTGGTATCCATTGATTACTCTAGCTTGCTGCATGTGGCAATAGGCGTATAGTGAGTTTTGCCTGTTTTAAAATAGTTATACACAAGCATAATAAGTGGTGGTCAAGTGATGTTTATTGACAAAAATATTCATTATTAGGAACTATAATATTTCTCACAGTTATATAAATAGTGGATTGTGATTTGCAGAATTAATAACCAAATCATTAAGGAAATAAAGGTAAATCTCTTTTGCCTATAGGTAAAAAGCTTATATAGAAATAAATTTAGATATTAATAACTGCTAGAATAAATCTGTATTTCGTGAATATTACATTTATTTCATTGATTGCTAAAACACTTTTGATAAGATTATACAAATAAAGCATAGAAAAGATAAAGAAATTACTATTAGTAAAATGTAATGTATTTGATAATAATTTATGCCATACATTTATATATATATATACAATTATATATAATATCAAATGCAATTTATATATAATAAAAACACAAAATTGAATTTAACGTATACAATTTAATATACCAAATGAAAAATAAAAGTTATAAATTAATATTATCTATTTTACTATATGTATGCTATCACTAATAATATTTTATAGTAAAAACAAAAAAAAAGTGTAACTATTACCTATATATAAATAATAAAAAATTATTAATGACACGTTCCTATAAGAAAACTAATGTATACCTATTATAAAGCACTGAAAACTTTTGTAATTATTCAAACGGAAGTCAATCTCCGATAATATTATAAATCTACGCGCACTCTCCCGCCAGTAAGAATTTAAACAACTTAAGTGAATCATTTAAGTTTAGAATGTACATTCTATATACATCAACTCTTACAGACGAGGCTTAAATGCTTGAGATTTATAATATTTAAGAAATAGTGCCTTACGAAGATTGACTTCCAATTAAATAATTTCAAAAGATTTCAGCGCTTTATAATAATAGATTTACGTTTATAAGTCATAATTGTCAGATTGTGGGTGGTTAAAAATGAGACACTGCCTTTCTCCTGCGATGGGTTAAATAGATTGTACAATTGAATATTTGATTATAACATCAGGAACACAATAGACTCAAGCCTGTTGTAAATTCTTACCGGCTGCGAGACAGTGCGTGGAGATTTATAATATTTAAGAAATAGTGCATTATCGGAGATTGACTTCCGTTTGAATAATTTCAAAACTAATGTATGTAAATTTAAATTTATATTTTAAATGCTATTGAAAATTTCATATTTGAAATAAGGGATATATATATATTGTAATAATACTTTTTAAGTATAGAAAATATTGTAGTGATGATACTCAAAATGGCATCAGCCCATTCAGGAAGTTAACTTCAAACTAATTATTGAAAAAAAAAAATTCTTACATTCAATCTAAATTAGTGTTATGTACCACTTTCTCTAGAAATAATATTTTTTGATAAATTGTTAACTAAGATTACCATCATCTCAATGTATATTTGTTATCCAGCATGTTCCACAAGGTATATTGCATGACTTCTCAGGTTTATGGTAGATCAATTATATATTTTTGAAATGATTTTAATTAATAAATAACTATATTTAATAACAAAAGATTTTAACAGTTATTTATGATAATCATAAAATAAAGAAAATAAAGAAATTGTTGTTTATACATGTGCAAAAATACTTTATTAACTGTTCTATACGGATATATATAAACAAATATTTAAACGAACATATGTTATATATATATATACAGCTGCAAAATAAGCTCTTAGCAAGCTAATTATGAATAAATACATTCAAATCTATATTAATAATAATTCTAATGTCTTATATTATGATATTAAAATATCTTATCTATATAATAAAAGATTTCCCATGGTTTTGTTGATATCATAAGCTTATAATTCTAACTGTTATCTATATCTTATATAATTCTATACAAATTTAGTGTTTATCTATTTAAGTTAACCTTCTCAGATATCAATGACTGTATTTATAAAAAATAATTTTCATTATAGGTAATGAGATGCGAGGTCTTATGACAAGGTTCTCTTCCTTTTTGCAGCATGGTTTTCTTCATGTAAACATACATGATCAAAAGTCATATCTGATTAAAACTACATTGTTTCAGTGTTTCAATACTATGTCTCTGATTCTTAACTACACATTGTAAACTATTAACAATCGTCTTGCGTTGTTAGCCGAGAGGTATCGCAGCTGCCATGCAAGCAAGTAGTTGCTTGCAGACGGTTGTGGTTTCGCGTCCGGGCGATGCTATGACATATGTAAAAAAAAAAAAAACTATTAACAAATATTGTCATGATTGTTGCATTAGTTTTAGTATTAAAAAATAATTTTAAAAAGTCCTGTTAATTAACAATGTAAAGCTATTCTACCTAATGAATTTGTAAAAAGAGTATTTTATTTAGTGTTATAGTCTTAAACTTTTCTGCTTTCTTGCTAGTAATGACTACTCCTCTTCGTGTTTGCCTGAAGATTTATGATGATGATATTTTAGTTGTATTTATATGTTGGACTACTTCCATCATCTAATATTAAATATTAAATATCTTTATAAAATTCAATGTTCAAAAATCTAATGAACCAGGCTCAATTCTCCAGCTGGTATTGTCACTGGTCAAGTTACAAACACCTGAAAAAGAGAAAAAAAATAATACAACTCTCAAAATGTTGGATATATACTAACCTATTTGCTATTAGTGATAATCGAATGTAATTGGAAAATTTAATTAAATTTACATTTTTCTAATGGCATTTGATATTTAAGATTAGATGACGAAAATAGTCTAACATGCAAATACAAACTGCAATCTCTTTCTTTTTTACTGGCATCTATGTGCATTGCTGTCTTCTCAAATTCAAGACACTTTGAATATTATTGTTCAGAAGACTTACTTATACTTTTGTTCCAAAATAATAAAAAAAACGTGTAACTCATTACTATTCATATTTTTTATAAACAATGTACTTACTGTTCTGAATTATGTTTTGTTTACTTAGTGATGACAATTAATTTACATTCGAATATTTTCGCAAACACCTTTATTTTTAAATTCAGATACAATATCTTAATTATACAATACATGTTTTTTTCACATTCATATTTTAATTATAAATTTATTTAAACGCACATTGATTACATTGATTACGTAAATAATATTCATTAAGGCTGTAGCCTCAAGCACATGCGTATAAAATGCGATAGTAGGGACCTCTACAGGTCTTAAAACCACAAGCTTACTCATTGGGTTCCCCTCTTTTCTTCCAATGAGTAAGCTTGTGGTTTTAAGACCTGTAGAGGTCCCTACTATCGCATTTTATACGCATGTGCTTGAGGCTACAGCCTTAATGAATATTATTATTCATATTTTAGTAATATTTGTTTTCCAAATAATTATAAAATGACTTTAACATATGGAGTTGGAAAGAAAGATGTCATAAGAAATGACAGATCTTTTAAAACCATTCTGTAACCTATCTAATTTATATTCTATATAAATTTCAATAAAATATCTGGATTTACCATCAAATTTACACCCAAGAAAAAAATTATTTTGTTAAGCTTATTCCCAAAAGCAGATCTAAAAAAATCATAAAATAGAATTTATCTTTTATTAAACTACCTTGCATGACAAGTCGTAAACTTAACCAGTTCTTTTTCTTTCCCTTCATTACACAGGCTACATTTTTACCATTTTTAATTTCAAGTAACAGTACATAAAAGAAACAGACGAAATTGTGCATATAAAGCAAAATATAATATTTCAATTATTACTATTCCATTTCAATATATGGTCTATTAACTCATACAATAAGCATTAAGATATCAAAACATTTTAAAGTTTTATTGAATGTATAAACCAACATTTTTAAGCCATTACAATTACATGATACCTAATATGATGGGCACATACTGCAACCTGTAGAATTTACAAATCAATTTATTGTTTAGCTATTTTATATTTTTTCATTTAGTTGTGTTTAATAAATTGGTGTCCAGGAAGCATTGTTATAAAAATGATGATGTATTGAAATGGTATATTCCTACAGACTATACATTTCATATCTTTCATCCCATAACCCTATCCGTGTTAACTTTAAAACATTTTTAGTACACATATATCAACATAAATATCATTATATAAATTATATATATGTCAACACACATATATGTGTGAATAGACTGTGATAGATTATCAATTATGTATATTACAGCGTGTCTGTATTTAAAAGTTAGATGTTTTTATGTTACAGATTTATTCTTTTTCAATTCATTAGTTTTCATTGAGAATCACATACATTTATAAAATTCACCTAGTACCAGCACACATATATAACAAAATGTTTATTAAAAGATTTGCTAAATTTCCTACATTTTTAAATTAAAAGATTGTCAATAAAAATCATGCAGTACACCTGGTTATAAAATAGCGTATAAACCGAATTTCTAAATTTATATTTTTCCAATAATAACAAAATGCACCGAACCACCACTATTTTAGATCCCTTTGGGAATTGAATGGCTCAACTAAGCTAAATTTATTCTACTTAAAATTTAAAACAATAGTTGAGTAAATTTTACAAATTTAAAATCAAAATTGTACAACAAGTGTTAATGGACTCATCATGCTGTGACTCCAGTTTGTAGAAAAATATTATAAGATTTGAAACTAGTATAAATAACCTATATTTTGATACTTTAAAAGATACTCTGTAAATGTATATGTGTGATGTTACCAGAATCCATGCCCATTTGAATCTTAGAATGTGTGATTAGGAAGGCTGCAGATTTGTCATTTCTTCCTATGGAAGAATAGTCATCTCCAATCCCATCCTACAGCTGCCATGATTATGATCATCATCATCACCAGAATAAGAATTCCCAGCTATTTCCTACTATTGGAAGAAGACTCTATCACCAAGCAACCTATCCAAAAAAGAGTGCCATGATGTCTACTTCCAAGTGCCTGACATCCAAGCTGCTGAAGAAGATAGGTAATCTTTCTTCAAAACCACAGATATCGTAAATTAATCTTTGACCTGTAATTTAAATGTCCAGGTAGCTACCATAAATTTAATTAACATTCAATCTAATTATTAATATCTTTTATTAAGTCATTTCTAAAATTAAAATGTAAAACTTTTCTGAATTCTCTATTACTGTAAATTCATCTCTAAATCCTAATAACTGTATTGAGTTATTATTTAATTTCTTTAAAACTGTGGTCATGCCTATAAATATATTTTTAATTATTTACTTCGTTTATTTTAATATGTTCTATGACGTGCCAATATTTTGAGACAGTGAGTAATTGTTTTAGTAAACTTTGAAGAAGAGACCTTTATTAAGCTCTCTGGTGTAAAATTTTAGAATGCTGTTTAGCATAGTAAATTGCTGCTTTGAAACCTATTCTAACAAATAACAACCGATAGCTATGTGCTCATTGTTATCATTATTTTATTTATATTACATTGATTTAAGGATTTCATAACAAATGGTTAAACTTATGATTTTATCTATTAGTTAGAAGTAAGATGTTAACTAAGGATGATAATAAAAGTATATTTTAAATATTGTTAAGACCATTAAATATATTTTCTCATCCCTAACTTTATATATATATATGAATACAGATTCAGTGTATTAACTAGATTAATAATTTAGTTAGCCTGGTTGAGTTGTAAATTTGGGGTAATTTTGATATATATATATATGAACCCATATTTATCAATGTCATAAATCTTCAATCTGTTGCCAAGGCAAAACTCTATAAATAAATTATTGATTCCCTCTTTTACTATAGTGTAAGTTCATGATATAGACATTAAAATTATATACTTGGACTATAACAGAATGAGGTGATTTTTAATATATATATAATTTTTATTTTCTGTCATACTGGCTGCAAACAATTGGTTTGTTTCTAAATCAGTGATATTTTTAATATTTCTGTTTCAGTGTTTACACATTTGTATATCTGCTATTAAAAGCTCTGAAATGTTTATGTTTTATATAGTATTTATTCCTATATTTTGACTCCTTATTTGCAGATTACATTTAGTAATATTAAGCTTATGTTCATGTTTAATTTTCCTGAAGATTATCTAGATATTAAGAGTCAAGGCATAGAATTAAAAAGTATATAATAAAATATAATATTTGATTGTTTTTATTTTTTTATTTCAAAGAAAGGAAAGCATAATAATAATAATAATAATAATAATAATAATAATAATAATAATAATAATAATAATAATAATAATAATAATAATAATAATAATAATAATAATAATAATAATAATAATAATAATAATAATAATAATAATAATAATAATAATAATAATAATAATAATAATAATAATAATAATAATAATATAACCTTTACCAGACCTCTGTCTTGAGAAATTTATATGATCAGCAATAAAAAAAATCTCCCTTAAAATCTTTAATAATGTAGCTATCCACTAACACAGATAGATACCTTCTCTATGTACTATGTTGATAATCTTTTGATGAAATTTTAGACACCTTTGTCGAAGTTATTATATCCTAGATACTATTATTTTTCAAATAATATTGAGACTATACGTGGATTAGGATCTTTTCATTATTTATTTTATCAGAGTTCTCTAATCACAGTTGGATAAGAAAATTTAAAAAAATCGGTATTTCCCTTTTTTTAAATAGCCAAATTACTTCTTAAAATAAATAATGGAAGATGGATAGAGAAGTAATGTAATGGGTTCATAGATTTTAATAGTTTATTAAGACTGGAATGCACCGAGTCTCTTCGCAATTGTTTAATTTATTAGGTGTTTCCAAAAATTCAATAAACGTTTTCATAATCGTATTTTTTTTTCTAATCTAGCTAATAATTTAATGTATCTAAAAATGTGACGTAAAACTTGATGTAATTGACCTTTAGCTAAAAATATTTTTTATGCTTTTTAAATTTTATGTTAATATAAGACTATTTGATTGATCCATATTGGGGATTAGAAACTTGAAATATCGATAACACTTTGATATTCTAAAATTACTTGGTGTTTATACTTATATAAATAATTGTCAAGTGATTTTCCAATAAAAAAGAAAGTTTTAATGTTAATCCATCAGAAGGTATTATCCGTAAACTTTTTAATATATGGCGGAGGATTTCAAATTTATGCAAAATTATTTTTACTTTCCCTTCCCCACGTAATCGGTATCATATAAAACGTTGTTTATGACGTTTTTTCCTGTCATTTTTCTCATTAATGATTACACTAAAAACAAAACAAACTTTATATAGTATTGATAATGGTGAGGTAAAAAATAATGTAATTCTTTGCCCAAATATAAAGAAATTATTACTATTATTTTTTTTAAAAAAATATATAAAGGAATTATTTTTTAAATTAAAGAGATCACTAGAAAGGTCAACAGAGAACTTTTTAGTTTCAATATTAAGTGTTTTATTTCCATTGTCAAAACACTTCATGACTTTTGGTTTTCAAATTTATTTTATCTATATAGTTTTTTTTTTTTTTTAATTATGTGTCAAAGCGTTGAACGGGAAGCGAACCGGCCAGCTGCTTGGAAGGCAGCTACACTAACCGCTAAGCCACAAACGCTTGACTCTATATAGTTTTTTTATTTAAAAAAATGAATAAAAACACATTTTTCATTCATTTTCAATATTATTTAAGACATGAAAGAACTTGAAATCACCATAACAGTGACAAGAATGAATAATATTTTTCTAAGAAACATCAACAGCCTATTTCTGTGAGAAGGTTTTCAAGTCTGTATACAGAAACTTATCAAAGAGTTCACTTTTTTTCTATGAACTATTCCCACAGCTTCTAACGGGCATTTATGTTACATTTTAAACCTTTCATTTTAATGATTAAACAACTTATTCTGTAATGAATTCCTACAATTTTAAACTTATTTCTTAGAATATACGTTTACAAATAAAAATCACTCTTATAAATAGTATTTCGCCTTTGCAATTACAAATAAATAAAATACATAATTAGAATCATAGCTTTTATCATTTTGCAATTGATAAAAACATATTTTCATAGCAATAATTTTTATTTTAAATTTATTTTTAAAAACTAAATTGTTTTTTGCTGATGTAAAGCAAATTTTCACGATAATTATTTTAAAAATGGCAAGTAATAATAACTTCAGAGATAATAGAGATGTATATTTTTTAACCTTTCACAATTTTCTATTTTACATTATTATATTTATCTTAGCAAGTATGTCTAAAAACAAATAAAATATTAATTTGTGTAATATAATCTCATCAGAAAGCAAATTTTGCAAAAGTTATCACAATATATAATATACCCTACAGTGCATGTAAAAGGGTCTGAGAGTAGAGAATCCACCAACCAGTAATTTTCAGTTTATGTGCATTAGGTTTTCTTCATAATATCAACACCTTTATATATATATAATTAATAATTTAATATTTTTTTACTTCCAGTTTTTATAATCTAATGACTTCAAAGTCGGCAAACAAATGCAAATTAGCTCTAAAGATAACTACAATTTTAGCTGGGTGACTGAAGCACCATATATTATGCTGTGAAAATGCTAATAGGAAAATAAGTGTTAAACTGGACTTTCATGGCTGATTATATGAATTATTCACTATGGCTTGCTGATACGCACTACTTTCCAAAAAATATTTAATTTCATTTTTTTAACCATATAATATATATATATATTATTTCGTTCAACTACAAACTTTTATCTCTTCAGCCTTCCATTAATGCATTAAATTGCACAAGGCTGCCTTTTACATCATAGACTTGAATTGAGATTAATATTCTTATATATATAAATCAGTCATAAAATAATTATTAAGTAGGTTTTTATAAGCTTATCGTTATACGATTTCGTTTTCTGTCCGCTTATTATAATATAAAACATATTTTAATAAAAAAAAATTTTAAATCTAACAAATGTAAAAATCCTTTTTTCTTCTTCTTTTATCATTAAAAGTAATGCAATTCTCATCTTTATTTCCAAAGTAAACAAACAAGATTGATACATTCCAACTAAAAAAAAAAATAATGTGAAAAAATATTTCTTTGGACTAAATAAAAAGACTAAAATAAAAATATATACAATTTATAATTATTCAAACAGAAGTTATTATTTTTAATATTCATATTAACATTTTAATTACGAAATTTTTTTTGTAAGCCTTCATCCTATTAGTTAAAGTGCGCTATACGTCATGATACAGATTCAAATTTCTATTGCACATCAGTATAGAAATGTATTATTTATGGAAGCCAATGACATATCTATTGTAAAACGAAACAAGACAATGCTTATGTCCGTGAATATCAGAGGTCTCTTGTTATAAATATTTAAAATAATATTAAAATATGTTATAAATATTTTCAGTGTTTTTCTAATATCACTATTAGTAGATACCATCAAATATGAGAAAGCATATTTCTTCACAAAAATTTTATAAAAATGTTTAAATATATCAAAACAATATTAATTTTAAGATTTAGCTTCACTATCTAAGACATATCACAAAAATTTTATTTCAAGTATTTGAAAGATTATGATTTTAAAATAATTTATATACCATATAATAAAATGACTTTTTATAAAACCCAACTATTTTTCCTGTTCAACAGTTAAGTGAAATGGAATTCAGTATTTTCGATGTTAATGGAATCTCACCAACAGATTTTGGACTGCTTATTATTGTTATGCCTATCTTATTGAAATTTGAATTTAACAGTCTAGACTATTTATTGTTATTCCTATTTACAACCATGAATAACATTGTTAATGACAACTAAATTTACACATATAATCAAAATTAAAGGGATTATTAAACCATTAATCAATTTATATTTTTGCTCTCCTCTCTGCAGATATTGTATAAAGGTTTGTTAATAGTTAGCTATCCAAAATTACTTAATTCAGTTCTAAATAAATTAATAAAAATGCATTGTACAAGGTTAAATAATATTCAACAGTGTCTATTTCAAAACAGATTACCTTGCATAGCATGTAGTATATAACATTTATTTTCTATTTAAACTTGAAAATATTATTATTTTTTGCCTACTAAATATTGCATTAATACACTTTCAAGTGAAAAATAATATGCAAACACTTTTTTTAGTTTTCTTTGTCTGTGCTTGCAAGACACGAATGTTTGTTGATATGGCTATGGCAAATGTAAAAAAAAGTTAAAACAGAAATAAAGTCAAATATCTGTGCACGAATGTTTAAGATAAGGGCATATATTATAAATCCAATGAATTTTAGGTAAATGTTGTGACACACTAAACCAGTTGAAAGCGATAATCATAAGTTATGCGTAAGAGCAAATGATCAAGAAATGTTGTAACAGTAAAGTAATTACACAATTAAACGTAAATATAATTTCCCTGCACTTCTCGGTTTATTTTGTGTGTGCACGCAAAAATAGTATATTTGCTACAAGATCCGTTGAGTATATTTAATGGAGAAAACATCAAATTTTGAATTTAACTAAACAGGGCAATTATATTACTATTTATTATATATATTTATTTTTAGAGCAGATTAAATGTTATCAATATATCATCAAAGAACCTATGATTTTAACCTGAAGATAAATTTGCTACTGACTTTACTAAGTTATTCAATTCCATGGCGATAACCACAGATTTGATAGACATGAACTATTCGGTTTATATACTCTATTTTTTGATATCTACATAAATCTTTGACTATTTAAAGTTTATTTATAAAGCAGATAGTCACAATGATTTGAGTTATTTTGAATTTGTTAATGATAGTCCACTTAATTCTAAGATCAAATTCAACTAGCTTTATTGTTAGATCTGAACCTCAAAAGAATTCCATTTTTAATATCATGATTCTTTGATTGTAAATGCTTAATCGAACATGCAAAAGAGAAATTGAATTCGAGATGAATTCCTGGCAAGTTAAATTTAAAAAATGCTTTTGAAACATTTTTAATGAGAAACTTTTTATTTTATATTTAGCAGAGAAATGTGTAAAAACAAAAGCAAACAATCGCTGGAAACGAATAAATTTGGGTGAGCCAGGACTATTTCCCATAGAAATATTTAACTACGTATTCAGAAGTTTAATGTAAAAAATTTTTAGCTAAACATTTACTAGATAAATATACTAGTGCTAGGATGCTATTTGAAATGTAGTAACATAATAAATCTAATGAGTGCTAATCAGATTTCAAAGAATGTTGTTTTCTATAAAATTATTTGAGATTTAATTTTAGATAAATGAGAAAAATAACTTTTCTATAATTTAAAGTTACCTTTAAACAGCAAAGTATGAAATAGTGTTTCAATATATAACTGCAAAACCTTATATTTATATGTACGATGAGATGTAGTTTTTTTGTTCCAATCTGAAAACGATGTTTTGTTGCTTACACGGAATAGCTTGTGGCAAAAGTTGTCATGAGTTTGTTTATAAAGAATTAAATAGTGATTTGAGTGAATGAGGAACACTTTAAAATGGTTAAAACCATTAAAATGTCCCATCCGTAATTTTAAAATTAAAAGGTGTCTCATACTATATAAATGAAAAATTGAACGAAATGTCTTTATAAAATTAGGAATAAAACTAAAAAAATATTGCAAGTGGTATAAATAAAAGATTAAACTTAATGATTTTGTGACATTAGAAATAAGACTTTTGCTACTATTTTAGAGTGAAAGAATATTATCAACATTGATGCATTTCCAGTATTCTGTCTCAAGAAAATCACTGAGGAATATGATAAATAAAATAGCTGAAAAAAGTATATCTTGTGAAAAACTGTTCAGTAAAATGTTATATCTATTGCTTATCATTTCGAGTTTTTCATTTGATAGCATTAGGTCTTAATTTAATTAGTTTTTAAAATCTGGAAGTTTGCTATGTGCTAAAAAAGTTAAGACAAATTCAATTTCTCTAACATCAACTGATTTTATTAGATTGATACTATATGGGATAAAAATTATCATTTAATTTTTAATCTCCATAAATTTTACATTTTGATTAAAAATTAATATATATTTATTTAAGTATAAATGACGAAATAATTCCACTTTGTATATTTTTTTTCATGTCGCATAACATTTTTGATATACCTAAAACTTTCACTCTGTAATCCATTCTTGAAAGATATGAATAAATCATCTGAAAAAGATAAATGATCACCCAAGATGTATTTCTCGCTGAGTAAGCATTCTTATATTGATCCAAGCTACAATGTCTTATCCATGTCTACATTATTTGTTCAATCCTTATCAATACCAAATTAAAACAATTTTTTTTATAAATGTTAAATTTCCTGCATTACTTCAATTGTATTTTTTTGGATATATTTATTCACATGTTTTAAGAATGTGAGATGAGGTGAAAGATTACGTATATTTAAGAAAGATATTTCAGATGAAAAAAAATGAATTACTTTATGCATTTATTAATGTGAAAGGCTGAAAACCTCTCATATGTGCTTTTAGAATGTTTATATGATAGCCAATCAGATGTAATGATGACTGTATAGGGAGCTCTTAAGTCGCAAAACAAGACTGAGATTTTATAAGAAAAAGGTCATTTCACCTTTCTCTTTACTTAAATTTATATATATATAAGCCAGTCTGAAGCATACATTATAGTCAATTCATAAGATCTGAAAAATCACTGTGTAGTAAATTGAAAGATTTCGTGTTGTTGATTTATAAATAATATGCAGTGAGTTAAATGTAAAGATGTTTAAAAGCTTCACTCTTAAGTCAAAATTCTTCAGACTGGCTTATATATATATATATAAATTTAAGTAAAGAGAAAAGTGGAGCCACCTTTTTCTTATAAATTCTCTGTCTTGTGTTGCGACTTGAGAGCTCTCTATATAGTCAACATTACATCTGATTGGCTGTCATATAAGCATTCTAAAAGCACATGCGAGAGGTTTTCAACTTTCACTTTAATTATGAACTGTTTGTGCTCAATAAATAATATTTACATACATTTATGCATTTATAATTAACTGAAAATTTTATACACTTTAGTCCAGTTACTGATGACAATTGCCCTCAAAATTCAGATTTATTGGTGCTTTTACTCATGCTAATTATCTTAGATTTAGGTGTCTGATATGTAATATTAGTAGCATTACTAGTGATAGTAATAGTTTATTTTAAAATATTTTGTATTTCCTCAGTGTGACCATTTCTTACGTTAAAATCTTGTAATGTCTTATCTTCTCAATGATCTCTGTATTTTTTCATTTGTCAATGATTTTTTGCAACTTGAATAGAGAAAAAGAATACTTCTTATTTTTTTACAAACTGAAATGAATTCCTTTTGATATTTACAAAAGATGGGTCCTTTGGCAACTATTGTTATGAATTTGTTGATAGGACATCCAATGTTATTAAATATTTAAAAAAATTTAAATGCTAATTCAGAAACTTGGAGATGGTAATCTGGACCAACTGATGATTGCTGTTTTAGCATGAAATACGTATATTGGTGATTATTTATCTTTTCGACATATGTGTGTTCAGGTGTATCAGTGTTATGAGATAGTGTGGAGAGTGGTGGGTCATGTGAAAGTCTGTGCTCATACCCTGTCTATAACATCAGTTATTTTAAAATTAATTTTAAAAAATGTTGAAAGCAATATTTTAATAATTTCAATAAATTATTTCAAAATTGGAAGTTTAATGGTATTAATGATAAGCATTAATAATTCTTGTGTGATGTTGAAAAATTGCCTAATGTCTTTTCAGCAATAAAACATATTAATTAGAATATAATAGGAAGTTTCTTATCTTGATCACTATTAAAACCTTTTAGGTTTATTGTAGTATTTATCTGGTGAATTGAAATATTAAAAATTATTGAGTTAAAAATTAGCTTGCCACTATGATTGTGAAACCTTCTACATTTTTTTGAACAATCAACTGACGTCAAATCTCAAATAGTTTTTTTGGGAAATCATGTGTCTTTCAGACTGGAAATGTTATATTTGTCTTATTTTCCATATTTTTAGCTTCTGGGTCCATCACTTTCATCATAAATAACATTCTGTTCCAGGTGTAGATTCAGAAAGCAGAAAGATAGAAATTTATCCATTTCTTTCCTCTGTTCTCCTTCTCTTCATTGTCCAGGTTTTCAATCTATATATCTCTTTCAATTACTTACATCATTCAACAAAGCCACTATTCTCTGTTTCCTTTCTTCTTATTTCTATTCACAATTATCTGCAAAACTTTTTTCTTTAACCTATATTTTCTTTTTAATATATGCCCAATCTAATTTCTCTTTATATCTCTAATATCCTCAATTAATACTCTATTTTATGTTTTCTCTTTCCAAAACTTCTTTGTTTGTTATTTTATTCATACAATTAATTTTTTTCTACCTTCTCCATAGCTGTTTTACAATAATAAAATAATATACTCCATACATAGCATTTAATTAAACATTTCCTTAATTTTCTCTCCAAAAGCTCACAGGATGTTTTCTTTTTAAAAATAAATGTCTCCTTTGCCAAAGCTATTACTTCATGTTCCCTTCTTTCAACCTCACCCAAACCTACTACCCAAATATCAAAATTCACTATATATATTGTAACTGATTAAATCTGTCAATGCTGGTAATGGGTAGGATGATCAATCTGATCTGATCAAAAATCAAAAAAATCTAATTTAATCTAATCTAGTCTAGCTCAATCGGGTCGCCATTATGTAATAAACCATTATAAAACACTAATAACCTCTATTAAAGTTTAATTGGTTTAAGCTATATGTAAATGAAAGAATAATGAGATTATTTGCACCAGACATCAACAAATCTATCATGATTACAAAGTAAACTGCAATGAGCAGTGAAATCGTCTATTATTACCGTAGACAATAATATATGGTTAGGCTAACTATTTGATTAACAATTTACTGAAAATCAAATCAATAACTAAAGCAGATTCCAATATACTTTATTAATCTATTGTTATTGTAGTAATTTAAATCTACTTTAATATTTAATGATACTGCATTTTATCTAAACAGAGACCTTCTAAATAACTATAATTGTATTTTACAAAACATTTTAAAATATAGACACTATTTATATATTGAAACAAAATAATATATGATTTAAATGTATATCTAGTGTAATAAATGCTAAATAGAAAATATAAACATTTCATTGTATCCTGCAATAAAGCGATACACAATTATTTCTACTTTAATATTTAATTAACAATATTCTATTGAAGTCAACTAGTTTTTATATCCTTTTGAAAAACATTTTGAAAACTTATGCACACCTTTAAATGTTTAAACAAATTAATCTACATTTAGTTTAATAATAAGCTATAACGTAAAGTATAAATAATTTATTCATATCTTCCAATAAAGCGATTCTTAATTATAGCTTCGTTTATATTTTAAAATAGAATACTCCATGAGAATTTATTATCAACAAATCTATTAGCTAATTTCTAACTCTACAATTCCCAATCACATGATATAAAAGATATATTTGACAAACAACTCTAAGATAATGATATTACTTGTAATATTAACTAAAATATATGTAAGTAAATACTCGAATGGAGAAATAAATATAAAGCTAGCTCACTTACCAAGTTGAGTTTGAACCTTAAAATGAATTTTAAATTGCAAAATCACCTTATGCATTTCAAATAAAATATTAACAAATTCTTGACATTTAAATCAATTCAATTTATTGGATTATATAAAAGAAAATCGGTAAGATTAACAACAAAATACAATAGCAAATTAACCTGTATTGCTGATTGGTTGAACTAATAAAAAATTGGTAAAATTTCTGTGGGTAACTCTAAAATATGTTGCAAAAACAATAATGACACCTATATAAAACAAAAATGAATGGGAGAAGAGATTTTGAATATCTTAATGAAAAATTTTCTAGATAACAGATATATGCAATTAAATGAAATGAATTTATATTTGTTCATTAGCATAATAATTACACAAACATAAAATAAAGCTCTATATTTAAACTCCTTTTCTATCCGATATTTCAAATTAAAATTTAAAACATACAAAATTCAAACGGAATAAAAATAACATCGGTCACATTAACACAAGAGTTTAAATAATCTGTAAAGGAATCTCTCCAAGCCCTTCATTTCGTAAAATCTTATTAAATCTAAATGCACACTATCTATGATATAAAATAAAACGTAAATTATTCTTTTGAAAAATTTATAAAAATATTCACACATATGCATAAAAAAACAAACAAATCATACCCAAAGTAAAAGTCTGTCCACTTTCATTATCCATTGATCCATCACAATTTATTTCTCCTCAGTCCTATGATGTAGAGAGAAGTTTATTTCAAAGAAAAGATAAGTTGAACTTTAAATGTTTCCTTTCATTGGCAATAATGTTCAGATAGAATAATCCTGAGAATTTTAATAACAACCCTTTTCCTTCTTTTTCCTTTTTAAAAAGGAAAGTGCAATTTAACTAACCTTTTTATCGTATAAATTAATCCAGTTGATCCTGAATGTTTTCCTAGCTTGTAACATGGTATTCATCCAATGCAGTGATAATTAACTCTGATTTTTAAACCTGAAATCTCTTTGTTTTAAAAATAGCCAATTTCATACAACACATTTTTTAAAAATAGGTTTACCTTCTCACATTTTGTTGCCATCTTCTTTGAAACCTGTTCACAAACTGCCATTCAAATGAATGAATGGGCAGATAATTTATGTTTCTAGTCTTCCATATTTTTATAGTTTAACAGTTTTAAAAAAAAAATTATTGAAGAATTTTTTTATTTAAAAGAACACAG
The DNA here is from genome assembly GCA_028023455.1 of Epiperipatus broadwayi. Classification (NCBI taxonomy): domain Eukaryota; kingdom Metazoa; phylum Onychophora; class Udeonychophora; order Euonychophora; family Peripatidae; genus Epiperipatus; species Epiperipatus broadwayi. The sequence goes on along the minus strand of JAQFVV010012441.1, from coordinate 6,421,214 downwards.
AAACACGTCTGTTCTAGGCAATGACAAAAAGATGGGAGTGTTCTCTTACAGTCTTTTCTGGCTATTTATATTATCTTTTTCTGATGTTATGGATGTCATAACAACTATTGGATTTTACTCAAATAAAACTCAATGGCAAATAATATTCCACAACAGTTTTTCTTGCTGGTGTAAGTTTGGAGAAAAATGGATACATGGAAATGAAATCTAAGTCTTATATGATTTTTCCTATTATTTTTAAACCAAAATACAGAATTGACATTACAACCTTTATTCACTTTATAGATATAAATAATTTACATATATATATATATTAATAATAATTTTTTTTAATTAATTTATAACACAAATATACCTGCCATAAAAACATTGAATTATACGTAATAATGTTACTATGGTGACTGCAGTAACAGAAATAAAAATATGTAATATAATATTGATCTTATTTAAGTAAACTTTTATATCATACTAAATTGTTTTCAAAGTGTATTTATTTGCTTATATGTTTTTCTTGAGTTTGATTATAATGAATTTATTGTTTTGAGGCTTGAATTAGCAGTAAACAATACTATTTAAAAATCTTTAGGTTGCCACGGTTATCAATTTAAACTTATATTTTCAAGATCTCCCATTATCCATTTATCAAGCAAAAGAAAAACCAAACAAGATCAACAAACTTCTTTATTTATTTTTTTTATATATTTTAATCATTAATCTGAACATTCACAATATATATATATATATATGTGTGTGTGTGTGTGTGAACTATATTACTATGAATTTTACTCATAGTCTTTTATTATTCCTTCCTATACATAAACTCTTGGTCTTCTCAACATAAATCTTCATTACATATTTTATATATCATTTCTATGATTATTTAACATATTCTGCAAACTCTTTTCATCTTCAGCAATAAAAGCCATACCTTCTGCAAATCTTATATATTTTATTTTTCTACCTCCAATATTAGTTCCTTCACACTCCAAATATTTATTAATCATGTCCTCTAAATAAATATCAAGTAAGCATAAGTCATATGCATCATCCTTGTTTAACTCCACTTTTTTATTCACTTTTTTAATCTCATTATTCTCCATCCTGATTTTTAATTTTTTGCCAGTATACATATTCCAAATAAATCTTCTTGCTTTCCAAAATACTCCTTTATTTTTTAAAATGATCATAAGTTTATTCCAAAATATTTTATATTCCTAAGAACAAGGAAATTAAAAGGTAATCCATCAATAATCTTAATTATAGATATAATGTGTTCTCTGTTTTCCATAAAATGATTATTTTTTATTGCTTTCTTTTTCACCTTTGTCATCTTTAGAGATCTCCATTGTTCTGAAAGAAATGTGTCACTAAATTTGCACCCATGGATTGTAGACCTATTTAATGGCAGTCAACATTCTCCAGTATACATTTACAATAATAGAAATTACATTCATATCGGCTTTTTCAAACCAAATTGTGCAAACGCTTTTTGTGAGTGTTAAATAATAAATGAATACCCTCTGACCCATATGAGTTGTCCCATTGTTAGAAACTACTTACTTGCAATTGGTATTTTTATTTTCAGATAACTTAATATATGAAATACATTCTATTATCACCAATTTGGAGATGTTCTGGGAGGTATGGGATACGTGCCCTGAAATTCCATTGAACCTAACCACTCTTCTATCACTCTGTTATTATATTATTGTATTTATTTAATACAATATTTTTCCCCAGTTTCACTTTTTAAAATTATCTTTTTGTTTCTTCTGCAAGATCAAAGGGGAATTGAAATGCTACAACTTTTCTTTTAAAATTAAATCCAAAATGTCATCATTTAAAATATTGCCATTTTTGGCCATAACATAATAAATAATAGCACAAGTGTTGGTAGCCTAATGATTAGCATAGCTGCCTTCCAAGCAGCAGGCCCAGGGTTTGCTTCCTGGTCAGCACATTTGATACATGAAAAAAAAACATGTTTTATCTTCAAATAGGAAGCTTCTCAAATAAAACATATGCATAGTACACTAAGTAATAAGCGATATAATGTTTACAATTTAAATATAGTATGTGGATTTAGTTTAAGAATATTTAGAGATTGATATCATCTTCAAAATATGCATTTAATTTCTTAACATTTTATTCACGCCTAGTGCCATCTTGTGAATATTTTAATCAATATTATTGAGAAAAAGTATTTTGTCAGAATTTTACTTGTTTGTTAAAGTTGAAGAAATTATTAAATTATATAGTGCTGATAGCATGTATGTTCTACCCTTTGGTGGAACCACCTTATATCTATCAAATTATATCAGAATAAGATAATCAATAAGTTGCATTTTTCTATAAAAATCAAAAGATTTTTAAAAGAGCAATAAATCTAATAGGTTTGGAAACATGAAAATAATGTAATGTGTTGGAAATTAAATCTGAAATTAATAAGTTTTGCAAAAGGGATATGATTGTAAAACTAAAAATATGTTTAGAAACATAAAAGTAATATAATTCATTTATAAGTAAAATTTTGGGAGTTAACAATGAGTGCTAACATAATTCTGTAAGGAACTAATAATAATTGATGGCAAAATTATTTATGTAAACATATTATATACGAGACTTAATTATCACTATTGATAAGAGGTGCACACTTCTATAATAAAAGGAATTAAAAAACCAGGAAGCATATAAAAAAATTAAGTGTACAAAGTGGGGGAAATGAATTATTTACAGTGAAAATAGCATAAATATTAAAACCATTAAAAAAATTGTAACGAGACATTGACTGTCCCTAACTAATGACTGCCAATATTTTTCACTACACTGATGTATAACTCTATAACATTAGAACTCATGTCAGTGGTTGGCCATAGTGATTTGATATATTCGGCTAATTTTAAATGTGCAAATAATCGTTTTAGTCATTCATGGTATTTCTGTCAATATCATATTATGAAGATTTTTTTTAGCATGCCAAACAATAAATCAAATTCTGAACTCAGTCGTACACGCAAATTTAAACACCAGAGATTTTCATCACTCAAATTTACAATCAACAGCAGTTTCATGTCAATCTAATAACTGGAGCCAGCATACACTTTATAAAATATTTTGACTTGAGGTCAAGTATAAAGCTTTTAAAAAAGCAGATGGACATCTTACAAATGTTTTCAATCACATCTAGGTCACATATGCACATATGTTTGAAATTTTTTTAGAAGACATGAATCAAGGCCAGTTTAGTGCACTTTTCTGTAACATTTCTAATACTTTTTGCACATAACGTTTACCACACTAAAAGAGTTTATTTAGCTTTGTATTCAGAAATAATTATTTTACTTTCACTGTTTTTAAAATATAATACTTATATTCTAATGACTGTAGGATATAAAAAGTTTGTTTTCTAAATGTTGGGGGAGGGGTGAGATATTAATTGATTAGCTTTTTCTGGTGTAATTTGTTAAGTAAAATTTATTAATTAGCTTCTTCCGGGTGCATTTTGTTACATATAGGGGGACTTTACTATCAGATAGAGAATAAATACAAACAGTTCCAATTATATTTTGCATTATAACTTAGACTTTTACAACATTTGAATCTACTACTTTCCTATTTCTTTTAAACTTATTTTTTTAAAAATATTTTTTAAGTTTAATTTGTACGTGTGTGTGCAAGTGAATATCTAGTGGAATAATGTTCACGAGGTAATAAGATATTAACAATCACTTTTGTTACTACCAATTGTATGTATATTATCACCTATAAAATAAATCTATATACTAAAGTTGCGATCGTGAATCCTAACGCTTAAACTTAACTTGTAAAAAAAACACTCATACATATATAATATGTTTTAAAAATTAGATTATATCCTATAGTATATAAGATAATTTACAGATGAAACAAATTCTGAATTTGTAACAGTCAAACAATTGAGTCCTAAAATAATTGTGAATTAATAACTAACTATAGGATGAAGCGAGATACGTTTATTTACATGGAAATTATCTTTCTTTCTTTTTTTTTTTTTTGACTGTTTCTAATGACAATCAAAATCTTTTGGCGCCAATACAAAAAAGAAAAAAACGTTCAATTCATTTTATAATCCTCGGTATCCTTCAAAAAGAAAATCTGTATAACTCTAGAGATTATAAAAATTATTTTTTATAATAGACAAACGTTTTAATAATAGATATGCCAGCTTTTTCTTTATTCTGATTTTATCCTCGGGTATTAATTATTCAAAATGGATTGGTAAAATTTAGCAGTTGTCTAGAAGTTATTGCATTATGTTATGAATATGAAATTATTTAGATTATGAGAAATAAACAGTTTGTTGATTCTACATAAAACATATTTTTAGACAATCATATATGATTTTTTTTTAAATAAACGAATGTATATTTATAAAACTAGATTTTTATTTATCTACAAGGATAGTATTATACACGTTATTGTAGATTACAAACATTATAAGTAAATTAATTTAGTAATCTAAACATTAAAACATTCATACATTCATCTAATCTCTATCTTCTTGTCCATACAATAAGCAATCCATTCATCTATCCATCTATTTCCCTATCAATACATCCATTTACCTTTTATCTGCCTGATTATCCATCTTTTAACTATCTTTCTGCCTGACTGTATGCGAATGTTTTGTCTGTTTGTCTGCCTGCGTATTTTTCTGTCATTCCATCTACCTATGCATCTATTTATCGATTGATCTATTTATCTATACACAGACATATATATCTGTCTATCTGTACACTTTGAACTAACATTATCATCTATATCATTATTTGTAACATGGTTTGGACCTTTACAAACTTACATGCCCCCTACTCGATCTTAACCTGCACCTGAAATTCAAAACTCCACTTAGATTTCCTTAGGTGCAAGTCTAAGTCATTTTCTTTTTTTCATTTTCAATTCTCTTGAATCTTCCAACATAATAGTAAGTTTATCTTCTGACTCTGAATTTAGTTTCAAGGCCATGTTTAAATTCTTTGAGCTGTGTGTCAGATGCACTGAACCATACATTAACTTCATCTTTCAAATCTCTAAATTCTATCTTTTGTACTTCAAATTTCTTATCAAAACTTTTACTTCATTCTATTTCTGTTCTTCCGTTTTTTGTTTTTTTTTTTGTCTAGGCCTCCAACTCTTTTATCAAAATCTATTTTTTTCTCTTCAAAACTTTTATCTAAATCTATTTTCTGTTCTTCAAATTTCTTATCTTGTTTTTCAAATCTTTTATCAATATCTTCAAAACATTTATCATACTTTCAAAATTTTCATTTACCTTCTGGAACTCACTTATGATCCTAGTCATGAATTCTGGGTTCATAATGCCAAACTCTATTCCTTGGTTTTCAGCTTCCATAATAGTAATACCTGACAAAATTATTTTACCTAAGCAAACTTATTTACTCATATATTACAATGTGCAATGCACTAATGGAAATCAATAGTATCTTACACCTAACATATGGGCAATATATCTCTTCACTTGCTATAATAAAAAGCTTTTTCAAATAATTAATAATCTGTTGTTGGTGTCTATCTCTAAACAATTTATGTTGATAATGGCCTAATGAAAGTAACTGTATATCATTAACCCATTTAGCAATGTTTTTTATATGACAGAATAAGATGTTTTATTTATCTCAAGTGTTGGTGGTCATTAATTCAGACCATGTTGCAGGGTACCAAATTGTACTGGCATGACATGATCTGGAATGATGTATGAATATTATAACAGCACTGATTAAAATTGAAGTGGCTTTTCTCTAAGAATACTTCCATGATTATATATATATAAATAAGTAAAAATCAGTCACATATCATATGACCTATATAGCTTGCATTATTAATATGTAATATATAAAGAGCCTGGTAATAACTCTAAACAAGCTTATTTTTTTATGATAAATGCTGCAACAGAAAGTACCTGAAGGCTTTATCTATTATTGTCTCCATTCCCAGGTTGGTTTCAAGCTATGTCTCTCTTCAGTGAGAAGCTAGAACATTAGATTTAAAATACTAACTCAAGCCAAGCATTTATCTAATTCTTAAATATTAAAAAAAAGATCTAAATCTTCAGACACCTACATATCTTTAAATTCAGCTCTTTAACTAAAGAAAGTATATGGGAACAATCATAGATAAAGACTTCAGGTATTTTCTTTTGTAGCATTTATCATAAAAATAAATAAATAAATAACCTTATTTAGAGCTATTAGAAGGTTCTTTATATATTACATATTGGTAATGCAAGCTATATAGGTCATGTGATATGTGACTGATTTTTACTAATATTATAATTTTGCTATTAGAGCTTTGGCTATATTAAATTGTTAAGCCTACTAATATATTTTATCACTGAATTTAGTTCAGGCCCATATTATTTTGTTAGTTAAAGAGCTTAACTTAAAGACATGTAAGCGTCTGAAGATTTAAATCTTTTTCTTAATATTTAAGAATTAGAAAAATGCTTAAATTGAGTTAGTATTTTCAATCTAATGTCCTAGCTCCTCTCTGAAGAGAGCCATAGCTTGAAACTAGCCTGGGGGTGAGGATAATCATAGATAAAGGCTTCAGGTACTTTCTCTTATAGCATTTATTATATAAAAAATTAAGCTTGTTTAGAGTTATTAATAGGCTTTTTATATATTATAACAGTTGTCAAACTTTCTTATTAATGTTAGAAATCAACATTTACTATAAAATGTTTGTTTGCATTTAGTGGAAGTCAAATTTATTTTCCATGAATATTAAGAAGGTTTAGAAACATGATTGTTAAATAATTCTCCATTGTTAGGTCATTTCTTTTGTTTGGAGATTCGATGCTGAATTTTTTAAGTTTTCATTAGATAAAGTTTCTTTGTATGGAATTTAATAAATATATACACTATTTCTTGTAATAAAGTGAAGATTGCTAAAGTCTGTTTTCTTTTATAATGAGCGCATGTATATTTAAAGTGAGAATCAAAAGTCATATTCTTTTAATTTATTTTAAGCTTTGCCGTTTTATTTCTCTTCAGTCATTTTTTAATAAGAATAATTTCAGATCATACATTACTGCAGATCACCCATTACTACATATATGTATGTCCTTGCGATTTTTTCTATAAGATTCTAATCAAACAATTTATTATTGTTCTAAATATTGTTTCAAAACACTGATCATGAACATTTTACACCATTTAAATGTGTATATAAAATTGTCATTTTTTTTATTAATTCACAGTAATCATGTTGGGATGGGTGTGTGACCATGCATGTATGTGTTGAGGATGGCTATCAACTACTAAATAAAGAAATGAGTTATTTTAGATGAATAAGAAAAAAATTATAATGTATACTTTGATTAAAAAGGGTCATAGGCACATAGGCACAATATATATATATATATTCAAATGACTTTATTGCATAAAAATTCATAAGAAGTTTGAACACAGGAAGTGCAAACACTGAATCCCAAAGAATGACTCTCTATCACTGCACTTTACCTCATAGAGTTTTTATTATTCTTATTTCAATACTATGCATTCCTTTCGGGTTTTAATATATATTTATATAATTTTAAGTTTCATCATAATTGATTGTTGTTATTAGTACCGAAGTACCAATCTTATTTATAATATTATTTGCTATTTTCTGAGAGAAGCTATTTTGCAAGATTTAATCACAATATAACACAAATAAAATGTCTGTTAATTAAGACTATTGTAATAACAAATAATAAATATAATGGTAATTAACTATTAACTGAAAGTACTTTTGCAAATTTAAAGACTGTATATAACTATTAATTATATATATATATATATATATATATGTAATCTTATAATTGAATATTTATAAATACAGTAATTAGATATATGTAAAGTATAACTTTAAAATTTTTATCCACTTATAAGCGCTTTCGACTATCCTAGTAGTCTTTGTCAACTATCACTTTGAAAGGCTAATCTTCCCACAATTCTGTGATCTTAATGTTTGCTGCATATCTGTTAATTAAGTCTTGTTTGTATTTGTATATTAGCATAGCTTACTTTCTCACAATTCCATAATCTTAACATTTGCTGCCTGTCTGTTCATTAAGTCTTGTTTGTATTTGCATAGTAGCATAGCTTAACAGACAGACAGCAAATGTTAAAATCATGGAATTAAGCTATGCTAATATACAAACAAGTCTTAATAAACAGACAGGCAGCAAACATTAAGATCATAGAATTGTGGGAAGGTTAGCCTTTCAAAGTGTTAGTTGACAAAGATTACATGGATAGTCACAAGCGCTCCTAAGTGGGTACAATTTTACTGTATTTATAAATATTCAATTATAAGATTACATATATTGATTTGAAGAAATACAGACATCGAATTATAATATTATTATATATATATATATAAACCATTATACAATTACAAATATCCAGTAATGCTCTCTGTTTAAATGTCTATATTTCATATTTTGAAGTTCGCTATTATTGAGATATAGACTTTTAAACAGAGGGTGTTGCTGGATATTTGTAATTGTATAATGGTTTATATATATTTGTATAATTATTTCAGTTAGTGTTAACAGTAACTTTCTTTTCATATATATATGTAATTAAATTTAACATGCCGTAAAAACATTAAAACTTTTATTAATAAAATAATAATTAAGATGCTAAAAATAATCAAAACGTTTTAATATGTAAATAAAAATCATTAAAAGAAATATAATTAAAGCTGCCAACATTAATAAAACAAAATTTCTTTTCAAAATTCTAAGATTTAAATGTTATCTAAAATTATTATTAGCAAGAAAAAATATATAAATAAACGTGGGGTTAGTTTTCAAAAACTAATATATATATATTTAATAAAAAATATTAATTAAAATACAATATCCATAAATAAAATTTCCAAATTTTATTTATATTTAAGATTACTAAATAATTATATGATAAATTACTGATGTTATTTTATTGTTAATAAAATTTGTATTTAAAATTATCATTTTTTTTTAATGATGATATCCTATAATTGTATGATAGTTTTAAGATTGGTAATAGAAATCGTTTGTATGCATTTGTTATTACATCTTTTTGTTCTTCAGTTTCATTAGTCCTGCATAGTAAAAGATAATATGACTGATTTAATTTTACTTCACCCTGTCACAATTTGTTATACATTTCTGTCATTTTAATATAACATTTAGGCTTACTATCTAATAATATCAACAGATTGTCTATGTTTAAATTTTTTAAAATTATTTATCAGCATACTCTTTATTTCAAACTTTACTATATCACAATTAATCATCTATGAAAAAAATTAAACTATCCTCTCAATCTTCAGCACACCATTTATCTCAACCTCCATTGTATTCCAATTATCCATAAGTGCAAATTTATCAATCTAGCTGAAATCCTTATCTGCACAATGATCCTTCTTTAATCCATTCTTTTTCCTCATTTACAAATATTAAAATAGAAATTCTGAAGAAATCTGTTGTGTGGCTGAAATTATCAGTTGAATAGGAGAAATTAATAATTGTTTTTTTATTATATTGAATATGAAAAGTAATAAAATTAAAAACAGATTGGAAGCCTTTGAGATGTGATCATGGAGAAGAATGGGAAAAATCAGTTGGTTGCATAAACTAATAAATGAACGTGTTTTGAAAAGGGTAAATGAAAAAAGATTGACAGAGGAAATTAGAAATAGAAAGATAAAGAAAAAAGTACAGGTTAAGAATGTTGTTTTTAATGGATGGATGGCGAATGGAAGCAAGAAGAAAGGATCGAAAACATGGACATTATTGAACAAACAATATAAGAGGTGAGAAGACATATGGAATTCAATAGCTAGACAATGAAGAAAATGGAATGGAAAAATAAATGAATTGATGATGTGACTATTCTCTGGACATGTCCATGGAACAGAATACCATTGATGATGATGATGAAAAGAAGTGATTAAATGTTATTACTATCTGTATTAAAAATATAGCCAACACAGAAAACAGAGAAAAATGAAAGAGTGGATGGACAATTAATAATATGTTAATGCTTTACTGCATTTTTTATTTATACAAAACAATAACCAATTCAGATGAGTTGTCCAAACTTGTAAATATTGTTTTTTAAATTAAGCTAATTTTTGTGTATAAGTTTTTGAGTTAAAGAATGTTTTTGAGTAACAAATGATTTCTGAATTCTTTTGATTTTACTAATAATATTTTTATTAGGTTTATTTCTTGTAATAAAAGCTATATATTTATTGCACAATTATATTGGCCTTAGTATAAAGGATGACTATTGACTAAGAGAGAGTAATGCTATTAGTAATTTTTTTATAAGGTAACTACCATTTTTGCTTAAGATAGAGAAATATAAAGGAATAACTGAAAAAAAATTTTATAATAAAATAATTTGGATAAAATAAACAGTAATAAAAATAATTTTTAAAAGTAAGTTTAAGTAATAAAGAAAGATATAATAATAACGTCTTGCATTGTTAGCCAAGAGGTATTACAGCCGCCATGCAAGCAAGTAGTTGTTTGCAGATGTTTGTGGGTTCGTGTCCCGGCCGATGCTATGACACATGGAAAAAAAAAGAAAGATATAATAAAAAAAAAGAGAAATATATATACTATAAGATCAAAAAGAAGCTTTGTGTCTGTAGAAAGAGTATGATAATTAATGATAAAATAGGCTGATTTATACTGAACAAAACATATTATAGAGTGCAATAAATAAAATATAATTTGATCCAGCTTAAGATATTAAAGGTAATAGGTAAAATTTCTAACAGTTTCTATGGGAACAATTTTGATGATTGTAGTTTAAGTTACAGTAAAGGAAAGTTTGCCAAAGAATTGTGATTAGAAAGTGTGAGGCCCTAAGCAAAAAATTTCTGAATTTTCACTCATGAACAGGTATGTACAGGGATAATGCAAATAAAACTATATTGATTAGATAAATGATCTAATAGAAGGACAATGACTAACATCTTACAATATTATTGACAAAAAACAATCCATATTTTAGTATTTTATTTAATTAATATGACATTATAAACATGTTAGGAATTATATGTTGGATTAATTTTTTTTATCTAACTTAATTGTTTTTTTTTTTTTTAATATTAAACTTTATTTATACTTTTTTTCAAATATATTAATCTAAGTGTTTAATCAACATAAGTACATTGGGAAAAATAAACACAGTTTGAAATTTTATCAGAAACATTTGCAAAATATAATTACAAGTAACGTATTACCATTAAAAACCTTCAAACAATATGAATTAATACATTTTCTTGGAATGTGTTTTTTACTTTATCATTAATTTATGACTGAGTCATTTAGACTCTTAAACTTTAGTTTATTTACTTTTACGAAATTCTATCATTGAAAGACTCCTTACAAAGTAGACAATTTCCTTTCATTAGACTTTCATTATTTTTAGTTCATACAATCTGGAGCATCCATTGCAAACTAATATTCACCTTCTCACCTCCAAATCAGGACCTCATATTTAAGATCACCTTAATAAGTTAAAAAGTAAAGACTTTATCCTGTCTTCAAAATTCCTCTATAATGAGACATGGAGTCTCTTTCAAATACCAAAAATCCCTAAGACATACACAATCACACATTAAATTTGATACTAGCATTTTCATTAGAGATTCTCCAGGGGATTAAACTTTAGATCCATCATAGATTTCTCAATCAGGATGTTGAGCTCATTTATCTACCTCTAGAACTTCCTGCCAAGAAAGACAATGTATTCACATATTCTTGAATAATCAATTATTTTACACTAATAAAGTTATTTTTTGAAATTAAATCTGTTTCTTACCACCAGTATTGATTTATTCATGTTACTTTCCATATATCTGCATGAGTTATCAACCATTTTCATTTCTGCTAGAGGCTGATGCTAAAAAAAAACCCCAGTGATTGATCTAAACTATCTTTTATCTTATTTTAAACTTTTTCTTTTGTGCTTTTTAGCGCTTCTTTCAAATATTTTATCCCTATTCAGTTTATAAATTGAAAATAAAAAGTAAAATTAGCCATTAACATTTATTACAAAACAAAACATGAAAAACAGTTCTTACAAAATGGAGTTGACTTCTAGTGAAGAAATAAGAACTTTTCCTGTATAATATTTAAGCAATTTTTTTTCAAAGAAGTGTTCTTATTAAACAATTATATTGCAAAATATGAAAAACTTAATAAAGTTATACTTTTTTTTAAGTTTAGACCTACAAATAAGCTAGTTTTATTAAAAATCTGATTGCCAAAAATGATAATGTCTTCTGTAGATACTTTTTCAAATTGTCTATCTCATGGCCTTTCTATAAAGCAAAATAAATGCCATAATCAGTATAGATATTAATAGTAGTGTCAAGTTATCAGTGTAAGATAATAATTTAATTTTGAAATGGAGTGCATAGAAAATTATTAAGAATTGCTTAAGGTCTTAAATATATTTGAATTCATATGTAAGAAAGAAATGATTATGTAAAAATATACATCTCCGCCGGAAGTTTTCTAGATTTTGAAACCCTAGGCTTCAGCTTGCTAAACCGATTTATAAATCCAGTGGAAATACTAATGCATTAAAATTAAAAAAGTAAAAATTTACTTTTATTTCATGAGTTACCAAGATATTATTGAAAGTCTAGCAAAAAAGCTTTTTAATTGATTAACATGTTTGCATCCCATGTGAAATTTGGATTTAGAACAGATAGAGAAATAAGAAATGTAATGGAAAGCGGTGATAATAATAGTTAAACAATACATACTAAAACAGAGGAAAGAAAGATAAATGATGAGGGAAAGGATTAATATTTGTTATATTGTTAGAAGGAAGACTTTTGACTCAATGGACTGGAAAATTTGTTAATTATTTTTAATATAAACAATTTTAGTCTGGAAGGAAAGATTACTGTTAAAATCTGTATATCATCTAAAAACATTTGTAAGATTAAACTGTTAACTTTAAATTTTAAAAATTTAAAACAGATGAAAGATATAGATTTAGTTTTTCTTTTGTTTTTATAATAATTATTTGCATATTTAAATGATTATTGTTTCTATTATATTATGAATTAATGACAGAAAATAAAAATTGTTAGATATGGCTTGATAATAATTTATTATTACTGATTATGACATAAAATAGTAAAATTTTACACATTAAGCAGTATTTTTTTGTATGTTTTATATATTGTTAGATTATTAGTTATATGTTAGCATAAGTTAGGAGTAATGATTATAGAAGAGCTTAGCGTAAAACGACTTAGTCTTAATAGGATATTAAATAATACTAAAAGTAAAATGGCTGATGAGGATAAATGTCAGATTATATACTCTATTGTCAAATTCCAGGATATTGTGCTATTTATAATTGGTTAAAGAAGGACGAATGTGAAATGTCAATTGCAACAACATATAGAAAAGCTATTGAAGATAGTATGCTATATTCAGCATTTTGTATTCATCAATGTGCAATGGGTCATAATTTAATTCTGCAAAAGTTTAATATGTTGATGTATATACCACATGACAAGAAATGTAAGATTAAGGAATCATGTTTAAATAGGAAATTCCAAAATGCCATTAATGCTAAATAAACTAGTTTTTCCATTAGTGATGTCTGGTTGTTAAAGTAAGCTTTAAGTTTGTAAGGGAGTCCACATTTTATAGAGCTTGCATTTATAAGGACACATTCTTGGCAATTATTTTAATGATTTATATTAATAATATTTTTTCTGCCAAATAACAATGGAAATGTTGGTTTTTATCAGTTTATAATTTGTAACAGAAGAATTGTGTATTTTTATTTTACAATCATATGCATAATACTAAAAATTGACTATGTCTAAAAATGTTGGCAAAGTTTGTGTAATAATTACTAGAGCAGTTACTTTTTCATTTATAGTAATATTAGATTCTATTCATTGTGAAACATGGTATTTGAATCCTATTTTTTTTTCTTAATCTCCATGCAGTGACTTGACAATACTATTCTTAATAGTATTAAGAAGCCTTATTAAACACTGCCAGCACAATTTTACTTTATGAGTGAATAAAAATTTCTTCTTAGACTTTAACAGACTTCACCTTATAGATTACAGTCATCTTTTTCATCTACAAAAATCTATTTAGTTACAGCCATTGCTATTTATATTCTTTATCTTAGAAAATCTTAGTCTTTGGCACTTGCTAAGACAATGCATACATTCTCTATTTATAATAGAACATATAAGCTGCACTATAATTTTGAAATAACCATTTTATTTTTAATTGTTTTTGTTCATGGTTGGTGCTCATTTTTATTATTTTCTAGGACATCATTACATAAATGATATACATTTCATAGCTGTTTAAAATCTTATCTTTATTATTATTACCATTATTATTATTATTTATGGTTATTTTAGCCAGGAAGCAAAACCAGACATTCAACTGTCTTCAGTCATTGACTCCATTTAATTCAACCAATACAACTGACCTCATACATGTGAAAAGGATAAATTGTTTCCAATATATGTATTTTGTGCAGAACTAGAATTCATGAGTTGGTCAAGATCATCATCTCCTGCACACACACACACATATATATATATATATTGTAGCGTTTTCCGTTCTACTAGACCACTATACGCCCCAAATATATATTTGAGCGTGAGTTGATCAAACTGTATCAAGAAAAAAAAGAAAGTTGTATTTCTATTCTTAACACAGCTATTTTTCCTGATCGACTCCGGCCTATTAATTGATTACGAATTTGTACCATAGACATAAATCAACTTTTAATTTTATTTCCTATGGGCGCCAGGATTCCTAAGAATCCGCTGAAATATGCCGCCAGCACCTCTCGCAAATTGTAAAACAAAGAAAAATAAAAAGATCCTTTTATAATATTTTTATTTTGTACGGTAATTCTACCGTAATGAGAATTAATATTTTTTTACGATTGTTAGCCCTGCGTATTGAAACATATTGGCAAAGGTAACTTACACTTAAATCCTATTTCACTAAAATAAATCTAATAACAAAAATAATAACTTCTATTAATAACGCACAATAAAAAAAAAGTTGATAAAAGTATAATCTCTTTTATTCTAACAAAATAAAACATTTCTAGGTTAAATATTGTTTAATACTTTGGAGAGAACACATTTAATTTAGGTGGAAAATATATAGAAAATATCAATATCATTTAAAATAAGCAAAAAGTTCTTGGTTAATTAAGAGTCTCTCATATAGAAATATAAAGTCACTATCGGGATTCCTTTTATAGCTATATTTTCACGAGTAGTTTTTTTTAACTATTTAACTTGGTCACAATCAGGGTTATTATTCTTAACTTACCGGTAAGCTTTGTGAATTCACGAATGTTGTAGCGAACTATGCATAGTTTTCTGTAATAATGAGCTCAGCCGTTCGGTTCTTGCTTGTTCTTGTGGTCCATTTCCCAGTTGGTCACGAAGGCTTTTCCTGGGGTACATCATTAGGTCTGATGTTTTCAGGAGCTCCAGTTCACTGCGACATTGCCGAATTCCTTCGGTGACGAGTGATCTTGGACATATTAAATGTTATCCAAGACCAACTAGCGAAATAAAACGAACAAGACCCTCCTTCAACCGGATCCCTCCTTTTTATATCCAGTTTTAGGGCTTCTGCGCATGCTTGTACCATGCCTTTCTAATCTTATACAGTTTTTTAAAATTTTATGTACTAAAGTCTCTATTTTCTTATCAAGTTTTCGGCCATGTTTAATTAGCTAGAAATATTTTTCTTTTAGCTTATCTTTTACTTGCTTTTGGAATTCTTTTTTGTTCTCTCCAATTACGATAGCTAATAACTTGAAAAAATATCTGAAGAGTGGAATTTAACGTTCATTGTACGCTCTTAACAAAAATTATACTAATCAAAAAAAAAATCGAAATTTACTTTTTTAGCTTTTACCAAATGCCAATATATTTGTAACATATATAAATAAATGTTACAATATATAAGTGAAACTTCATCTGGCTTCAGTAGGTGCCAAAATTTAGCTTAGCTTAACTATTTTATTGCAATTATCTGTTTTTTAAAAAATAATGATAAAAAAAGAAGAAATTGGTTAGTTAATGAATAAGATGTCATAATTATTTATAATGTAGTGATATTTAATAAATTTTATATAATTATATGTGCAAAGTAAGTAACACAATTGTAATTGATTTTGTAGGAGATATAAGATAGCAATTTTCTTAAAGTAAATATTTAGATCAGTATTTAAAATAATAATAAATAATGTTAACTACATCATAAAATAACTTTTGTTTTTGTTTATATCTAGTTTATAACTAATAATTGAGTTAATATAAATAAAAATAAATAATATCAAATTGATTTAAAATTAAACTTTAGTTTTTTTTAAAGCAGTCAAATAATATTTAAATGTTTAATGTAAATTTGCTTTAACCTGTTAAAAGTTATTCCTAATCTAATATTCCTTAATATTTTTTATTTGTAGTCATTAAAAAGTTATAATTAATTAGTGGAGGTAAGGTTAAAGGTCATCTCTGTGTGTGTATGTGCATGCATGGAGATATATGAAGTAAATGAATAAATAATGATTCAAATACAATATTAATTAAAAAACAAAAAAAAAACAAATATATGAATAAAATTAGTATAATTAAATATTTAAAAAGTTTTGATAAATGAAAACTAGTTTGATTTTATATTAGTGTTTCTATTTTATTTTATGTAATACACTTTTTTATATTATATAATAGCTAATTAATAAATTTTAATTTAGAGTTATGAAACCATGTGATTTTCAAATAATTAGATCAAAATTCTGTCAGTTGTCAATTGATTAATTTTTCAGCTGATTTAAAAAAGAATTACAGTTAAAACAAAATAAATAATATTTATTGGTTGATTAAAATAAATTGACATAAAAAATTCTGACAGGGGATAGAAATAATTGTTATAAATAGAAAATTTTATTGTATTTTTGGTGTGTGTGTGTTATTGAATCCTGAAGTTCGTGAAATCTTTCTTCACCTAAAACAAGTTGTAATTTTTTTTAAAAAGTTTATTATTTGTTAAACAAAAGTATGTTAGATTATATTTAACTGTTCCAAGACTAAAATGAAAAACTGCTAAAAGGATGAGGTAACCATTTCGTGTCATTGACTTTCAATTAATACTTTTAAAAATTATAGTAAAAATGTTTAAAAGAAATTTTATATCTGCTATCACATCTACTAACTGCATAACATATCTTCCATGAAATAAATTTAAGATATAGACAATATATTTATGGTTAAATGACTTTATTACACTGAACTTTTATAGTAAAAAAATACTTAGTTATTCATTAGATAAAAGACAATTTCAATGAGGAAAATGTAAAAGCATTTGTAGTCACTTTATTATATATTCAAAAAGCTTCAATATCCTTGCTTTAAATTTGTTTAAAGTTGATTCCAAGTATCCTATATATTATATTAATTACTTGCTTCTAAAATAGTTTTATATATAAAAAATGTTTGCACTAAAATTAATTAAGAACAAACATTTATCTGTCAAATGTATAGTATAGTTATATTTGCTTATATCTAAATGTGAAATTTATGATAATTATATCTAACTTGTTGGACAGATGAAATTTTCTACTTGCAAAATGCACCCACTCCTATGTTAAGAAGAGTTAAAGAAAAATTCTCTGGAAACATTTAAAATATTATATGTGAAAATAATTTTTTAAAAAGAAAAGTAAAGGCTGTTTAAAACAATGTGTTCTTTAAAAAAAAAGAATTAAAAATGAAGCTCTATTATTATATAAGTAAACCCAGGATCCCATAATGATATTCTCAGCTGAATCATTTGTTTTACATACCATTTTATTGCTGGCCCATCCTTTTATTTTATTAGTATTATTATAATGTTTTATTATATTGCTTACTATCTAAAAATATCTTTAAAGGAAGAACTTGCATTAGCTTTAAAGAACTATTAAATATGTTTCATTTGGAAATCTTTCCCATGTTTGAGTTAAATGTTTTGACCAGAAGCTTCACACCGTCTTATAAATAATATTCAATAAATTATGTAAATGTCTTGAACAGAAAACCAGTACAGAGGAAGCTAAAACTATGAACTAAAGTTATTGTGTTTTATTGGTTTAAAAAAAAAGAAACCAGAAAAATATTTAAGCTATATATATATACATTTAAATATGTGTAATACTGTTTAGTAAGTTAATATTGTAATTTTAGTCTTAATGAGTTTATTAGAATGAGTAAATATTCTACCATTCTCAGGTCATATTGGTATGGTTATAATTGTTAAACATCTCACAAGTTAACATATATTTAATAATTTTATTCCTGGAGATTTTAATATTTCATATGTGTGGTATTTCACTTAGTTTATTTAAAATCAGCCAAAGACGTTTATCACAGAGTTTTTTATTCATTTGTTTTATAAATGCTACATTAATAATGACCGCAAATATTTTTATATACGCATTGAAAATTAATTTTCTCGCATTTAATTTGCAATCTTTTAAATGTCCACTAGCCACTATATTTTAATATTTTATTATGTGTGCATTGTACCTTTGCCTAGAATTTTTATATGCATTTAATTTTTAAGTAATTCTTATGTTAGTTGGTTGACATAGTTTGCATTGTTGGTTCTGACATTGATTATACATGTTGTATTTTAAAATGCTTATTGATGACTTAGTCAGTTCAAGTGATGTTTATATCTTTTTATTAGTTTAATATTTGTTAGCCTCATAGAGCAAAGCTTTGTTAATTATTATTAGTATGCTTAATGGAGAGACCAGAGCCTCCATCCTTATTGTATTGCTTTTCCATGACGTGATGATGCTCATTCCCATTGTGGATTATAGCATATCATCACATATTTGGATTATAGCATATCATCACATGTTTTGAAGTGCTTAGATCTCATGAAGAGGATCCACTTTTCTGGTGTGTCTTTCCTGTTCCTGATGTGCGGAGACAAGGTCCAGGCATCTTATTTTCTCCCTCACAGATAGGTATTTTTGGAAGCCACCACATTTATAGGAATTTGTTCATCTCTGTGGAGCATATATGTATTTATTCTGATTTATTCTGGCCTATCACTCACAATGTATTAATGCTAGTTCCACCATAGTAGGTGATGTTGCATTTGTTTTAGATATGTACTGACAAGATATGTTTGTTTGAGGAACTTTGCTTCTTCAGGTTGTAGTTAGCTATTTTAATGCTTAAAGGTATATCAATGTCTGAATTGTATGGTTATGATAGTTTTATCATCCACAAACCAAACAACAATAATTTATATTTATTTTTAAATATGGAGGAGATTATGCATATGCTTATAAGTGGCAATTCATACATAGTAAGTAGTTTAATATGTTCATCCAGAGTTTTTGCCACTGGTATTGTAAGTCTTTTAAATTTTAGTTTTAAAACATTTGGTTTAATAATTTTATGTGGACAAAATTTTGAAAATATGTGTATAAATTACCTTTGATGATTGAGTGGCCCATGCATCTAATTTAATTTAAAGTTAGCTTACTGTTACTTAAATGGATCACTAGCTATAATATTAATAGTGTTAGTGTAACTAATGATAATTTACAATATATGCTGTATATGTTAGTCCCAGCTTAGCATTTGCTTAGCTTAGGGTAATAAATATCAACCTATTAGTGTGTTATTCTGGTTGTCAAATGACACCACAATATTATTAAATATGCCAATCAAAACAGAATTATGTTTGTTAAACTCATACCATTGTAATTAAAGTATAAAAGATTTAGAATCTCTAAGTATTTAAAGAGATTATAGTTTAATATTAAATAGCCTCTGCTTACCCTTGTATTTATTTATTTATTTTTTGTGTGTTTATTAAAATAAACAGTTTTAAAAGAGAAAAAGAGAGTTAAAGAGGAATATTCAGTAACTTTAGTCAGATACAATGTTATAATTTTGTAAGTCAAAACAAAGTTTGAGAGTCAAAATGTTTTAAAAGATACCAGCGCTATCTTGGCAATGTTTACTCCAGTAATTTTTATTTTTGTTTGTAAATATTTTTTTTTATTCTTTATTGTTATTAATAAACCAAATTATTATTATTTAAAAAGTTTCGTTTCTGTTTGTTTTACTTTTATATGAAATATTATTGTCTTGAGTTCCAAAGATTTACAAAAATTTCATAAAGTATACAAAATATATTTTATACTGGTTTAAATTATATAAAGCCAAGCTAATCTAGGTGATTCTCAGATTGAATCACAGTAACAGATAATCACATAATTACAGATATTTAATAGAATACTCATTTTAAAGTTGATTTTTTTAAAGTTATTATTATATCTTCTTAGACTGAAGATTATGCGATGTGAAATGAAGAATATTAGTGCTTCAGAGGAGTATTTACTATTTATCTTTAAAGCTGCTCATTAGCTATCATCATCTTGTATATTTTTAAAAAAATTTCAAATCTATCTGCATTTAAGGTCCTTAGTAGGTTGTATGTGAGTATGGGGAAAGGCAGAAAAAGTATCCATATCCTTTTCCTTGCTCAAGTCATGTCTTGGGTAATAAGCCATTATTAATTTAAATTTAGATTAATTAATCAAATCTTTGGATTAATACTTTTTTTTGTTTTATGGTCAGCCAAGATATCACTGACTTGTTTATTTATCCAATCAATCATTTATTAGGCAACTTAAACTGTTATTTTACACAAGAGTTTTAGTTTTAAAACCTGAGGTTGTTTACTCTTGTTGCCTTGTTAGTTATAATTTAGTGAGATAATCCTTCCAAACCAAGTATAATTTTTGTTACTCAGAGTGTATGATCTGATAGTAGACCGATTCTAATAACTATTAACTAATGATTTAAATTATCTTTTATATTATCTATATTAAATTATTAATATGCTATAATAGTTATATTTGCACTGGTATTCGATTTGGTCTCTGTTTGATTGTATATCTCTGGATCATCATTGACCCTTGATTTTTATTGTAATACCACTGAGCCAAGTCTTTAGGAGACTCTAATAGTATAATCATCTCCATCTTCTTCCTTTCAAATAGTTTAGAATAGATTAGTTCATTTCATTTTGTCATCTCCATTTCATTTCATCCTTTTCCATCTTCATCTCCATTTTTGTCTAATACCTTCACCATTTAATCATCACTATTTTCTTCCTTTCAAATAGTTTCTTATAGATTAGTTTATAATTTTCATTCCATTATTTTTTTCTTTCTTTATCATAATCTTCATTCCATCATTTCATTTTATTTCCATCTCATCTTTCATTTCAACTTATCTTCATCATCAACATCACCTACACCCTGTCTCTTCATTTCATTAAAAGGTTAAAATTAGTGCTCTCTCTTCTTCATCATATCTTCATCTTATATCATATCCTCTTCTCATCTTTTTTTCATTTCTTTATCTTCCTTTCTTTCTTCATTTTCTTCTTCTCTCCTCCCATCACTGTTTATTAAGGTTACTATATATATATATATATAATCAATGTTTGGTCTATATTAAGATACTGAATCACAGGCTTCAATCTTTTTCACTCTCCAACTCTTCAGCTATCTTATCATTGGAGGATGCTAAAACTTGTTCATTAAAGTTTGAAGATTTGCTATCATAATATAAACTGAGCACTGATTTTATTTATATATATATTGAAGCAGTCAATCTTAGCTTAAGATTGAGCTTCATGTTTCCATCTACTAACTTTTATTCAAACCCTATTTCCCATCCTGCTCCTTTTGTCATGTATGTATATTTTATGTATACATTTGAGATGCGCACCTAAATTATAAAATTGTAACTTTTCAATTAACATTTTTATTATTATTAATTTTATGATTATGAATTCTTTTTATTGAAATACATAGGTGTGGCTCAAATATATATATATATATAGGAGCAAAATTACTAACAAAAGATTGATGTTTTAAATATTTTATTATACGTCATTTTTTAACTTTTTCTTTTTAAATTGCTTGTTTTTTTTTATTAAACTATTATAAAATCCAATATGGAAGATGCTACAATTGATTGTCTAAAAATAATTAAGGGCTGGAAACACTATTGTTTTAATCTGGGTAAGGTATTTTTAATTAAAGTTTTTACTTAAAAGGGGATTAAGATTAGATATACTTTTGTTGAAAACATGTCAAATCTATTTCTAATCTGGAAATAGATTTGAATTTATTTTTGGACGTTGTCTTACTGTTGCATCTTCAAAAGCAACTGATAAAGAAAAAAGTATAAAGTGGCTGAATTTTGAGGACAGATTAGATTAGCTACTATTGAGAGAACTGATTGTAAACGTATTGCACATTGCTTGAAACTTAAATAATGTAGCAGTAAATCCATCACTACTTGGCCCAGTTGGGTCATCATCTTTAGCAGCCATCTCATTCTGCTGCCCAAGAAAAAGTAAAAGCCCAACCTAAGAACTTTAATGCCAATAGAAGCTTGCAGTTATTTAAGAACTTTCATTTCAATTGCCGTGCATGTGCAATGTTTTAAATCGGACTCTTAAAATTGCCAGGTAACTTTTCAAGCCATCACCGCAAACTAAATCTAATCTAACTCATCTATCAAGATTTCTTTTAATATATTATTTAACTTTGTTTTTGTTTTAATATGTAATTTGCTCTTAAGTAATTTATTTTATTTAATTTTCTCTCATATGCTCTTAACTTTCCTTAACTTTGGTGCGGTCAATTATTTATAGTTATTTATTACTTGATTTTATATATATGCTTTTATTATTATTATTATTATTCTGCCAATCTCTAACAATCTGATGAGTTGAATTTTGTAAAATCTTTTCTTTCTTTTAAGTAAACCTTCATGAATTAAGGTTTTTGATGTCCATTTAAAACAATGCATTATTAATTAATATACTCGCCAGATTGTTTTTTACGAGTTAACATTTTATTTATGTTGGTTTATTATAAAAATATATTTGTTTAACTCTGGATTTTCTACCCGGGGTAAATCCAGAACTTAAGCTAATTAATGCTTTGAAATCTTTTAAAATGTTGTGTTTTTATAAGAATGATCCATTAATTATTTTCTATATAACTACTTTTTTTTTATTTACTCTTAAAATATAAGCTTAAATATTCCAGTTACTATAAAAACCATGAAGGTGGGATTGAATTGTTTTAAATAGTAGACAAGGGAAGGGAGTAAATCTTAATGTTTCTTTTACTAGGCAAAATCTTAACGTATATTTTATTAAATGAAATATTCTCTCTCTTATATATGTTATAACTGGATAGCATATTATTTGTCTAAATTATAGTATTCAACAAGGGTCATTTATTTTTAAAGCAGTAAATTATATTTCATGTCGTTAGGAACATTTAGTCATACTGCATTACTGACATTTAGCCGATCTTCATATTATATATATATTACAGGCTTCTAGTCTTCTAATCTGGGGATTGCGACAAGTTCGAACCCATAGATTTCTTCTAGTACCTCGTTCCATAGATACTTGAGCTATCTGGAACCACATTTATTCTGTATAAAATGCCTCTGGTGGTGATCCCAAGTTTGGCATATGCTATGTCCATCCACTTCATTCTCATCCAGAAGCATGACCTTTTCCTCTTAGTTATTTTTAGGCTATTATGTCAGCACTGCAAACTTCTTTGTATTTATTATTCCTTTTACTTCATGACCCAGTCTTAATGCTCTAATATTAAAATTGCGCTCTGCATAATATATATATACATATATATATATGCCAATTACTTCTATTTTATTAATTAAATTTATTTCAGTCTTATACAGTCCCACCATCATAATTTATATATCTATTTAAGAGTATATGCCTTGGGAAAAATAATGCGTTCGTCTTACTATTGTTAAAATAATTTTTCATTAAATATTTTGTCATAGATTCAAATATAATCAACTGTTTTCAAATGTATTTTATTTATTTGCATGACTGGAATGGTGTGAAAATAATTTATCTTATATCTGTAATAAATCCCGGAATGCGCCCTGAAACAATGCTAGTCACCATGTTTCAGAACCGTAATCCAAAGCATTGATAACCATTTTATGCGGATTCTTTATAATAGTTGATTGGCATTTTAACATTGGACCCACCAAAGATGTGTGTTTATTTATAATATATCATTTAGCTAACAAAGAGCATATGAGAAATAATAGCGTGAATGACACTATGTAATCCTCTAGCGCTTGGTAGACCGCTTGCTCATTCACATACATACACTAATGTATATAATTAATTTATAAATGTATATAAATAATTTGTCATTATATTAAACTATATTTTATTGTCTAACTTATTTGAGTAGTTCGAATTCCTTTTCCTCCACTTCCATATATTACAGCCATGCTTATCTATTATTTTAGTGTAGTCATAGTTAATAGATGTCTCATTGTTTTGCTCAGCTTTGTTAGTTGGCCAGATTAAGATTAATTCTCAGGTATCATCACTATTATGTTATCCATTAGATGTTTGATCTGGGTCTTAGCCCTTTCAATGATTATTATTTAATTGGCCGAATGAGTTAAAAATCAAAACTTTTAATTGGCCAACTCACCACTTTAACAAAATCTATTGTTAAAATAGATTCACTTTTAATAATATAAATACGTTAGTTTCATTTTTAAAAAGTATATTACTAAATTGTCAGATTACGAAAGTAAACGAAAGTCTTTTCAAAAATAAAATTTGATTTATAATTTAAAAAATATTCAATTGTGGTGAAATGAAAGTAACTGCTATTCAACCAACCAAAAAAGATTGCGTCAGCAATTGTTTTTTTTTTTTCACTTTAACGTTATGATAAATATGTAGCAATAAATAAATAATTCTTGGTAATAACTTAACTATTTTTCTAAAATAATTTGATTTTTAGTATTATTTTATCAATAATAATTTGTAATGCAATTCAAATATTGTTTAAAATGTTGTAAACATTCGTTTATCATTTCCGTAATAAAAATCAAAACGAATGTAACTTTTTACTTTTTGGAAGCCATTTCCCTTTTTGACAGAAGTTGGACAGCCAATAAGATTCAAGAAAAGGTGGTGAGGAGGTGGTGCTTAGGTTTTGTTTGACATATATGGTCATATTTATTGATTTTTTACTTGTAAAATAATTCTGAAGAGGGCACCATCTTACAGAACTTTTTATTTTCTTTCGAATGACGTATAATATGTATACGTGGGATAAAAAGTAGCCGATTTAGAGTGACATCAAATCTACTCATTTTTTACAAGTCAGGCAGTTGAAAGATTAGAGAGTGTGTTGGCACACAACATGGGGTGCCAAACCCAGAAAAAATGCAGCCTCTGTGTCAGTCAAAATCATGTATTCATTCAACAAAACCAATAATCCAAGCAAAAGTACCTTGAATCCAACCATGCACAAGATACATATGTCAGGACAAGGATGAATCCTAACCTATTTGCCTAAACTATTACCTCTCTGACTAATGGATAATGTTTGTGATGACACTAGCAGTGCTTGATTTTATTCCGTCCCAGCTGGAGGTCATGGTTCACATAGAGACTCAAAACAATAAAGGGTTTACATGAAAAATCAATGATTTAATGGATTCTGATGATTGCAGAATGGTACAGATGTGATTTGATCAATTACTAATGGTTTGAACTGTAATAATGATAATTCTTTATGGCATCATTACAAAGAAGTGAATTTAAATCAAAGAAATATTTAAATAAATAGAGTAATTAACCTTAGAGATTGAGAGTGATGACAAACTAAGTTTATTTAAAATAACAATATTATAAGAATTTATTAAGGAATTTAGTACAAAATAAGTTAAGTCTTTGTTTATACAACTTGGTTATTTTCTTTAATTCATTTTGATGCGGCTTTGACAAACAATGTAAAAATTTGTTAATTGGTCGGCCAAAAACCAATCAGCAATAGAATATTATTAGCCCTCTTCAAGATATGACAAATAAACCTGTTATATATATATATATATATTACAAGACATGAAAGATGGGCATTTAAAACACTTACATTTAAAATCATTTGTATATAATGAGTGTGGGAAGCAAAATAGTTTTTAAATAAATAATTGACAATTATACAGTCAGATTTAATTAATTATGAAATTTGTTTGTGAAGGACATGCCATCATGGCAGAGAACATTTCAGGTTTGCTAAATAAAGATATAAAATAATGAAGAAGGCAGTATGCTATTATAGATTACAGCAAAAGTAAATCAGGTTTGTTATGAAACTCTGGGTGGCTTTGCTAAAGGAAATTCCTAGTAAATGCAACTAGATGATGAGAAATGCTGGCCCTCCAGCCAAAACATGTCTCTAAATAATCATAATAATATTTTTGATGTGCTGGACTTCCCATACACATCTTAATGGCAATGCCCGAAAAGAATCCCTTGGTATAAACTACGTCTACTTTGAGGGAGTGTGAAAGGTTGGACTGGTCATATTTAAATTTCTGAAGGTCCTGAGGAGTAAGTAGCAAAGCAAAATAATAAATGATTGGTTGTAGCTATAAATACATAATACCTTAGACATATATAGATAGATAGTGTATCACTAACAAAATTAATAACTTAATTTCTAATTAAAATAATCAGCCCCCTGACATAATGGAAAGTCCCAGAAACCTTAGGCCTTTACTGAATGGATCATAATTTACAATACAAAAGAAAGGCAAGATTTAAAACTAAAATATAAATTGCTTTCCACACTTTTAAATATTTCATTTATTAATAAGTTATTAAATAGCTCATCATTGAAGATTGCAAAATAAGTCAGTCTTTTAATTAACATAAACAAACTGGGTATTAAATATCAAACTCACTTCTGATGAAGTTTGACAATATAAAGCATAATAAATTATACATCGAATTTTTTTTAATATTTTGACAAATAAAAATATATATGTATGAAACATATACTGATAAAACACCATAATAGATTTTACTTAATTGATTCACTAAA
The DNA here is from genome assembly GCA_028023455.1 of Epiperipatus broadwayi. Classification (NCBI taxonomy): domain Eukaryota; kingdom Metazoa; phylum Onychophora; class Udeonychophora; order Euonychophora; family Peripatidae; genus Epiperipatus; species Epiperipatus broadwayi. The sequence goes on along the minus strand of JAQFVV010012441.1, from coordinate 6,394,137 downwards.
ATTCTTTATTCTTTCAGAAATAATTACAGGGCTATTTTAAATTGGAGGTAATAGTAAGATACTTTTAAAATAATTTCATTCATTCAAAATAAATTTATATATGATGTACAAAACTAAACAAGCTTTCTATTAATTAATTTATGGGAAGTAAGTCTCCTGTAATGATTTTGACTGGAAAAATAAGAGCGAGAGAATTTAAAGTTAATAGCTCATTGAATTTTGTACTTGGAAATTTCAGTAAGTCAAATATTCTAAATAGACCAAAAATTAATTTAATTTTACCACATCAAAATAATGTGGGATTTTGATAAGAATTGAGATTTTAAATTTAAGAGAAAAAAATTTAAACAACACATTTTAAAACTAAGTTGTATAAACAGATATAGATAATATAAATTAACATTGATTTAGAAAACAACGTAAGGTAGAATTAGTGGCTTGCCACAAATTGGGGTTACCTCAACCAAATGGTAGATGTTACATGGCTTGACACACAGTTATATAAAGTCAGATCACTCAGCAGGCTTTCTTGACACAGTATTGTCTCAGGCTAGGTCTTGAGAGCACCGGAAAGGCATTGATGAGCCAGTGAGACAGAGCTCCAGAAAGCAACGGTCGATCTTTTTAGCCAGTCATTCTTTAATCACGATGTACTAAATCTAAACTACTCTCTTCAGTGAACTCTTCAAATAATAATTATATCTCAAATTTTCCACTATTTATGTGTTCTGGTCTTTATCTATAGGATTGAATCTACAGAGACAACTGCCAATTGCAATCGCTCTAAGTGTTTCTCTGAGGCAGGTGCCTGCTTTGGAAGGAAATCTATAACTCTGCATAAACATGCCCCAAGGGTTGATTTATTAATTAAAAAAACAACAACAAGCATATTAAGTTTATCAGTCATTGTATTAACAAGCCTATTTAATTAAGGTTTAGATTAACAAAAATGTAACTTTTATTCAGAAAAATTTTAGGAATTTGGTGCAATGACTTTCACATTTAATATTTAATTAAAACTTAAGTAATAATTTACAAAATATAATTGATCCTTTAATGTACATTTAGCAAAAGATAAATATAAAATGTTACCAACTGATTAATTTAAGAAAAATGAACTTTAATGAAGAATTTAAAATATTTGTAACATTTTACAGATATCTAGGATTCAATTACATATAAATACCAATTTAAATAAAATAAACATAATATAGTTTTACAAATATTCTAAAATAAATAAATTATAAAAGGTTAGTTAATCATAAAATGCAAATTAATTAGATACAAGATTACAATATTTCTTATAATTATACTACCACCAATTATGAGGTGGGTGTCAGTTATTATAAAAGGTTGGGTTCAAACCCACACTAGTGCTGATGACATTGGCACTAGGTGAAGCAGAAATATGTACTATATTTCCAGCTTCATATCCCTTGACTTGGGGGGAAAAAACATTTTACTTGGGTGTCCAGTGACAATAGAGGCTGACCAAGGGTTTGCTGACCAAGGTTTATTATACTATTATTGGAATGGTAACTGTGTTGAGATCTCCAAGCCTTTAGTTTCTTCTAAATCTATTACTCTGCTGAAATTACAATTCTTAAACTATCATCCTATTAAATGCTTTATTTTTTTAGCATTTTTTTCTTATTTCTCATCCTACTAACTTTAGTTTTCTTACTTTATTTAGTTACTATTAGATAATAGTCCTTAGACAAGATTTATATATCAACAGTCCAATCATGCAATCAATATGTATTTCAATTATATCGTGTCATACACAAAGGGTCTCATTGTTTTGCTTAGCTTTGCTAGTCAGCCAAATTAAGATTAATTGTCATGTGCCATCACTATTATGTTGTCCATTAGGTGTTTGATCTGGGGCCTAGAGAGTGGTTTCGAATTTAGGCTGGTCCCTGACCTAAATCTTGGGCTTGACTGGGTTTGAAGTACATTTTGTGAGTTCCAGCTCATATTAGATGGATAAACATGTTTTGACCGGTACATAGGATTTTTTTTTCTCGGGCTTGGCTTCCCAATGTGAGGCTTCGATATAAACACCCACATACCCTGAGTACTGAATTCTGTTTATATATATATATATATATATATATATATTCTTTAAAAAAAGTTGTTATATAATTTTTCCATGTTTGATATGTTTAAAATAATGTGTTCAAAGTGTAAAATTCACTGTTTAAAGTTAAAACCCATGTACTACAACCATAGTACATATGTATTTTTTCTTCAATGTCATATATAAAGTTTTTTGTTCTTGAGACATATATGAAAAATGTGTAAATAATTCATAAATCATTGATCACTCTGTCTTAGCTTGCAACCTTATAAAAAAAAAATGTTGCTAACCAGTAGTGAGTCAAATGCAAAAATATTGAAAGTGGAGGGTTCAAACTCAGAAAAAAATTATTGAGAGCAAATTTTTTGGCTTAATACTATGATGTATCAATTTTAAACATGTAATAACCAGACTATGAGTTTTCTTTTAGATGCATGAGTGTGACCAAGAGAAACCAAAATGAGAAATGGTTAGATTAGTATAGTAGGGGTAAAATAATAAATAAAATCTTAAATAAACATTTTTTTTTTCTTTCAGCAAGCAAAAGCTAAATTTTCAGCTAAGCTATAGTTGGGCAGATATATAGAAGTTGGGGAGCAGTGAGTGGTTATGCAGGAAATGATTTTTTTTAAAGAGGAAATATGTGTATAGAAATTTTTTTTTGTTAATTGAGTATATAATGTTTGTGTTTACTTTAAAAGCAAAGTGAAAGAATTTGGCAGGTGTATGGATTTTTTTTTTCAAATTTTATTCAAAGTTTTTTTTCTTTTTCTGTCATTTCCAATAGTGTGTAGTACTGTGTAATGTATGTAGAAGTATGTGTGTAATATCTATGTACTTGTATATGTAGTGCTGCATATATATGCACATAGGTGTGTATGTGCGATGTGTAGATACAGTGTAATATCTCGAAAAGGAATAGATGTGTTTGAAAATTTTTATATGTATTGCATTGCTATATATTTTCTTCAAACCCATATGTGTGGAGAAATTGTGTTGTATCTCATGCATAAAAATTTTTTTATTATATAGATGTGAAAAAAAATATTTTTTTTCTGGATTAAACAGTTGAACAAATATTCACACCCCCAAATTATATTTCATATATATAGTTTTATATAACAAGATTGTGTATTGAATTTTGAAAATTTTCATCGTTCTTTTGGTCGTCACTTGAAAACTCCTAGTCAAGGCATTTTTTTTCAATGTTTTTGTTTTTGTTACATTGTATGTATGAAAAAATGAAGCAGTCAATCTTAGCTTAAGATTGAGCTTCATGTTTTCATCTACTAACTTTTATTCAAACCCTATTTACCATCCTGCTCCTTTTGTCGTGTATGTATATTTTATGTATACTTTTGAGATGCGCACCTAAATTATGAAATTTTAACTTTCAATTAACATTTTTATTATTATTAATTTTATGATTATGAATTTTTTTTATTGAAATACATAGGTGCGGCTCATATATATATATATATATAGGAGCAAAATTACTAACAAAAGATTGATGTTTTAAATATTTTATTATACGTCATTTTTTAACTTTTTCTTTTTAAATTGCTTGTTTTTTTATTAAACTATTATAAAATCCAATATGGAAGATGCTACAGTTGATTGTCTAAAAATAATTAAAGGTTGGAAACACTATTGTTTTAATCTGGGGAAGGTATTTTAATTAAAGTTTTTACTTAAAAGGGGATTAAGATTAGAGATACTTTTGTTGAAACCATGTTGTCAAATCTATTTTTAATCTGGAAATAGATTTGAATTTATTTTTGGACATTATCTTACTGTTGCATCTTCAAAAATAACCGATAAAGAAAAAGTATAAAAGGGCTGAATTTTGAGGACAGATTAGATTAGCTACTATTGAGAGAACTGATTGTAAACGTATTGCACATTGCTTGAAACTTAAATAATGTAGCAGTAAATCCATCACTACTTGGCCTGGTTGGGTCATCATCTTCAGGGGCCATCTCATTCTGCTGCCCAAAAGGAAGTAAAAGTCTGACCTAAGAACTTTAAAGCTAATAGAATCTTGCAGTTATTTAAGAACTTTCATTTCAATTGCCATGCATGTGCAATGTTTTAAATTGGACTCTTAAAATTACCAGGTAACTTTTCAAGCCATCACCTCAAACTAAATCTAACCTAACTCATCTATCAAGATTTCTTTTAATATGTTATTTCACTTTGTTTTTGTTTTAATATGTAATTTGCTCTTAAGTAATTTATTTTATTTAATTTTCTCTCATATATTCTTAACTTTCCTTAACTTTGGTGCGGTCAATTATTTATAGTTATTTATTACTTGATTTTATATATATGCTTTTATTATTATTATTCTGCCAATCTCTAACAATCTGACGAGTTGAATTTTGTAAAATCTTTTCTTTCTTTTAAGTAAACCTTTGTAAATTAAGGTTTTTAACATACATTTAAAACAATGCATTATTAATTAATATACTCATTAGATTGTTTTTTACGAGTTAACATTTTATTTATGTTGGTTTATTATAAAAATATATTTCTTTAACTCTAGATATTCTACCCGGGGTAAATCCAGAACTTAAGCTAAATTAACGCTTTGAAATCTTTTAAAACATTGTGTTTTTATTAAATTCTGAAAGAGTGACCCATTAATCATTTTCTATATAACTACTTTTTTTTATTTACTCTTAAAATATAAGCTTAAATATTCCAGTTACTATAAAAACCACGAATGTGCGATTGAATTGTTTTAAATAGTAGAAAAGGGAAGGGGGTAAATCTTAATGTTTCTTTTACTAGGTAAAATCTTAACATATGTTTTATTAAATGAAATATTTTCTCTATTATATATGTTATAACTGCATAGTATATTATGTGTCTAAATTATAGTATTCAAACAAGGGTCATTTATTTTTAAAGCAGTAAATTATATTTCATGTCATTAGGGACATTCAGTCATAGTGCATTACTAATATATAGCCTATCTTCATATTATATATAATGTGCTTCTAGTCTTCTAATTTGGGGGTTGCGACAAGTTTGAACCCATAGATTTCTTCTCATATCTTGTTGCATAGATAGTTGAGCTATCTGGAGCCACATTTATTCCATATAAAATGTCTCTGGTGGTGATCCCATAAGTTTGGCACACGCTATGCTTATCTACTTTCTTCATATAAAAAGGCCTCTGACAGTGATTCCCTAAGTCTGGCACATGCTATGCCCATCCACTTCATTCTCATCCAGAAGCATGACCTTTTTCTCTTAGTTATTTTTAGGCTATTATGTCAGTACCACAAACTTCTTCGTATTTATTATTTCATTTGCTTCATGACCCAGTCTTAATGCTCTAATATTAAAATTGGGCTCTGCAAAATATATATAAATGCCAATTACTTCTATTTTATTAATTAAATTTATTTCAGTCCTATACAGTCCCACCATCATAATTTATATATCTATTTAAGAGTATATGCCTTGGGAAAAATAAAGTGTTCATCTTACTATTGTTAAAATAATTTTTCATTAAATATTTTGTCATAGATTCTAATATCAAATGTTTTCAAATGTATTTTATTTATTTTCACGACTGTAATGGTGTGAAAATAATTTATCTTATATCTGTAATGAATCCCAGAATGCTCCCTGAAATAATGCTAGTCACCATGTTTCAGAACCGTAATCCAAAGCATTGATAACCATTTTATGCAAATTCTTTGTAATAGTTGATTGGCATTTTAATATTGGACCCACCTAAGATGTGTGTTTATTTATAATATATCATTTATCTAATAAAGAGCATATGAGAAATAATAGTGTGAATGACACTATGTAATCATCTATCGCTTGGTAGACCGCTTGCTCATTCACGCACACACTAATGTATATAATTAATTTATAAATGTATATAAATAATTTGTCATTATATTAAACTATATTTTATTGTCTAATTTATTGGAGTAGTTCGAATTCCTTTTTCTCCACTTCCACATATTACAGCCATGCTTATCTATTATTTTAATATAGTCATAGTTAATAGATGTCTCATTGTTTTGCTCAGCTTTGCTAGTCGGCCAGATTAAGATTAATTCTCATGTGCCATCACTATTATGTTATCCATTAGGTGTTTGATCTGGGGCTTAGAGAGTGGGTTCGAATTCAGGCTGGTCCCTGACCTAAATCTTGGTCTTGACTGGGTTTGAAGTACATTTTGTGAGTTCCAGCTCATGTTAGATGGATAAACATGTTTTGACCGGTACAATATATATATATAATCAAAACTACCCCAAATCCAAAATTCAACCAGACCAGCATAAAAATAATATCAAAACACTAACAAAGGTTTCACTACTACAAGCAGACTTCTCAAGTGTAAAGAACTACAAAAACTACACAATATATATAATATTAAACATTACCCACAAATCCATTCACTTCCCATATCACTCTTAATATTAAAAGAACTCTTAAATAAATTAATTGCTTCAGAATAATAAATTTTCAATAATAAAGACTCTTTAATTCTTCTTTTGATTTCATTTCTCTCAAAGAAGACAACCTTAGCTTTATCAGGATTTGGGATAGTTTTGATTATATATTGACTAATTTAGCTTCATGCTTGTATTCCATTCTTGCTCTTAAAAGGTGTGAAGGTTGTTTTGACAGCAGTGAGAAATATTGATTATTATATTTTACTGTGAATGTTTAGGTGGTTACTGGTTGGAACTTAATTATATATATACAACGACAACCATTAAATGTCTGTATTTTTAAATCATATAATAACAATTCAAACAAATATATTTAACACAGTATTCAAAATTAAATAATATATTCTTTACCAGAAGTACGTTCAATTGTTTCACTGACAATCTTTATCAACTGTTAATACAAACGTACAAAAAATATAAACTTAGCATTACCCATAATTTAATCCATTCAAATTTTCCACAATTCTGTTGTCTTTATATTAGCCAATTGTCTATTCATTAAACCACCTCTATTCCTAGATATCATCATTGCCTCTTTAATTTTACGTTTTTCACTACACCTTTCAATTTGAATAATTTTTATGTCTCTATTATTAAATTTAAAACCATAATTACATGTTTTATTATGATCAAATATAATTGATGGAGTATTCATATTTACCGAAGATATATTTTCTTTCTGTACATGTTTATATAATGTCTTATGATCATTATATCGTTTTTGTAATGTACATTTGGATTCCCCTATATATTTTATTCCACAACCACATTCCAACATATATATAACAGAACTTAATTCAAACTTAGAAATCTTGGCTTTGGAGTTATTTATCATATCATTTATATTATTTGAAGAGAAAAAATAAATTCTACACAAACCACTATAAAGTTTATTAATTAATTTAGCTTGTTGATTAGATATAAAAGGAATAGAAATCCATTTATCACTTTTTAATTTATTTAATACTTTCTTATTATTACTCTTATTTTGATTATATTTTGTAATTGTATTATAAATAATATTCCTTCCATAACCAACATTCAACATATCAGTAACATATACATTAATATTTTCAATTTTATCACTAATAAATTTGCACAAATAATCATTTCTAAACAAAAATGACTCCAAACAACCTAATTTATGACCCATATGAACTTTAGAATTATATGGAATATAACTCCTAATTTCCACAGGCTTTAAAATCATATTATAATCAAACACATTATTATTTCTTTTAATAAATATATCTAAAAACTTTATAGAATCTTCCTTTTCTTCATTTAACACCCATTTTACATTATTCATCATATTTAACTCACTAAACAAATTAACTATTATTTCATTATGTGCACATATAAATACATCATCAACATATTTACAATATACTTTAATTCCTTTATATTTTATCTGAGACAATATCTTAACATCATAATTAGAAATAAAAAAATTACAAATCTGTGATAGTACTGGAAGACCCATTGGCCAACCATAATTTATTTTATAAAAGCAATTATTACAATTACAAAATATAATAAAAATAAGAGTAATAATAAGGCAATATTAAATAAATTAAAAAGTGATAAATGGATTTCTATTCCTTTTATATCTAATCAACAAGCTAAATTAGTTAATAAACTTTATAGTGGTTGGGTAGAATTTCTTTTTTCTCTTCAAATAATATAAATGATATGATAAATAACTCTAAAGCCAAGATTTTTAAGTTTGAATTAAGTTATGTTATATATATGTTGGAATGTGGTTGTGGAATAAAATATATAGGGGAATCCAAATGTACATTACAAAAATGATATAATGATTATAAGACATTATACAAAAGTGTACAGAAAGAAAATATATCTTCGATAAATATGAATACTCCAATCAATTATATTTGATCATAATAAAACATGTAATTATGGTTTTAAATTTAATAATAGAGAAATAAAAATTATTCAAATTGAAAGGTGTAGTGAAAAACGTAAAATTAAAGAGGCAATGATGATATCTAAGAATAGAGGTGGTTTAATGAATAGAGAATCGACTAATGTAAAGACAACAGAATTGTGGGAAATTTGAATGGATTAAATTATGGGTAATGCAAGTTTTTATTTTTTGTACGTTTGTATTAACAGTTGATAAAGATTGTCAGTGAAACAATTGAACGTACTTCTGGTAAAGAATATATTATTTAATTTTGAATACTGTGTTAAATATATTTGTTTGAATTATATATATATATGTGTGTGTGTGTGTGCAAGAAATGATAATCAGAACCAATTGATGATTTTTTTTGTTAATATAATTTATTTAAAAATGGTCTTTTCCTCTAAATATGAAAATATGCTACAAAAAAGGGGTTATTTTGATCTTTATAAGCCTATTTCTAATTTTGATTGGAGCACTTATATTCTTCAAGACATTAATGATAACATGGATTTATTTAACCAAGGATTTAATGATTTGATTGATTTTTATATACCAAAACAAACATGTTTCTCACAATTATTTTCTTTCTTGGTTTTTAGCTTCATTTAAGAAAATTTATTGGAAGAAAATCTTATCATCATAGGAAATATGCTAAAACTCAGATTTATTTTATTATAATAAATTTTGTTAATTATAGAAGATTAGTTAAAATTCTTCAGAAAATTGATTATCAAAAATATATTAAAAGGATTGAACCCAACTTTTCAGAACATTCTAAAGAATTTTGGACTTTTGCTAAAAATTCTGGCATTACTAAAGAAAGTCTCAAATGAATTACAGTTCTTCTTTAAGGGTGGATGACTTTTCAAATCATTTTTCTGATGTATTTGGAAATTCTCAAGTGACTTCTGAATATAGATTGCCTAATAAATATTTTAGTGATAGTATTTCTATTGATTGTTTAAACAATAGTGATAAAATATCCGCTGTCAAGTAACTGAAATTATATTCAACTTTAGGTTATGATAATATCTCTTCTTTTATTTATAAAGGATGTGCAGAATACATTACTTCTCCCCTGTATTATATTCTTAGCTATTTCATTGAACATTGTATTTATCCCAACACCTTTAAACTTGCAAAAAATATACCTATTTTTATAAATGGTTCAAGAGATAATGTTAATAATTACAGACCTATTTCAGTGCTTCAAACAATTGCATGCACATTTGAAAGGTGTATTTATATAAAAAAATGAATATCATAAATAAGGTTATAACTTCTGTGCACCATAGTTTTTTACCTATTAGATCAACAGAAATTATTATTCTAACAATAACTGCTCATATTGCTAATAGCTTTGAAAAACAATGTTGTTTATATGTTGTCTATTTTGATCTATTCAAAGAATTTGATAAAGTAGACCATTCTATATTATAAAATTTACAAATTAGGTTTTTCTTCTAATTTGATTATATGGTTTAAATTTTTTATAAAGGAGAGAATGCCTTATGTGAATTTTAATAACGAGTTTTTAATCCATACTATTGCAATATAGAAGTACCTCAAGGCAGTATCCTTTCATCATTATTATTTAATATTTATTTAGATGATATAGGAAAATATTTGAAATTTTCACAACTTTTGTGTTATACAGATGATTGTAAAAAATTTAGGAATATTAACTCAATTACTGACTGCATACTTTTTATAAAAAATATTAATAATTCTGTGAAATGGTGTAAAAGAATAAAATGGACATTAATATACATAAATATTCAAATGTTTTCTTCTCCAGAAAATTTGAAATCTTAAACCATCTTTATTATATCAGACTTTCAATGAAATGGACAGCTGAAGTATTGTGGGTTGGAAGGGTTTGAAGCCTGTCCTTTAAAGTATGAAGATTGGTTATCTTAATATAAAGCTGATCACTCATTGTATATATGTGTGGATATGGTAATCTGGACCAACTGATGAGTGCTGGTTTAGCATAAAGAAATAGGTATATTGGTGGATATTTATCTTTTCAACATGTGTGTGATCAGGTGGGTCAACAATATGAGATGGCATGGAGAGGTGACAGTCATGTAAATGTCTGAGTTTGAATCCCTTATATAGTATATTGAAGAATGTAAAATAAATTTGGTTGATATCCAGAAATACTTTGACATTATTTTGCTAGCAATGGGTTATTTCACCAACATATTGAAACTATAATAAATATAGTTTTTAAAATTATGGATGTGATTTTAAGCATGGTAGACAAATTTACTAACTCTACAAAGCATAAATCATCTCTCTTCTGTTTATTTTAGAATACAGTTCTATTGTTTGGAACCCAAGTTCCAAAAGGGATATCAGAATTCTATTAGTCTATAATAAATTTTCTAAGTATATTAAGTTAAATAACTATTATTATTCTTAACATAATTTCTTTACACTTTAATGCATGATCAGAAGTCTTTAATTGCTCATTTATGAAGTTTCCAAATTCCTGACCTACATGTAAGCACTAATAAAAGGTGTCTACTAAAATGATGTTAGCCAAGAGGTCATCGCAGCAGCCTTGCAAGCAAGTAGTTGGTTGCAGACAGTTGTGGGTTCGCATCCTGGCAGATGCTATGACATATGAAAATATATATGTACTTTTTTAAACACATGTGCATAGATGATTATTATTATCATTATTATTATTATCATCAACATTAAATATATTTCAGTTTATATAAGACATGCAAAATTTGGAGCAATGAAAGACTCAGATGCTCACATTTCATGAATTTAAGACCTCCCTTCCTCATTTGTAATGCTTGAACTTCTTATGAACTAACAGCAAAAAATATTTTATTAAGATTATTGTTTTGAGATTTTTTAATTAAAACTGAAGGATCTCTTAAAAAATGTCTAAGATATACGAAATATTATTATTTTTGATAAATCTAAAATGACAAAGGAAAAGATAAACTATAAATTTAGAAATATTATATCTATCAGAAAAATAGTTTCATTGTTTTACAATTATCACTTTATTGTGTTTTGTTAATTCCCTGCTTAAACCACTAAAAAATAAAAATTAAGATAAATATTCCCCAAACAATAAATACTAGGTAGCTGACTTAGTTGGTTATATACTACTTAAATTAAAGCTAAATCTTAAGGCTCGTTAATTCATTTAACAAGACTTAAGCAGCAGATTGTATGGAAGATAGATAGGTAATTAAACTTTTCAACTATGCAGTGGTATTGTAATATCAAATTGTAAATATCTTGTGATAGATTTAATAATGGTTATATATATATATATATATTAAAACGAAGATTTGCACGGGTTAAATATATAAAATACATATTTTGTGGGTTCATCCGTGTTAAAAACTTTTAATATTAATATACTGTCATTTCGACTTGGTCACACAAGCCATACACAGAGTTATAGAAGGTAGAAAGACGGTTGTAGAAGCGCTACAATCACTGATTTAAATAAAATGTTAAAATTCCATCAATAGCAAAAAATGTTAAATTTAGGAATGTTTTTTAAAAAAATCTTTCCAAATAGGAGGAAGTTTGCATGTATCATCTCACTTATTGATACAATCTGGCCTTTTAAGTATCTCAATGGCTTCTCTAATTTTGCATTGATAGAGATTATCACATCTGGATATGATCCTGGTACTAGACAAATCAATTTTATGACCTGAATCTATAGTATGGAGTGAGAGTGCTGATGATGATGAGTGTTGTTTAACTGCATTAGCATGCTCATCTCTCCTAACACTGATGCGACGATTACTTATACCTATGTAAGAAGCTTTACAATTTTTACATGAGATTTGATAGACACCATGAGATTCAAGAGGGATTGAATCCTTAGGCTTGGTTATTATATTGCTGATCTTTTGATGAGCAGAAAATGTTGTATCTATATTATAGCATTTTAATATACATCTGATACTGTCTGTAATTCCTTTTACATATGGAACACAAATCCCAATAGCTGATTTATCATCTTTTTGTTTCCTATTTTGTCTATTTTGGGCTTGAAAAAAAAAGCCTTATTTCAAGCCCAAAATAGACAAAATAGGAAACAAAAAGATGATAAATCAGCTATTAGGATTTGTGTTCGATATGTAAAAGCAATTACAGACAGTATCGGACATATATTAAAATGCTATAATATAGATACAACATTTTCTGCTCATCAAAAGATCAGCATTATAATAACCATGCCTAAGGATTCAATCTCTCTTGAATCTCATGATGTCTATCAAATCTCATGTAAAAATTGTAAAGCTTCTTACATAGGTATGAGTAATCGTCACATCAGTGTTAGGAGAGATGAGCATGCTAATGCAGTTAAACAACACTCATCATCATCAGCACTCTCACTCCATACTATAGATTCAGGTCATAAAATTGATTTGTCTAGTACCAGGATCATATCCAGATGTGATAATCTCTATCAATGCAAAATTAGAGAAGCCATTGAGATACTTAAAAGGCCAGATTGTATCAATAAGCGAGATGATACATGCAAACTTCCTCCTATTTGGAAAGATTTTTTTAAAAAACATTCCTAAATTTAACATTTTTTTGCTATTGATGGAATTTTAACATTTTATTCAAATCAGTGATTGTAGCGCCTCTACAACCGTCTTTCTACCTTTTATAACTCTGTGGATGGCTTGTGTGACCAAGTCGAAACGTCAGTATATTAATATTAAAAGTTTTTAACACGGATGAACCCGCAAAATATGTATTTTATATATATAATCAAGTGAAAGAAGGGACTGAAAACTCCATGATTTTCTAAATCTTCGATTCGATTTAGAACGTGACAGTGCAGATATTTCAAGTATTTTATGGGACTGTAATTTGAGTTAGAGATTGAGCCTATATAAAGATAAGTGAAGTAATTATTGTTGATAATATCATTTTTAAATGTACTCGCCAAACAAAAGTCGACACCTCTCTACACAACCCACAAGGCTTCAATAAGCCTCATCTCTTATTTATTTAAAATTTCGATCTGGATCTCATACAATATAAAGCTAACAAATAACCATGGGTGCAGAAAGTTCTACAATTTTTTCGGACAAATTTTTTAAACATACATTAAACAAGTCATATCTATCTTATTTATAAATATAAATAATATTTATATATTAATATATATTTATAGAGTTAATGTTATACTATATTAATTTCTTATCTTCAAGATTTTTTTCTCATTCAGATGCATGTGTTTTAGTTGAATAAATTACATTTTAACGTCTGATACATTGCAACTAATTTAATTCATTGGCTTTTCCCTTTTTAATTAAACATTAAGAAAAACAAAAATGTCATTATATTACATTCTAAAAATAAAATCAAATGGAAAGTAAATAGTTGTGGAAAAATTTTCATGATTGAGAATATACGTGATTTATTAATAAGATTGGGCTATATATATATTTTTTTTTTCTAAAGGCAAATAATAACAAACAAAGTTAAAAAAAATATCGTGATTATTTTCATAATTAATCAAAACACACAGTAATGAAGTTTTTTTTTTTTTAATTTGCTGTCATTAGTAATTAAAGAAGAATTTCAGAATCAAAAGAAGTTGATTATATAAAACAAAATATTATGTAGTCATTATTCTTTCTCTATTTTTATATACAGAATATATATATATAACACATTTAATTCTCCTGACTATGAACTAGATTCAAATCTGTACCTAGTTATTTTTTTAGATTTGAAATACCAGACACTTTTAAACCCGGAGCCTAATTGTAAATATAGGGGATTTGAACAAGACTTTCAAGGCCCTTCACCATCCACACTATCTCATACTGCTGATACACATGACCACACACGTGTGTGATCACGTGCATCAGTAGTATGAGATAGAGTGGATGGTAAAGGGGTTTGAAAGTCTGAGTTCAAATTCCCTATATTATTTTTTTAGCTATATATTTTCCTCACAATCCTCTTATTGTCATTTAATTTACGAACCAATATTAGAACAAACAATACAAAAATGGTGACATCTTAACCAACTTCCAATCAAAAAGGCTGTTATATAGTATATTTCTCACAGTTTTTATACACGGGATTATTGTAAAAGCTCTTGCTCTGTAGAGGGTATGTCATGGCTATTTTATCTTTTATTATATATATAAACAGTATGCAGAAAGGAGTTTGCTATTAACTGAAAGGAGACCCTTTGATTCCTCTTGGAGGTCTTAAAGGAACCGAGCAGGGCAAATTCCTAATGTCCACTCCATACGTTCTTGTCGTTGCAGCTGTTATTACTATGTGGTTATTCATATAGTATACGAACATGGATGGGCTGCTCACCAACATGCATTAGCCAGCATGGTGAGTTTATTGGCTTTTTACCTCTGAGTTTAAGATCAAGAAACACCATGGTCTTTCTCCTCAGTGCCTGATAAGGCAGAATGAATGTTTGTGTAAATGATAAATATTTTTCCAATACATATATACAATTATGACAGACAAAAATAAAACATGGCCCTTATTCCCAGGAGGCTGTAAAGTCACCAACCAAGGCAGCAGTTGATGGCCGAAGGCGGAGGGTGCTAAGAATCCCCTGATTGTGGACCCAGGCTGCCATTTGATGACGACTTTTTATTTAGGTACTTACAACTGCAGATCACTTTCAAGTGAAGGAAGATTGCAAGAATTAGGAGAAGAACTCTCTTATATTAAATGGGACATTATTGGACTTTGTGAAGTTAGAAGCAAAGGTGAAGAGGCAATTGATTTAAAAAGTGGACATATACTCTATTATAAAGGCACAAATATTGGAAATACAAGTGGAGTAGGATTCATTATAAATAAAAAGTGGAAGAACAATATTGTTGAGATTGATGGTGTATCAGACAGAGTGGCAAGATTAGTTATACAACTTAATAGCAGATATCAAATGCAGATAATTCAGGTTTATGCCCCAACAAGTTCTTATAGTGATGAAGTAGTAGAAGATTTTTATATGGATGTACAAAAGGCTTTTGATCAGAGTAAACAACATTTTAAAATCGTTATGGGAGACTTTAATGCTAGAATTTGTAAACAAATGAAAGATAAAAGTGCTGTAAGTAATTTTGGTTATGGTAATAGAAATGAGAGAGGACATAGACTTGTGGAGTTTGCAGAAAAAGAAAAACTTTATATTACGAATTCTTATTTTGAGAAAAATGTTAAAAGGAAATGGACATGGAAGCATCCAAATGAAGGTACAGCAGAATTGGATTATATTTTGACTAATAGGAAATACATATTTCAAGATTGTAATGTTCTTAATAAATTTAACACAGGAAGTGATCATCGATTAGTAAGGTGTAAGATACATGTTAATGTGAAACTAGAGAGACAAAAATTATTAAGGAAAACAATATTTACAGTTGATATTCCTAATCTTCAGAAACATTCTAATGAATTTAAATTAGAACTTAGAAATCGATTTCAAGTATTAGTAGATTTTGAGCATGATTCAGATTTGAATGAAATTAATATGAAAATAACTGATACACTTTTAAAAACTGCAACAAAGATAGCTGGTAGAAAAAAGCAGCAATTGACCAATAAAATTTTTACTGAGACTAAAGAATTTATGAAGAAAAGAAGGAATATGAAGCTATACAAAAATGATGCATTAAAAAGAATTGAATATCTCGAATTTTGTAAAATGGTGCGGAAAAGAGTTGAAAATGATACAAGAAAGTATAATTGTGAACTAGCAAGGAAAGCTGTAGAAGAAAATAAAAGTCTTAAGAATGTAAAACAACATTTTGGTATTGGTAGGAAATTTATATCTGCAATAAGAAAAAAAGATGGAATTGTTACTAAAAAGAGAGATGACATCATGAAATTGGTAGAAGATTTTTATCAAGAATTATATAGTAATAAAGAACAAGTACCTCCTATATCTATTATATCTTCCGAATTGCCCAGAATTTTAAATGAAGAAGTGAGACATGCAATTAAATGTATGAAGAAGGGAAAGGCTCCAGGTAATGATGGAATTATAATTGATATATTAAAAGAAGCAGCTGAAGAAATAGAAATTTTTTTAGCAAAGTTATATACCAAATGTCTAAATGATAAAGATGTACCGGATGATTGGAAGAATGCAGTAATAATACTAATATTTAAAAAAGGTGATAAAGAAGATATTAGAAATTACAGACCTATCAGCCTTTTATCAGTTTTATATAAAATCTTTACCAAAATAATTACAACTCATCTACAGAGAACATTGGATTTCCACCAATCAAGAGAACAAGCTGAATTTAAAAGTGGTTTTAGTACAGTAGATCATATCCAGGTGTTGAGAGAAGTTATAGAAATGTCAAATGAATATGAGTTGTCATTATGTTTTGGATTTGTAGATTATGAAAGGCATTTGATTCTATAAACATTTCTTCAGTGATTAAAGCATTGGATCATCAAGGTATAGATCCAGGATATTGTCATATTTTGAAGAATATTTATAAAAATGCAACAGCAACAATTAGATTACATAATGATACTGGGAAAGTCAACATTGAGAAAGGTGTAAGACAAGGTGACTCCACATCTCCAAAACTTTTTACAGCAGTGCTGCAAGAAGTATTTTGTGGATTAAAATGGGAAACTAAAGGAGTGAAAGTAAATGGAGATTATTTAAGTCACTTAGATTTTGCAGATGATGTAGTTGTTTTTGCAAATAATGCTTCAGAGCTGCAGGATATGTTGCAGGAATTATCAGATGAAAGTAGGAAAGTAGGACTAAAGATAAATATTAAAAAGACTAAAGTAATGTTTAATCGATTTGCTCAAAATATGAAAATAAAGATTGATTATGATGAATTAGAAGAAGTTAACAGTTACAAATACCTTGGTCAGATTATTAATACAGATGGAAACATAATGGAAGAAATTAATCATAGAATTAAACTTGGTTGGAGTGCTTTTGGTAGAAATAACTTGATACTAAAAGGAAATATGCCTATGTGTTTGAAAAGGAAGGTTTTTAACAAATGTGTTTTACCAGTTCTTACTTATGGATATGAGACTTGGACACTTAATAGAAGAGCAATACAGAGACTTCAGACCACTCAAAGAAGTATGGAGAGATGTATGTTGGGAGTAACAAGAAGAGATCGAAAATGCAATGTATGGGTAAGAGAACAAACGGGTGTTACTGACCTCATTGAAAAAATTAAAAGATTGAAGTGGAGTTGGGCTGGACATATTGCTAGAAGAGATGATAATAGATGGACAATTGAAATTTTAAACTGGATTCCAAGAACCACATGTGAGATGGATGGATAAAATGAGAAAGTGTGCAGGGGTGATGTGGAGAAGAGAAGCTGAAGATCGGAGAAGATGGATTAAACTTGGAGAGAACTTCATCCTGCAGTGGATTGATAATGGTTGATAATGATGATGAGGATGCCTTGGCGATTTAGAACAGAACTTGAAAGATTCCTGAATAATAAAATTCAGCCTATCAGTTCTCATGTTTGAACATCACATAACCTCCTGAGCAACTGATTATGCTATTATTGTTTATTTATTATATAATAATAAACAATTAATATTTTCAATAGATGTGCAAAAATATTTTGGCAGAAAAAGAATAGTGTAAATAAATTTGGAATTGAAACTTCGCATTAAAATAGCAATAAAATTTATATATTGGTAGTATTTCCCTTATTGATGTATCAAGAATTATAATTTATTAATCAAGAATAATAAAATATACTGAAAAGTCATTGTAGTAAATAATAACACTTATTGTCAGTGGATAAAAACTACCAACTATAACTGAAAAAGGAAAATTAAAAATAACCTGCATCAAAGCTTTTAACGATAATTCTTATGAATGTAGAAATAAATAGAAATATTCTGTCTTAGTTACCCATTTAGATAAAACATTTATTACTTAATTATCTTGGATTTTTAAAAAAAAGAAAACTGAAATACAGGCTTATTGTATACCTGTATAAATATATGTAATATATAGGCTATATGAGCACAAACTTTCACACAACTCACCACTCTCCACTCTATCTCATAACACTGATACACTTCAACACATATATGTTGGAAAGATAAATAATCACCAATATGCATATTTCATGCTAAATCAGCAATCATTAGTTGGTCCAGATTATCATCTATACACATATATGTAATAATGGCTCAGATAGATATTAAGATATCCAATCTTTATACTTTAATGAACAGGCTTCAATCCATTCCATACTCCAACTCTTCAATCGTCCATTCAATTGAAAATCTGATGATGGAACGCTTGAAAGCCACCCTAAGGCCGAGATTCTCATCAATAGCAATCTACAATATTAAAAAGATTCCAACCGACTAGTCTTTAACCATAATATCAACAAGTTCTTCAATTTTTCCCATTGCAAGCATAAATTGGAACCATATTAATTGTGTCAATTGCAGATTCATTTTCCTTTAATTTGCATTTGCATGTTTTATTACTAAAGCAAATAAGCATAATTCTACTGGACTATTTTGAATATGTCAATATTGCTAACAATTATAAAGATAAATAATTTATTCAAAGCCTTTGAAAAACTCATTTCTTATGCTATAAAAGTTAACTTGTTTCGAAAATGATTGGTTGAAAGTATAGTAGATTTTGATTTAAGGAAGGCATTAAGTTAAGGGTTTAAAAATTTTTATAATGACATTTAATATATGCATGCTTTTTATTGGTTTTTTAAAAATGAAACCACAGTATACAATAATAAAATCAGAAATTGCTAAGAAGGTTATTAAATCATTCGCATCACAATATAATGTGGCAATAGTAGTTTTACCAAATGGATTTCTACTAGAATCTATCTCAGATATATTCATTGAAAGATAGGGAAAATAAAGTACAATGTCATTTGTAAATAGTGTGGGTTAATGTCTTTCTTAATTATATTGATTTGTTAAAATTAGAAATAAATTTCCCAACATTAAACAAAATTTTCTAACTTTTCATATCGTTGTTAACGGTTTATTATAATTTTAAAAGTATATTTCTTATAATGTCAAGTTAATATTATCAGCTTAAATGAATAGCCTATATTCTATTTTTTTGAAAATTATTAATACATATATTAAGTAATGCAGATGAGAGAAATAAACTCAGTGAAAGTCTATTATACAAACTTTTATATTTACAATAATTATTATTTAAAGATAATTGACTTTTGTAATCAACTCTATCACAAATGTTTGGAATTATTTATGAATTAATCATATTAATTAATTACTTTTCTACTTATGTTTAGTCACAAACTTTATTAGTAACTCTGGAAAAAAAATTGTCTTATTTATGGATGCTTTTCATGGTTTAAATTAATCAAAAATGAATTTATAATTGCTAATATTTAGAAAGGCATAGGTTTTGGAAAACTTATATTGAGAAATCTGTTATAGATAAAAGATCATAAATAGAAATACTTATGTTTTAAAATCTATTTTGTAAACAAAAATTCAAAAGCAGTCTTAAACATTTTAAAATAAATTAATTTACACATACATTTATAAACATTTTTTTAATATATAGGGTATATGAGCACAGACTTTCACACGACCCACCACTCTCCACTCTATCTAATAACACCGATACACTCAATTGGATGGACGGTTGAAGAGTTGGAGTATGTAGTGTATTGGAGCCTGTCCATTAAAGTATGAAGATTGTTTATCTTAATATATATCTGAGCACTTATAGTATATATGTGTGGGAGATGATAATCTGGACCAACTGATGATTGCTGGTTTAGCATGAAATACTAATATTGGTGATTATTTATCTTTTCGGCATATATGTGCTTGAGTGTATCGGTGTTATTAGATAGAGTGGAGAGTGGTGGGTCGTGTGAAAGTCTGTGCTCATATACCCTATATATTACATATATAGACACAGGTATATTATAAGCCTGTGTTTCAGTTAAAACATGTTTTTTAAAAAACATCTATAAATAAATAATTCTAATTGCCGTGAACTATATTACTTTTTTCTATTTTAACAGGATTTGAGTTAACAATAAATAGAGTTAAAAAAACTTATTTCTGAAATCTGAAAAATGTTCCATTCAGAAGAATCCTGGAGTCAAAATTTTTTGAATAAAGATGTTTATTTGTATATAACATTAATAATAATTGTCATATATATAAACCTTTTTAATTTAACTTTTTTTTTTTACTAAAGTTATTCCATGTTTTATCTGAAAATTGAAAGTAAAATTTAAAAATAAATGTAGTACAAAATAAAAATAAATCTTATTTTTTAAATCTTTTTATACTTTTGAATTTTCAGCTAATTGTTTTCAACTGTTTTTGTTAATATTTATCATAATTATTTTGTTAGGGATAATTATAAAACTAATTTGTTACTAATTATTTTTATATATCGTTTGTAAATCTTTGTTCTCTACAAATGTGATCTATCTATTTAATCGTTTTAGTAAGAATCACATCTTTTTTACATTTTTTAGAATTAAGATTATATAATTTTAATAATAGTAATGTTTGTTTTTTGATGGAATAAAGGTTAGTTTTCATTGTTTCTCTTCATTTTATTTTAATATTATTAATTTTCTCTCGGAAAATATTGAGTTACTTGTAATGTCACTTCCAATGTCATTTGACCATTGAGTTAATAGATAATTGTATCACAATCTTGCAATAAATTATTTCCGGTATGACTGGTAAAAAGTATGTAGTTTAGTTCTAATTTTTATTAACAGATGACTGGAACCCATTTTAAAATTCATATTGTATAAAATGATAACAATTACTCGCACTCTATTTATTAGTAAAAAAATATAAAGATTTTTTTAAAAATAAAATATTTTTGTTAATTTGAAATCTAATTTTATTTAACAACCTGAATCAGAACGAGGTGATTTTTTGCAGATTTTGATGTTTTGATTGTTACAATGTAGTGCTCTGATTACTATATCTTCTGCACATTGTTTCCTATAACTTTACAATGCAGGCTGCAGTTTTATTGCTTAGGCAGCTTTATTTGTTGATAAAATATTGAAGATCTCAATAATAGCCTTTTGCATGATTGACAACAATCTATTTGACTGATCATTTCATAAGAGGGGAGACCTAGATGTCAATAGAAATGAGAATTATTGAGATCCTAGGCAAAACACTAAAAAATTGCAATTATCAATAATTTGTTTACAAATTATTTATACAATACTTTTGTATATGACTTATTTCAAACCACAAAACGAAGTCACAAAAAAGATTTTCTTTGTTTTTTTTTTTTTTAAAAGTGAGACATCTTAAAATGTTCATTAAGGAATAGTGGTAGTAGTTTCTATTTGCTAAATATAGAATCACCTTTGTCAAACAAAATAATTATTTTGAAAAAATTTAATAACAATAAGTAATATTTTTAATTTTAATATTTTTTGATTCTGCATCTTGCATTACCACTATGAATATGAGGCAAATCGTCTCGAAAGCGCTTAGCGTATAATATTTGTTTGAATCGTTACAGCTTCTCTATCAAGCGCTTCACACGCTTATTAATTTGTGTTTGTTTGATGATAACTAACTCTAAATTTATTTTTAATTTTATTATAGAATTAAAATATCGAATATTTTATTCTACTAATGTTTTGAATAGAAAAATGTTTTCCAATGACTATCTAATACTTTGTTCTAGTAACTTTTTGAATAAAGAAGTTTATCCAATGATGCCAAACTTCATTCTTTTAGATAAGAATTGTGTTTAAATATTTATTTTCAGATTTTTAAATGACAAATATTAACCTTTAAAATTGCATCACTTGAAAATTTATATTTGTAGTAAATAATGTTAAAATTATCAATATATATATATAATGACTTAATTGTAGAAAGAAAATGTTCAAATATGAAATAATATTTAACATTAGACTCATTAGGTTTCATTCAAAAAAGACCGGAAGTGACTGTAGCTAAACAAATTAATAAATATCAAATGATGGATTTTTATAATTACATGACGTTTTTTAAAGGAATTTGAACTTGTGTTAAAAAAAAAGAAGAATTTGTAATTCTATCTAGCATATAAATTAATCTTTGTGTTTTTTAAAAAAATAGAATTACATTTTTTTTGTTTTCTTTCATAATTAAAATTTAATTTTAATAATAATCTTGTTTAAAACTATCATTATTTTTACAAAACATTATTCAAATTAAATGGCACCTATATAAAAAATTAAATTTTGCAAAGTTATTCTTAATTTACAGAAGGATTAAGAAATATTAAAATTTGTCAGAAATTTCTATGATATTATTAAACATATATTGATTATATATTGCTTACAATAACTCCCCTCATATACACTTTGATGCAAATTTTTTTTAAATATAATTCCTTTATTTTCCTGACAGTTTCGACTGTCCTGCAGTCTTTATCAGAGCATTTTAAACCTCCTCTATCTTTTAAAAAAATTAATAAAAATAAAGGAATTATATTTAAAAAAAATTTGCATTAAAGTGTATATGAGGGGAGTTATTGTAAACAATACATATGAATATATGAAAAAATACAAAGAAAGTAAAGGAGAAGAATAAGCACATATTTATTAAAAAAAAGTTGTGCTTACTATGTTTTAATCCAGAATGATTGCTTTTAACATCCTCAAGTTTCTAATTGTTTATTAGTAGTTGTTATTTGTTTAATCAATATATCATAGTAGATTATATTCTGTTAATATTTATTTAATGTATTATCTGTATTTATTCCAGTAATTTAATCTCAAATCTATTTGCCTATGGACTATAAGAACATGTATTACAACAGTGAAAAAATATATTTTATATATGGTAATTAGAATTCAATATTAATACATAAGTTAGCAGTGGTAAAACAATTTTATTAAAATAAAATTTCAATCAGGGATTGTTTTTGTATATTGATTGATGGTTAAATTATGGACATTTTATTTGTCATCTTTTCTAAAAAATAATCTCTTAACTTGCATTATTTGCTGCTGTAAATACATAAGAAAATGGAGATCAGTTTAAAGTTATATTTATTAAGAAGGTTAATGAACTTTGGTGACAAAGGTTATTTACTCTAAATGATTACTAGATTGAATTATCCTTCACAGGATTTCTGAAGCAAACTCTGATATACTATCTCAGTTTATGTTTTATTGGTAGTTGGATAACCAGTAAATGGTAGTGATTATTAAATCCTTGTCTACTGCTCCGTATCCATACTCCAGACTAATGTTTGGCACATCTTTTTAGAAAAGTTTTGTATATTGAAGATACTGTTATAAATAATGTACTAGAATTAGATATATGTAACTATATAATTTATCTGACTTAGATTCAGAATATTAATCATGTTTTATTTAATTTCAGACTAAAAGGTTGACAATAAAAAAAATATTCTCAATGAAATGTTCATTAATTCCCAAAAATGTAGATTCAGGTCCAAAACTTTTCACCAGTGTAGATTACAAAAAAGAAAGTACTTTTGGGAAACAAAACTGAATAAGGATTTCTGTAAAGCACTTAATATTACTCGATTTTAAAATAATTGGCAAATTGTAGAGTTTGGTTTTTAAATGCTTTCTATAAATAAGAGTCATGTGATGCTATTGGGTTCAGTAAAGGTTATTTATTTTATTAGATAAATTGAAAACAAAAGTTATACAATGCTAGTATATTTATGATAAAAATACCAATAAAAATGCAAGCATTTTAAAAAGATGAGTGTTATTAAACAGATGAGAAATCACATTGAGTGCAAATACATGCAGAGTACATTGTATTTTTGTAAAGCATAGCTCCATTTTATTTACATTCAGTAATTTAATTGAGATGAGCCTTGAGGTATAAAAACAGATATTGAACAATCTCAAATTTTTAAAAATATTTAATAAAATGAATCAGCAGTTATTGTTTACATGGTAACACTAAGATGAACTACATTGATAAGAATGTATACGTATCTATGCCATTTTCTAAAAAAATTTACAGCAATTTTATGGTGAGTGTATAATGGCTGAAGTTGAGAAGTTAAAAAAATAAAAATAAATGGAGATCACTTAAGTTATCAAAACTTTGTAAATATTAGAAAAAAATAAAATTAAAATAAACATACTAAAAGAATCTCAAAGACTATAATAAAAAATAATAGCCACACATTCTTATAAGTACTGCAATAACACAAATTAATACTGTGTTTAAATATCTTATTTTTCTCCTTTTAGACTTTCTTTGCATTTCTTCATATATTCATATATATTGCTTACAATAACTCCCTTCATATATACTTTAATGCATTTTTAATGATTTCTTTATTTTCCTGACTGTTTTGTTTGTCCTGCAATCTTCATCAGTGTGATGTAGTCTTCATCAGAGCAAAGATCACTCTGATGAAAACTACAGGATAGTCGAAACTGTCAGAAAAATAAAAATAAAATGTTCTTTTAAAAGGTAGAGAAGATTAAGATCGCTCTGGTGAAGATTGCAGAACAGTCAAAACTGTCAGAAAAGTAAAAAAATTATTAAAAAAAATTGCATTGAACTGTATATGAGGGGAGTTATTGTAAGCAATATATGGGTTTAAATATCCAAATTGTTGACAGTTTTGACTATCCAACAATAATATTTAATGAGTTTCAAAAAAGAAAAATAAATTAAATAACATTATATAAATCTTAATTAAGTCATTTATATTTTGCAGATGATGTGTTTATTTTTACATATAATGCATTAGAATTTTAGGAAATGTTGCAAGAGCTATAAGATTAAGTCAAATATTTTTTTACTTTATCAAAAAAATGGAATTAGCATATTTGCATATCATTAAATGTATTAGCAAGCTATGATTATGAAGGCAAGATCCTTTGAAAGCGTTCAGCTAGTTTATTATTTTTAGTTAGCTATTTTGTATTAATAGCTTTTGGGAACAGTTGCGCCGCACACGCACTCGTACTTGAAGAGCTATAAGATAAAAGCAAGAAAAAAGAAATAATGGAAAATGTTAAAAATAATAAACTAATATTCAATGGGAATTTCTCAGTAGAAAAAAGTAAACATTAATAATCATGAATTAAAAGTTAATACCTACAAATATATTGGCTGGATTGTTAATACAGATAGAAATATAATGAATGACATTAATTTAGATCGTGTTGTAGGTATAGAATGCTAAAGTAAATTTTGGTAAACATGCAATGGACAGACTACCCCTCTTTCCAATGACAATCAAATATTAGTCAATTAGCAACCCGTTGTCTAATTATTTGGCCTGCATTTAAGAAAAGGTTTTATAAAATAGCTTTTAGTTAATATTTATTAAAAAGTATAAATCAATTTGCGAAGGCAATCAATTTTACTTACAATGTTATAAAATTTAAGAACTTCAACTTGAGAGAAGACAAAAATAATTGAAAGCGTTTCTTTTTAAGAATTTTTATAACCAAATGTTTGTTTTACACTCAATGTTTCAAAAACGATAAGAAGGTTTAACGCGAATTGTTTAATCACTATATAGACGAAAGATATGTCAATAAATTTTATATCATTTTTTATTTTGATTGTAACGAAACTATGTAATAATTTTATAACATATATTAAATCATATTTTTAAGCAGTAAAGGTTCAATCATTAAAACAATTTATTTATTTAAAGGGGTGAAATTACTGTTTAAACTTAATTTATTTTATTATCAGATCTTTTATAAAAATTTAGTATGATCTGAAAGAAATCAAATAGTCGTGAAATTGATAAGTCTGTACTGAATTAAATACTTGCTTATCAAAAACATTGTATTTTAAGGTAAAACTAATAAAGTGTAAGCGGAACACCGTTATATTGAAATATAGGGAATCAAAGACTTCAAATATATAAAATTTTTAATTCAGCAATCAAAAACCAGGAACTCATACGAAATTACTATGTTACACAGTACACTCATAGACATATATATCATCATCGGCGTCATCATCAACCATTATCAATCCACTGCAGGATGAATGTATCTCCAAGTTCAATCCATCTTCTCCAATCTTTAGCTTCTCTTCTCTACATCACCCCTGCATACTTTCTTAATTCATCCATCCATCTCACATGTGGTCTCTTTCTGGGTCTTTTACAATCCTTGGAATCCCGTTTATGATTTTAATTGTTCATCTATTATCATCTCAATATGCTTAGCCCAACTCCAATATCTGTTTGTTCTCTTACCCATATATTGTGTTTTCGATCTCTTCTTGTTACTCCCAACATGCATTTCTCCATACTTCTCTGAGTGGTCTGAAGTCTCTGTATTGCTTTTCTATTAAGTGTCCAAGTCTCAGATCCATAAGTAAGAACTGGTAAAACACATTTATTAAAAACCTTCCTTTTCAAATACATAGGCATATTTCCTTTTAGTATCAAATTATTTCTACTAAAAGCACTCTTACCAAGTTTAATTCTATAATTAATTTCATCCATTATATTTCCATCTGTATTAATAATTTGACCAATGTATTTGTAACTGTTAACTTCTTCTAACTTATATTTAAAAAAAATCCATTGGGCATTACTTTAGTCTTTTTAAAATTTATCTTTAGTCCTACTTTCCTACTTTAATCTCATAACCTCTGCAACATTTCCTGAAGCTCTAAAGCCATATTTGCAAAAATAACTATATCATCTGCAAAATATAAATGACTTAAATAAACTCCATTTACTTTCACTTCTTTAGCTTCCCATTTTAATCGACAAAATACTTATTGCAGCACTGCTATAAAAAGTTTTAGAGATATGGAGTTACCCTGTCTTACACTCTTCTCAATGTTGACTGTCCCAGTATCATTATGTAATCTAATTGTTGCTGTTGCATTTTTATAAATATTCTTTAAAATATGACAATATCTTGGATCTATATCTTGATGATCCAATGCTTTAATCACTGAAGAAATGTTTATAGAATCAAATGCCTTTTCATAATCTACAAATCCAAAGCATAATGACAACTCATATATATATATATATATATATAACCATTAGAAACCAGTTAACACCTAGACAATTGCAATATAAATAACAATCAACAATTTCAAACTAATTGAATTGTTAAAAAAATCAGATCAAAGTTAATTATCATATATTACATAATATGTCAAATATGTATAAATTCTTATAAAAATAAAATGCAATTCTATCTTTAATGTTTTCAAAACATCGACAACTTTTGCATTCCTAGTACTATGTTTGCACTGATAAGTTTTAAGAAAAGAAAAAAAAAGTAAAATTTTTAAAAAAATCAAGCCACTTAATTTTTTATTAATGGTCGACTGTAAATCAAAAAGTTTACAATTGTATCCTAAAAATTTAAACAATTTAAATAAAAATAGTAACCTAATGCCTAATGTATTTTAATCGCTGTCATCACAATAAACACCTTATATGAGACAACTAATAACAGAAAAAAAAACCATTTATGAGAAATTTAAATTGTTTTAAAATAAGGTCAGTTTATCTCTTGTACATATTTAACCGAATACATATATATAATAATTAGAAATCAGTCAACACTTAGACAATCTCAATATAGATAACAATTAACAATCTCAAGCTGTTGTCAAGGCAACATCCTTTTAACAATAAAAGTGGAATCCCATCTTTATTTATAGGCCCATTCTAATTATATAAACACTAAAGATTGCAATTTGACCATGGATTGAAATTTATTGATACAAAGAAGTTTAAATAAATCTCCATAAACAGATAAATATAACCTGCTCTAAATACAGAATAAATATTTAATTATAGCATTACAAATTGCAATTATAATTTTAAAATTACACCCAAAGTAACCATTAGACCCAGTGAACACTTAGACAGTCCCAATGTATATATATATACCCCAAATCCAAAACTCAAACAGTCTAGCCAAGAAAAAATCAAAAATACAACCAAAGGTTTCACTGCTACAAGCAGACTTCTCAAGTGTAAAGAACTACAAAACAACACCACATTTATATTAAACATTACCCACAAATCCATTTACTTCCCATCCATCTTTAATATTAAAAAAACTTTTAAATAAGTTAATTGCTTCAGAATTAGAAATTTTTAATAATAAAGATTCTTTAATTTGTGTGTAATGTTTAATATAAATATGGTGTTGTTTTGTAGTTCTTTACACTTAAGAAGTCTGCTAATAGCATTGGGTTTAAAAGCAATCATTAGAAACCAGTCAACATTTAAACAATTCCATTAAATATATTTTTTTCTATGGATTGTTTATTATAATAATTAATAGAAATGAGGAATATTAACTATTTATTAGGTTAGACATCATTTTATTACTTTTAGTTGAGATATAAAATTCATTAAAAATTAGTATAACGATAAGATGTGTTGCATATATATATATATATTGTACTGTACACTCAATCTATTCTGACACAGAGGGCGCCACCAGACCACTACGTGTCTGTATAATTTATTTACTGTGATCAGTATGGATGATGATGATGGTTTGCACTGACTATACTCAGGGAGAAACAAGAGATCTTAAAATTGTTTAGACAATTGAGAATAAAAGCACAAAGACAAAGTCAGACAAATTAAGTTTAAACATATTTTTAAAAATTTATTTGTGAGAAAATAAATTGTGAAGTATCAGTTTAAGACACAATAAATAGGATTAACTCAGGCATGTATCAGAAGGACTAAACGCACAGCTTTGGCAGACCAACTGATCTTTTAATAAACGAATTATAAAAGGGAGGAAGCAAATTTCATTCAGCAGAGGATTCACCCAAATATTGGTTTTCCCATTCAGATATTTAAACAATACGTTCTTGAAATAAATCAATGAAACCAGCACTGGCGAGCTTTCGAGGCCCGAAAATGTGTCAGGACCATGAATGTCATATGTTGGTAGAATCTGCACCTATTATTACATTTAAAATAAAGGTGATAGATTTACCTCAAGAACAACTGAAAAATATGATTGAAAATGAAAGAAAAACAATTAAAACTGGCGAATCCCTACCAAACGATTGGCAAAAACTATTCTAAAAATAATAATTAAAGGTCTCAATAGGAGACAAGTAAATCATTAGAAAACCAGTTATGTCTGCCCCAGCAATTAAAGAAAATGAATTACAAAAAAATTATAATTAAGAAATAAATTTATGATACAAGTTCTGAGTACATGCGGTGATAAATTTTATGCTATACGTAAATACAAAATAAATCTATCGGAGAGTGCACATGAGTATGAAAATATTAAAGCTTTAAATATTTTAGCAGCATGAAAGTCTTTTTCACCTGCAGTTTACAAAGGAATAAATATTATCTTCCTGCTGACGACTTATAAAATTATAAAAAAAACAATTCTAGTTTCCACTGTCAGAGATATAAGAAACGAAGAAATAGAATCCCCACCTGCAGAAAACTAGAAAAATAAAGTCGCCAGCCAAAAGATTTTGGTGGTTAGCAAAAGCACAAACATAGTGTTTAAAATTAATTATTAGTTATTAAAATAATTACAGGTAAGCATTTAAAATATACATGACTGCTAAAGCAGTTAGTAAAAGTTAGACATAAAAATAAAAGTTAGACATAAAAATAGAAAAACTCACTCATCAATCTCCAATAAACAAAAATTGAAAGCAAACTTGGAATCTTAAAACTAAGATTCCGGACACACTACAAAATACAAGGAAACACAGCAAATATTATATATGAGGCTAAATATTTCTTATGAATACAGATTTATAATTAGATTGAGTGGAGATTTAATGAAAAGAAATTTACCCTGGGAAGAATAAAAGAAAATTTTATCTTACGGTCCAGCACAGTTCGCGTAGAGTGTGCATGTTTATTTTAGTTCATTTTTAGGTCCTTTGACAGTGGCAAGGTAGAGGCAGTGGAGTCTTGTTTATTTTAGGTGTTCATTGCAGGGGTGAAGGAGAGTTGGCAGGTGTGAGTCCATCTTTTGAGTTAAATTAGCAAGACATCCTGATAATGGCAAAACTCAGAGTGGTAGATTTTGGCATCTGGTACAGCAATGAAGACTTTTAATAATTGTAAGTTTTTAGCAGGAATTAAATGTCCGAACTGCTATCAAAACTCTGGATCACAACAGGCTGTAATCAAAGTGTGTAAAAGAATACAAACTTTCACTTGAGAAACAGTTTGTCTAGTTAAGAATAATTAATAACTAACTCTCCAAATTTTCAGGGCGATTTATACTTTGCTCTATTTCCCACAAAACACCTTCCTTGTTGTTGAATTCTATGCCTATGGCAGGGCAAATATTGATCTCCAGCTCAATCTAATCTAAGAATTCTACCCAGGGATTATTGAAACAAAAACAACAACACAAATAAAATCTCCGCTTTTTAGAATGAGTTTACAATGGTTACAATAAAAGCAACAGGAATGTAATTAGTAAGCTTGTCTGTTTTTAATCAAATTGATTTAAAAAAGTAAAAACAAGCCGTACAAGAAAACTATTTTAAAAACAATTTTAAAAACATTAAAACGATCTATTTTAAATATAAATGAGTAGGTGGGGTTATGTGATATTGATATTTTTGACACACCAATACCAATTGTGAGTAACTCTTACAAGTGCAGAATAAAATAACATCCATATACTAATCCAGATAATATACCAACTCATATTCTGGATCAGGAAACAATGCTCACTATATATATTAGAGATATGAAACCATGGTGTTATTCATGTAATCAAAGAGCATACATTAGTGCACAATGCTCAAACTGCTAGAACTTAACCAAAAATCAAAATACACACATACCAAAACAACAAAATTTCAATAGTACCATGCAAACAGAAGAAGAAATAACCATTGCAAAGAATAGCAGTTCACAAACCATGCAAAAATAATAACAACAATAAAGCAACAATACCAAGCTTAGACCTGATAGATTTCTTCTCAGAAAAATCAACCAAACACCAAACCAAGGAACATGATCAAAAACAAAATGGAAGCCAAACAAAAAATAACTCATGTATATATGCCAGAATTTGACTGTGGAACAGAATAAGATAGCCATACAAATTAAGGAGGCACTGCTACTTCTAAGCAACCCTATCACAATAATGCAACTGACAAATCCAATCCAACTAGAAAGCAAAAAAAAATCTGGAAGATCTATCAGAAAGAAGCTAGCAAAAAAGCAAAGACAGATGATGATAATTCTAATTCATCAAACACTGATAATATAAATGAGACTCAAGTCCAATGGAAACAATTACAAATCTACACAATATCATAAATTGAAGAAATACAAAACCAACAAACACTCAATATAAAAACAACCAGAACAATGATACAAAAGCAAACAACACAGACCAAAAACAAAGAGAAATAAAACAAGTCAGTGAAAATATACAATGTAAATTTCCAAAGTAACCATAACAAAGAATACAAACCAATTATAGCTACATAGTTAATGAAAATTAAAGTAGCAGCACTGAATGTCAGAAGCATTAACTTAATAGCAAAACATACTAGCTTAACAAATGGGTTAGCATCATACATTCACAAATACTAGGATTACTAGAAACAAATTGTAGATCACAAATTAATCCAGCCACATATATATGTAATCAGAGTTTTTTCACATACTCCAGAGGCATATCATCACATTCTGCCAGAACAGGCATACTCATAGCCTCAAATTGCAGCTTTTCAACTTTCAAAATTATTTACATTAATTCACATCTCCTAGTTGCTACATTCCAGCAATCAAATTACCACACTTAACATTATTTTTGTGTATGTACTCCCAGGTCTCAGGATAATAGCACATATAATTCCCACAATAAACTCCCAGCTCGCAACCAGTCGCAACCCAACCATATTAATGGGGGATTTCAACTTAAGCTATAAAAAATTCAATATGAAATGGTTATAATAATTCAACCTGCAACTCATGAGCACTCAAGGCTTTGTTGCAGAAGATTCAGTGTCATTCTACAATCAACAGCATGCGACATTCATTGATTTTTGCTACTATACACTAATGCTTCATCACCTGATTAACTTCCAATTGAATCCATACCCATTTTAAAACCATGTTGCACAAACTATTACAGTATTTTTTTCAGAACTCATTAATCTAGAAAAAACAATCAGACTTCTACTTCCAACAACAACTACTGAATTTCTATTCTCAGAAACTTACATCATGCTAAACAAAATTATAAATATACCACAAGATCCAATTCAAAAATATCAGTTATTCATCAACATATTACCCTTCAAAATACATAACATGAAAAGATACTTATCCACACAATTAATGGTAGTGGCAGAAAATCTGCACAAGAGAATCACCATTACCAGACTCATGCACAACCCCCACCAATACATACAAAAACGAACAAAGCAATATCACAATACATGTAAACAATTAAAAGAATACATTGCCACAAAAATATGCTTCACACAACATCACACAACATGGATATATATGATGGGCACTAGGCTACCCATTAACCAGAAAAGTGCCCATGGCAATTGAGATACTGGTATCATCTATGCAGGTCATAACATGTTAGACCCCATATACCAATATTTTAAGCAAAAGCTCCAAACATATAAACAATACAAACCAACTACCTATCACATCAAAAGCCTGAAACAGATAGGCCCTTATAGATCCAAAAATTTCATAAAAAGCTTAAAAAATTCCCAACACTTGCTACTCTGGAACCAATGGCATACCATATTTGTCCTTTCACATTTGAGCCTAACCTTGCTAATTTCCTATCAAAAAAATCTAAAGGACTACATCCAATAACAATAATACCATTTAACAAAAAACAACAGCCATTTCAAATCTCAACAACCTTCAACTCATCTACATGGGTTCATTGGGAATCAAATGATTGGAAAAGATAGTCAAAGATAAAATAGAAACCTACATACTGCCCTTGATAATGATGATGATATTATTATTATTATTATTATTATTATTATTATTATTATTATTATTATTATTATTATTATTATTATTATTATTATTATTATTATTATTATTATTTACTTTTGTTTGTTTTTCTTCTGGCTGCTTAAAGATCATTCTTTATTTTGATGATAAAATACATCTATCCTATTGTTGGTCACCCTGTACTCTTTCATAACCAACTTTTATAAATATTAGACCCTTTTATTTTTTTATAATACAAAAATAATAACAATTAACTGATTTTTATTTAGAAAATCATGCAACATAATCCACTAGAGGGAGCCAAGGACTCCAGTCAACACTGTTTCTGGCTCCCTGTTTCGTTCCCTTTTTTCTAGTTCAGGGAATTAAATTTCTCTAAAACTATTCCTATTAAAAGAGTTTTTAAGCTCTCTTTTCATATACAAGCTATACCAACAATGTAATCACAAGTAAGCATAATTTCAACTTTTATAAAAACGTTATGTAAATATATGGCAGCCACTGAAATTACAAACGATTTCTACAGAAATTTTACCTTTTAATGAAAATTTTCATTTCACTTAATTTTGTTGAATGAATGAGAGAATCCAGTTGATGGGAGGACTCCTAGGCATCTAAATTCTAGTTCTTTTGAGGGAGGGGTCTGGGATGAGGGTGCTGTGGTGACCGTTACCAATGTTGGTTTTTCTCATTCACAAGAAAGAAAAAATAACGTTAATTATGGTGATTCTTTAATGTTATTCTTACAGTCCTCCTCTCAGAAGTAGAATAATTCCAGATGCCGCCTTATCTGATCAGATTAAGAATTGTTTGCCACATACCAATAGGCTGATGTATAGATAAAAGCATAGCCAATAATTATTACAGGCCAATGATCAATGATGCTTGCTGAATACAAAGATCGTCAATAAGGTCAGGGATCTGGGTGTAAATAGTCAGCCTTTTGTGAGGATCAGGGAAGAACGTGTCTTACCTAAACAAACTCTTTGCATTCTCCCAGGGAAAGTCTGCTAACCAAAACAGCAGCAAGTATTCTCATTGATAGCACTATGCTATTTAGATCTACACAGCTAGGCAAGTCCCACAGAGACTGGATGCTGTAAGATCACACTCGGCTTGAGGCAAGCTGTCTTGTACAGCTGAAAGAGTCATAGACTTTCCCCATGATGCAAGCCATAAGGTGTGGCTGGAAGTGGCAGGTAAAACCCAGAGTTTACGTTAAACTCCAACATTAAACTTATAGATATTCATTTGTATACTGTATATTGTATTGTATATATTTGTACATAATAAATATATTAAATTATAATACTTGTTTCAGTATTATTTTACATTATTTACTGTTAGTTGAGTCTGTAATCCAGACCAAACACAACAGATTTGGCACAGTTTGACAAAATATTTTTTTTTCCACAGCTGGAAAAAGAAAAAAACTTGGAAAACATAAATATGTGAGTGTGCAATTATATAGACACTCATAAGTTGCGAAGCTGTGATTACTAAATCACACTTAAATACGGTCCAAGTAAAATACGTGAATACCGTATTTATTAAACAGTGTTTATTAAAAATCACTTATTTCTGGCAAAATAAAAAAGTAAAATACATGAATAAGCAATAGACATTCATTGTATTTACTAAACAGCCATTGTCAAAATCACTTATTTCTGGGAGGAAAAATAAAGTGATCACAAACACGATTGGTGCTTCATAAACCAATCAAAATTGATCTTGCTAAAAAAGACAGAAGCTCTCCCTGGTGGAGTAAAAATTCTGATATCTGTATCGAGTGGTTACTCACAAATATACGGAAAAAAAAATTTTGTCTCACGTGATAACAGAGAAAAATAAAATAAAAAATGGCTAAAATAATTGGCTCGATGAAAGCTTTTGATCCAGGGTTCCCTGAGATCTTGTCAAGCTACAAAGAGCACCTAATTTTTTATATGCAGGCCAATCAGATCAAAAAGTCTGAAATAAAATTAATGACGCTGATAACGATAATTGAGTCGCAGACGATTGGGTCAGAAACACTGGCTGACTTGAATTTTGAGAAAGCATTGGCGATTCTCACAGAATATTTCCCCCCCAAACCACTAACAATAATGCAGAGATATTATTTCAATCTCTGTGTACAGGTGGAGGGAGAAAAAGCTAAAGAGTTTGCCATGTGAATCCGAAC
This sequence comes from Epiperipatus broadwayi, assembly GCA_028023455.1. Lineage (NCBI taxonomy): Eukaryota > Metazoa > Onychophora > Udeonychophora > Euonychophora > Peripatidae > Epiperipatus > Epiperipatus broadwayi. Next base: position 6,358,476 of record JAQFVV010012441.1, on the reverse strand, counting down.
ATTAGCATGTGCCAATTTAAAGAGTTTTTAAATGAAGCACTATGCGATTGTTTGATTTGTGGCATGAACGATCATAATTTAAGACTCAAACTATTAATGACACCGGATATAGACTTTGAAAAGGCTGTAGCTCAAGCCATGCTGGTAGAATCGATAGCGTGTCAAGCAAAGCCATTACAAAAAATGAATTATACTGTTCAAAAAGTTGAACATAAGGCTGAGTCTGACAAGCACTCAGTTAGCTCAACAACAATGAGTTTAAAGCATTGTTATAGATGTGATGAACCGATGCACATGCAAACAGAATGTCCACACCTCCATACTGTGTGCTCATTTTGCAAGTGAGTCGGTCATATAAGAGTGGCATGTCTAAACTTAAAAAGACAAACAGCCAATATGAGAATGGAAAAAAACATTCCAAAAAACAAAGACAATTATAAGAAAAATAAACAAGTTGCCAGTATAAATCACATTAAGGACAATCAATCTGGATTTATACAGAGTATTATGATTAATGATACGCCAGTGAGAATGGAACTAGGCACAGGGTCAGTAGGGGCTATTGTTTCAAAAAAAGACTTGGGCTATCATTAATAAAAATAATAAATATAATCTGCATCCTAGCACTAGGACTATAACAGATTATCAGGGTAAAAAAATAAAACTCTTGGGTCAGACAAAAGTTAAAATAACTATGCCTAACAAAACTACACACCTACCACAGTTAGTGGCATCAGGTGATCACAGCAACTTGTTGCCAAAGGTGAACCAGATCACAACATTAGCTAAATTAAAGGCTGATTACCCTGAAGTGGTCAAAAAAGATCTAGGTCTGTATCTAGGACCACCAATTCAGTTATCACTGAATAAAGAGATAAAACCAATCAGTTGTCGATGCAGATCACTGCCACTGGTCTTGAGAGCTAAAGTTGAGTTAGAGCTTGAAAGTTGGAAGGCAGAAAGGGTAATAGAGCCTATATCATACTCAGAATGGGCCACCCCAATAGTCCAAATCATCAAAGAAAATGGTGTTGTGTGGATATGTGGAGATTATCAATGCACAAATAACAAAGCACTAGCATCGAATAATTATCCACCACCATCAGTTAAGCAAATTCTATCCACACTGTCAGGTGGAAGGGTTTTTACTAAAATTGAATCAAAACCTGCCAGCAAAAGATAAAACAGTTCACTGGCCTAAACCCAAGGACCCCTGGCCAAAACTCCATGTGGACCATGCTGGCCCATGGAAAGGTAAACTACTGTTAGTAGTAGTTGATTCATATTCTAAGTGGCTGGAGGTAGTGGAAGTTCCATCATTTCAGACCACTGCAACAATAGCTCTTAGAAGGCTATTTGCTACACATGGCCTTCATAGAATGATTGTCTCAGATGATTGCACAGCACTCACTGCAGTAGTCTTTAAAAACTTTTGTGACAATAATAGCATTCAGCTTGTCTTCAGCCCACCATTTCATTCTGAAAGCAATGGCCAGGCTGAGAGATTGGTGCAAGAAACCCAAAAAATTGCTCACAATGATCGACACAGGAAGCTGGAACACCCATATTGCCAAAATGTTATTATCTCACCAGTCTACACTGAGTACTGTAACTGGAAAAACTCCAGCTGAACTACTGTGTAATAGAACTTTGCAAACAACTTGTCAGCTCTGATACCTGAGCCAAATGATGCAGCCACAAGGAATGAAGCTCCAGAGACATGCAGTAAAAGCAAGGAGGACCAAGAAACCGAAGACAACAGCAAACCAGAACAGGCACCAAAGCGCTTTAGTCATCCTCCAGCACACCTGCATGACTATGTTCTCTAGGGTAAATTTTAGCCAGGGGGAGGGATTTATAGTCCTCCCTTCTCTCAGAAGTAGACTATTCCAGATGCCACCTTATCTGATCGGATTAAGCATTGTTTGCCACAGGCCAATAGGCTGATGTATAGATAAAACATAACCAATGATTATCACAGGCCAATGAGCAACGATGCTTGCTGAATACAAAGGTTTTCAATAAGGTCAGGGATCTGGATATAAATAGTCAGCCTTTTGTGAGGATCGGGGAAGAACATGTCTAACCTAAACATACTCTTTGTGCTCTCCCAGGAAAACTCTGCTAACCTAGACAGCAGCAAGTATTCCCATTGATAGCATTATGCTATTTAGATATACGCAGCTAGGAAAATCCCACAGAGACCGGATGCTGCTAAGATCACACTCGGCTCAAGGCAAGCTGTCTTGTACAGCTGGAAGAGTCATAGACCTTACCCATCTGGCAAGCCATAAGGTGTGCCTGGAAGTGGCAGGCAAAACCCAGAGTTTATGCTAAACTCCAATATTCAACTTATAAATATTCATTTGTATACTGTACATTGTATTGCATATATTTGTACATAATAAATATATTAAATTATAATACTTGTTTCAGTATTATTTTACATTATTTACTGTTAGTTGGGTCTGTAATCTAGACCAAACACAACAGTTATTGCTATGAATAATTTTATCCATGTATTATTGAAAAATAGGTCACAGTTTGGCCTCATGATTCTAATTGCAAATGATCCACCTTATTTAATTTTATTACTTCCAATGTTGCTATTGATAGGGTTGGCCTTAGAATGGTTTTCAGCATAGACATTTTAAAGCTTGGATTTTTTTCCCTTGTTCTCCATAGGTTTTTCTTAATTTTTCCAAAGTATTCAGGATTGCTCTCTTGTGAAGATATTCAAAGCCATTTGGAAGAACTGAACAGTAGATTGATTTAGTTCATATTTTATGCTATCTCAAAGTGTTTTCCTATTTTTCAACTTTCCCAATATTGTACTCCTAAAAGTCTATTCATATTTGATTTGTAGACTTTACAAATAATTGCTAATTGTAACATTCATTTGTCTTTAATGGTTAATACAAACCTTTTCCACATCCCTTTCCCTTTTCATATGTATCCCTCCCCCTTCACTATGTTGCTCCAGAATTTCATTTTTACCATTCTTTGCAAACCTTTTATTTAACCATATTTGTACCTCTTTTTTTTTTGATGAATAAACTTTCATCACTGAGGAAAAAAAAATCATGCAACATTCAAACACTAACAGCAATGGCATATGTTCTAATTCAGAAACCTGTAACTCATAAATCTATCATTTTATCACAATACATTCATGGTATAAACTATATAGAACAATTTTTATTCTAATCATTTGTGCTTCAAGAGACAATTTAGTTATAATTGGGTCAATTATTTTTTAATTGTTTTCTTTGCTGTCCGATATCAAAATTCAAAAATATCAATACTCTTTCTGACTTTAGTCACTGTCTAATATTACTAACCATGGAAATCCATGATGGTGACCATAGCTTTAACAATTCTGAGATTCGATTTTAAAAATATGTCCTTATGCCTAAAAATCTTTTACAGGTGTTTCAACACAACTCATTTAAACTTAATTTGGGAATCTGTTGGCTGCTAAATTTTTAGTTTGTTGATGAATATCAAAAGAAAACTTTTAATCAGTTTATAATTATTTAAGCAATCTGTTTAGCATAATCCATACTTTTATTTTTAATCTAACATATTTTAGTCTTAAGCTTGCTGCTATAGTACAATTATATCTAAACACCAATATTTTAGTCATTCTTTTTTAAATGTTTTTTTAGAAATATATTTGTTTTAATATATATATATTCTATAATTTTTTTTATTAATTTAATAAAAGCAAATTATTTTTTATTTTTCAAATATCATATTAATTTAATATATTTCAATAAACAATAAAATAAATTTAATATAATTACTAAAGACATCTTTAAATAGCTCAGGTAAAAAAAATAGACTTAGTTTAAAGAAAAGAAAAAAGTTTTTAAACAATAAATATATTTTATAGTGGCATTCTTAAAAAAGAGCTTCTTCCCGCTCCTTAGCAGTAAATATTTTATGATACCCAACATATTTCCAAACTTAAAAATGTTGATATTTTTTGGCTCTCCTAGAAATTTTTAAAATAGAAGTCGATTTTCATGCATGATGTATAATCTTTTCAACTCTTTCATGTTTACTATCCTTTTATTATATACTTCAATTAAATTTATTCAGCCCAATCATCCGTTCTAAGTATATTATATTTTTTCCAAATAAAAATTAAAGAGATAAGGAACGAATTTTCATCTTGGGAATTGATGGAAGTTTAAGTAAAGAAATAACCGAGTAGTGAGACAATCAATGGATTCTGAGCTGCAGATTCTGTTATTTTATTACTGCAATAAATGTTTCAGGATACTCAATTTATTTTAAGATATTTACTTGTTAAAAGTTTCGCATTTTTATTAAGATTTTATATAGAGAGAAGAGTGAAACAGTAATACACCATTAAATCCTTAAATAAAATAACTCAAAAATTATCACTGTTCACTAAGCTAAACTTTAGTAATAGTTTTTGTAGCTTTCTTTAATTATTATTTAAATAAATACCTATTTATCAACCAGTATTAATACTGATAAGCTATTTTCCTAAATAAAAAAAAAACGATAAATAGAAAACCTTTATAATAATGCACAGGCTCTGAGAAGTGAATATATTGAATTTTAGTGATTACGATCGAATAAATTAATACATGCTCTCTTTAAATATATGTATTTTTATTAAAAAAAGAAAAGTTAATAAACATAAGTAATAATTGTAATAAAAAAATGTACTAGAATATTGTTCACTGTAAAAAAATAAATAAATCGGAGTTGTTAAAGTTAAATAATTAAACAAAAGATTGTCATATATTAAAATAAATATTAAACATGGTTTGTGTCAAAAGGAATTTATGTAGTGTAAGTTTTACGACACTACTCTCACACAATGTAGGAACTGATTTTTATCACCTTTCAATCCTTTGTGAAGGATATAATGAAAAGCACACTACCAAATACACGTGAAAAAGATCCATGATTCCCAAATTTCACATTTTATGCTGAACCAGTATTCATCAGTTGGCTCAGACCATTATTTTTCAGTATATATATATACATATATGATTTCCATTCTTGCTATTAAAAAGGTGTGAAGGTTGCCTTGACAGCAGTAAGAGATATTGATTACTATATTTTACTGTGAATGTTTAGGTGGTTACTGGTTGGAATTTAATTATATATATATATATGTGTGTGTGTGTGTATTTAATAGCTAGACAAGCTGCTAACATTAAAATACAAGATTCATGGGATTTGAATTGATGACATTTGCTTCCACTTTGTCTTTTTTTTTTTAATTTAATGGCAGTTGAGGCAGGTTTAAGAAATTAACCAAAGTACTTCTGCAGATTTAAGGATTGTTTATAATAGTTTATTACTGTTAAATTTATTATTTTTATTATAATTACAATTTTGTTTAATTAAGGGACATTATATATATTGTACCCTCACTTCCCGATATATAATATAACTTAGAATATGACTAGCTCAATTAAATCGTTATGCTCAGCTAAAATATGTATTACTATCATTAATATATTTTTATAATACTATATCTTATCAGATTTATTATAACTTACCAAAAATTAATATAGTTCAATATCATGTACTAATTAAATAAGTATTTATTAAAACCATGAGACTATGAAGTGAAGTTACAAGTGGTAATTGAATTTACATTGAGCTAATGTCTTCCCAAGACATTATCTTAATGGCATAAGAATACTATTACCTCTTTATTATCTCATTACTACATCTACAGCACTCTTATGTCTTTTATAAAAATTAACTAACTTCAATAATAATAATAAATAAATCTCAATCTTTTATTAAGGAAATGTAATTAAATAATCTCAGGTTCTTTTAATTATCTTAAAGTAATAATACTTCTTGCAGATAGGCATGATAAGGGATTTAATATCAAACCTAACTACACCTAACTTATCATAATAATAATAACTAACAATAATAATTTCTAGTGTATAAATTAATCTTATCTATTTTATTATACTATTAATCATTAAGAAAATAAGTAAATCATATACATGTCTTTCATTTTCATATAGTATCTTAATTTAAAAATTATACTAAAATCTTATAATTCAATAATATGTGGCAATAAATAATATTATACTCTTATATTGTGCATTATAATTACTTTGTGACCATTATAATATTATATGTTAATGTCAATCAATCTCTATAAATTATATTAAGGAAATACTGTGTTTCTTTTAAAATAATAATAACAATAAATTCATATTGTCAAATATTATGTTTATTCAAATTATCTGTTGTCAAATCTGTGGTGTAAAATAATGAATCCGACACACTTTTAAAACAACTTAAACAAATTTATTTACATCAACTTAATAAACAACTTATATACATTATTTAAATTACAAGTGGAAACCAAAGAAAAATAAAAATAAGAAAAATAATAATACAAGATTTTTACACTGTTACTATTTCCATAATCATAAATAGATCATCTATACATTTCTTAAATGTTTTATCAGTAACATTTAATTAAGTTTGTAAACTTATATTTTAATAGATATCATTTGTCATCAGTTAGTACAAAAGAAGGTTTTATTAAAATATCACTTATTAGCATAGTAAAATAAACAAACTTTAACAATTAAAATGCTACTTCCCTTAAGTATTATTGCTATTTCATTATAATGTACTAGTATGTATTACATTTACTATTAGCATTAATCAAATATCAACTAATGTATAGACTGATATAACTTTATAATATAATAACATTTATTGATTATATAATTATTTACTTCATTCTGATGTAATTTCATATGTATGTCTTACCAAAATATGCAATACATATATTTCTTTTCTTAAAATAATATTTAAAATTATTCAACAACTTCAAATTTTATAAAGTATTATATTAAAATAAATTCTATGATTCTTTTCTATTTAAACTACTACTCTTCTCTACTTGTTATTCCTATTCCTTCCTAATAAAATTCTATCTACAAATATCATTTTAACCTTATTTAACTTCAGTAACAACTTACCAATTTTTAAAAAAAATATACTATCCAAACTCTCTTATACCTCATCACCTATATACGATAAACCCTTCAACCAAAATATAAATTTCTATATAAAATTAATTTAACTTATCTAATAAAATAAAAATATAGATATTTTTAACTTTATTAACTTGAAAAGAAATATAAATAACTCATACTAATATAATAAATCAAATTCCTAATATTGTAACAGAAACATTAAAACTTATTCACGAAAGAATCATATAATTATTTATGATTTCTTTATTACTTGTAATAAATTTATATCATAAATTTAAAGTATGCATATTAAAATAAAACTTTATTACTAATATTATTGTATATTCTTTAAATACTTATACATTCATTCAACAATCAATAACATTTGTTGATCTAAAGAAAACAAAGCAAAATACATTAAATTATTATTATTATATAATTTTTACCATAAATGATACTCCAATTTATAATCCGCCACACGTGTCCTCTAGGATTACAGTTTTACAAAATAATTTCACATTTATACTCAACAATTATTCTTTAAAATATTACGTGTTGTATAATTATATAAAAATAAACTTTATGAAATTAAGTGTTATATTAATATTTAGTTACTTTTTTAAAAAAAATGTACCTCTCTTATCTTTAATAAATCAATAAATAATTAAATATCTATGTTAGTTAAGAAAAACAAAATATGTTACATAAAATCCAACGGTGTCTTCTTTCCACCCATAATTGTTCTTTTTTTCCTAGGCACAAACTTTTACCAACATTACTTCCTTTCGTACATCATTGTTTAAGTTTTAAATAAATGAAAAACTTTTTTTAAAAAAATAGAATAAAATAAGTTCTACCATAAAAACAAAATAATAATTAAAATAGTCTATAGGATCCAGATTATTTCTTTAAAGAAAAATTATTTAAAAATTATTTTAGGATTAGTCAATAGTTTATAATGTTCTTATTTAATTATTATAAATTGACTTGGATATCCATGTATACTTATTTGCGCATTCTTTAACAAATATTTAGGTAAGATTAATTTCTAAATTCTTCTGTACGACCAGCATCCAGACTTTACTAAATAATATTTTATTTACAGGTATTTCTTTACCAATTAAATTTCCGATTTATTTGCCTTTTAAAACTATGGAAATTTAGTGTTTTAAACCACAAAGACTTAACAAGGCAAATACTTATGCAATTATTATTAATTACCATATCTTTACCAAGATATATACTTAAATTTATAATTTAAAAATACTTTCTTCATAAAGAAGTATTTATCTTTCTTTAAAATATTTGTTTACAAAAATCAATTATAATCAACTTTTAAATTCATATAATGTCCAATATATTACTTTTATCCAACTAGTAATTCTCCTAGTTAATCCAGCATTTGTTATATTTTTAGTATAAAGTCTCCAATACATTTTATCCTTATACGATGTTTTCATGATTATTTGATAGTAAATTGAGCTTCGATAGAGACGATCAATAGGGAATTATAAATAAATTAGCACTGCATATTTAACGGTAAAACTTTTATAATTTTTTTAAAACTACTCTCTTATAATTTTAAAACGATTACGAGAGCGTCTATAATTTTACTTAGCTATATCTAATAGCACACTTCACTTAAAAGAAATTACAATCATAATCCCCCTGAACAATTGAACCTTGGTTTTATACCGAATACATTCCCCACTTATTGGTAAATTAAACAATCACCTTGCTAGCCTATTTACATATTTTACCAACAATACAGAATTAAAAATAAATAATGACTTATTTAATATTTATTATTTATTACATTATTAAATTCTTAAATTGATCTTTATCATTTATTTAAATCCATTAAACATTTTTTTAAAATATATGTTTTACTTTATTTCACTTTTAATTTTTATAAGACTATTTTTCTAAACAAACTAAGTCTATTTTTATTCGTTATGTTTTTTAAGCAGTATTTTTAAAAATCAGATTTAATATTTCACATTAATTATCTTTATTTTTATCTCGTGATAGCCAATATAATATTTATAAATTTTATAATAGAATTTTAGAACAGTTTTGCAACTTTACTAAAAAAAACTTACAAGCATGTGTGCACATATGTCTATCTATCATCTGTTTTACAACACAGATACAAACGCTTGTAATTATCTAAAAATAAACTAACAACTTAATTTTAAAAATAAATATTTTTAAAATAAATAATATATTATAACAACTTTAAAATAATAATTCGATATTATTAAAATCAAATATTAATCTTCCATTATATACTATTAATAATTAAAATATTTATATTCACTTATTAAATATCAATCTTTATCAACAATAAATATATGCATTTAATTTTAACTTGTCTTTTTTAAACTTTTAGCTTTAAACATTTATTTACAAAACTTATTAATGCAGTATTGATCATGGCCAGTTTTCCCAACCATATAATATTATCATTTTTTATTGAAACGTCTCTCTCAAACATTAGCACAATTTCACATATCAAATATTCATAGATTACTTTAATTAAATTTTTGAAAGATTATTATAAATAAAATCAACATCATATATCTAAATATATCTTAAATTTAAAATTTTTAATAAATTGATACAACAATTCATGGAGACCCATACAAAAGGGCACAATATATATATATTAAAATTACCTCAAATTCACAACTCAACTGACTAGTCAAAAAAAACTGTAAAACACAACCAATGGTTTCACTGCTCCAAGCAGACTTCTCAAGTGTAAATAAAGAATTATGAAATAATGCTACAAGCAGACTTCTTAAGTGTAAAGAACTACAAAATAACATATTTTGTTGTTCTTTATTTACACTTAAGAAGTCTGTTTGGAACAATGAAACTATTGTTTGTATTTTGGAGTTGTTGTTTTTTTTTGGCTAGTCTGGTTGAGGTGTGAATTTGGGGTAATTTTGATTATTTTATTGAAAAGTTTAGCTTTAGGCTTTTAATGTATATACATATATAGCAAATTACTGCTGTTTTATTGACAAGTATCAAATGTGGTGCCCTCACAGATTTGACACAAATCTCTTAATGAAAGTATATTTTTCACATGTTTTTGGTGATATGTTTCTGATTACATTCTTTCACAAGGTGTTAAAAGTTGATAGAATTCTATCCCTATCTTGAATGAGAGTGATGTAGTGAAATTTACTTTACAGAAATAAGATCCATTATTGGCTAATCTCTAGTCTAATGAATGTCTAACAAAAAATATTATACTTTTATTAAGTGATTTGTGTAAAAGTTGTGAAGTTAGCACAATTGATGCCACCCCACATTTCCTTGGTCCTGACTAATCCCATAAGTGAAAACATGGCTAATCCGAATAACTAGCCTGTCTCCATAATAATATTTATCTATTAAGAGTTGAGAAATCAATGAAAACTATCAAAGAGGAATATGAATTGCCCAACATGGAAAGTTTTGCATCATTAAATCTACACACTGCTCTTCAGATATAGCTATGTTCAAATCTTTTGCGAAGGTAATTGCAAAACCATTCAACTCTTGATCTGAGATCTTTGTAACCTAGAAAATGCTGTAATTTTAAACAATTCATATTTATTTACATATTATCCTTTTTATTTTATATATTTTTTGATATTATTATTATTATTATTATTATTATTATTATTATTATTATTATTATTATTATGTTATTTTAATCTTATCATTATACATATTTCTTGTTTAAACTAACCTGTATATATTAAACAATGGCCGAGTATATGTTGTTATTAGCGGTTATTTTAGTAAACTAATGTATATGTGCATGTGCTATTTTCAGTATTGAGCAATCGGGTGACAAATAGACTGCTGAGAAAAAAAAGTTTTTTTTATTAATTCAAGAATCATCTTTCTCAAGTTCATTATTAAAATGCATAGATACTTCAACATGCTTCGCAACTGGCTGAACAATTTTGTTTTTTTTTCTTACTGACATATTATTAAGTTTATAATTTTTTCTTATTAATAAAATTGTCAAGGGTCAAGTAAAATTATTTACTAAATTTAAAGAAAAAACTAATCATTTAAGTCAATTCACATTTAGTTAAAGGAATATATATATATTGTACCGGTTGAAAAACGCATATCGATCTAACAAACCCCTGATTACAGGTAAAGTACCTCGAGTCAGACCACAAGATATATAAGTCAGGTACATTGTGGATTCTGCCCTATTTACCTATATCCCCAGGTCAAAGATCTAATCAATAGCCTTTCTCGACAATATGATCGAATTCCTTTACTTTCACCATGCCGGCAGCTGGGTCTTAAAGCATGAGATTTAATTTTATTATATTTAAATGAGAACTTGGGTGGTTGATTAATAGATATATTTAAAAAGCAAAAATTATTTAAAATAAAAGAAAAGAAAATGATTCAAGGAACACTGGAAGTTTTGTTTTAGTTATATATATATTTAAAAATCACTAAACATCTTACAGTCATATTTAACTCAAGCTCTTTAAAAAAAATACAATCTTTATATTAACTTTTTAATTATACCAGTTCATGACAAGTTTATTTATATTAGCGGTTAACATTGACATTATTGGGTTTGTACAACTTATTTTGTTAAGTTTATACACTTTTACTTTTGTTTACATTTATTTTCATTTTAAAATAGCAAAACGATATTATAATTAAATGATCACTGGTTTTAATATTATCCGTGAGCATTTAGTACAAGCTTATAATACAGCAGTAGGTCTAAACATTTGCCTGACTGCAGTATATGAAGAATAAATGTTTTATTACTTTTTACAAAGAAAGGATTTAAAAAAAAAAAACATTTTATTTAAAAATGGATATCAATGGAAATAATTAGAATAAGATTTAAACAAAACATTTTCTATTGGAAACGACATTAATTAAATAAATGGTTATAATAAGACTAATTTGATGTCTTACTCCACTAACATATAAAAATAGAATTGATTTTATTTCTCTTTATAAAAATAATAATTTATATTTTCAATAACTAATGTTTTATGACATTAGTGGACTTTGCTGGAATAGCTTATAACTAACTTTACAGTGATTAAAACTGTAAGCTGTTATAACAAAAAAAAAAAAATAGATTAGTTAATTATCAAGCAAACAAGCCATTTTAGTTGGACTTACAACTAAAATCATACCGATAACAAAATATAATGTGAAATAGCCAAAATCAAACAATTTTAACTAATTATGAAAACAAACAAAAGAGTTAATTACTCAGTTCGAAGATCCTTTCAGTAGAATCATTTCCCTATGGCTTACATATTAGATAGGCAAAAAAAAAGCAAAGCAATGTCGGGTTAATAAATATCTGAATGCAAAGGAGAGAAAAAAACATAGGTAGGACATACAAGCCAGATTATGGGCCCTCGCATGCCTATTCCAATGAAGAATAAAAAAGGAAAATCGATACGTCCACATTTTGTGTCCATATACTGATTGAAGAAAGGATTTACGGAGAGTCAACATGCCTGCCTATATGAGTACCATGCAGGCCAAACCCACTCTATCTCAACTACGCTATCCGATTCAACAGACGTATGCAAAATCAAAAGCTTAACTCCGCACCACCAAATCAATGACCATTTTAGGTCTGTCCATGATACTCCAAGCATTCTTTATTAACCTGAGATATTATAATCATTAAATACGAACAAATTATAATTAAATAGCTTTAAAATGATCTAATACTGCATAGAGATCAACCTGTGTAAACAACTACTTTATGTAAATATTTAACCTATGGAAAAAAAAACATACATATAGAAATAAGGAAATTTATTTCTCAAATAAATCCCCTCTTCCCTCTTTCCTAATTTAAAAAAAGGCATGATAATTAACTGACACTATCCAGCGGCACTGTTACTAGGTCAAAATCTATAGCATATTACTTTTTGTTTAAATTGCAGAAATATAAAATAATAGAATCTCATTCTGGGAAATCTATAATAAACTATTTAAATAAATATGGGATGTTTATTTTGACATATATATATATATTCAACATAACTTCACTTGCAAAATAAAATTAGATCAGAATTATTTTATTTTAAAATTAAATCGTTCTTTGTTAACATTCCCGTCCACTAGTAAGCATAATTTGCGCTCTTAGCATATTACTCTCTTTGAGCCCCACGTGATGTTTGTCAAAATAAAAAAAAATCAATGCATGAAATCTCATGCTAAAATTACTATAAAACAAATAAATAAATTCATATTTAAATAATTAAATATATTAAAAATTGAAAATTATGGTGAGCTTGAGTTATGGAAAACATTATAATTTAAAAGAAAAGAGTTAAAGAATCAACTAAAAGATTATCAAAAACAATAACTTTAAACATTCTTTTTTTTAGCTTTAGAAAATTATATTTACATTCTAATGATAGTAGCTTCTAACATCTTGATGAAAGTATAAATTTTAAGCTCTTCAGCATTTTACCTTGGAGTTCCCTGGAAAGAGGTCTGTGGGTGAATGTTGATGGCAAATGGTTTCTCTGAAGGCAGGTTGACAGTAGCATAATGGAAAATTTCAGGTATCAGGAGGAAAATAGACGGTGATCTACCCTTTTTACTACTCGCTTGTCATGGTGTGGAGACTTCTATAACTTTCTTTCTGTCTGTTCTCTGGCTGTTTTCTTTCTCCTCTAAAAAGGACCACTATTTATAACTTCTTAATCTTATACCATTTCTCTGCTGCCGTAGGTGATCTTCTTTTAGAAACAATAGAAATTATGCTTTTATTCTAATTTTAGAAAGTTTGTACCTCAATAAGGATCAATAGATTTCGATATAATTTTTTTGTTAGTTTTTATTTTGAGATAACGATGTAGAATCTCTAGTAATTAATCAATAGAAATTCCAAAATAAAATGTATTTTTGGTAATTTTTAAGTGTTTTTAATTTAAACATTTATTTTAAACTTCTTATCGAGGTGCAAATCTTTCAGAAAAGGCCATCTTGGATTCTTTAACTGAAAAAAATAAAATATTTTAAACATATATATATGAAATATATAAAAAAATTCAAAATGTATTACTTGAATTTTTTTCTTTTTAATAATAAAACTAGAATAATTTAGTGTATTAGTACAATAATACTATCCAAAATAAATTTTAGCGATTTATTCAGAATAGTTAAAAAAATGTTAATATATGTTTTTTTTTATTAGATTAATAAAAAAGCAAACATTAGTAAAATAAATAATTAGGTGGATCAGACTGTGAAATGGCAAATCTGAATCAGATTTACCATTTCAATATATATATAAACAATACAAGCATAAAGCTACACTAGTCAATATAAAATCAAAACTACCCCAAATCCAAAATTAAACCAGACCAGCATAAAAATAATATAAAAACACAACCTAAGGTTTCACTGCTACAAGCAGACTTTTCAAGTGTAAATAACTACAAAAACTACACAATATATATAATATTAAAAACTACCCACAAATCCATTCACTTCCCATCCACCCTTAATATTAAAAGAACTCTTAAATAAGTTAATTGCTTCAGAATAATAAATTTTCAATAATAAAGACTCTTTAATTCTTTTTTTGATTTCATTTCTCTCAAAGAAGACAACCTTAGCTTCATCAAAATCAATAGTGTGTCCTGTATCTTTTTCATGGACATACAAAGCAGAACTAAGATATCTATTTTTAACTCTACTTTTATGAACCTTTATTCTTTCATTTAAACTCAAACTACTCTGACCTATGTAAACCTTCTTACAATAAACAAGGAATAAAATATACTACACCAGGAATAGTCTTTCTATCAAAAACTTCTTTTGTATTATTTAATAAATTATTCAATGTAACACCCCTTTTCCAAGCAATTTTCTTATTTCCAAACAATATACTATTTCTATACACAATTTTATAAGAAGACAATTTAAATGGCAAAGAAATAAAATCATATTTTTCTCTAACCTTTACATCCTTACAAATATTACTATTAAATAAAATACTTTTAACAAATTTATCAGAGTATCCAACACTCAAGTATTCTTTATAAAATTGATATTTCTGAAACAAAGCAACCCCATTAGAATTATTTAATTTAATATTTCTATGACAATAATTCCTTAAAGCAGCTATTTTATGAGATACAGACTGATAGCTATCAGGTTTAATTATAGATCTTAATTCTTTACTTTTAACTAAATGGCTGCACAATAAACAATTAGTTTCTACATTTCTAATCACCAAAAGATCTAAAAATTTTAACTTACCAAAATCTAACCCCCCTCCTTCTAACACAAATTTTATAGAAGGATCAAAACACTTAAACTCATTTACAAATTCCTTCAATTTATCATTCTCAACTACAAATAAACAATCATCAACATATCTGACAAATAATTTTACATATAAACAATTCTTTTTAATAATAATTTCCTCTTCCATAAAACTAATATAAACTAATATAACTTTTGTTATTGGAAGATTCTAAGTATTTTATTTATAAAGGTAATTTTTATAAGATTAAGGAAGGGTGGATAATAGTTATATTATTTCTCCTTTAGTATGTTCAGTTTATATTAGTTTTATGGAAGAGGAAGTTATTATTAAAAATAATTGTTTATATGTAAAATTATTTGTCAGATATGTTGATGATTGTTTATTTTTAGTTGAGAATGATAAATTAAAGGGATTTGTAAATTAGTTTAATTATTTTGATCCTTCTATAAAATTTGTGTTAGAAGGAGGGGGGTTAGATTTTGGAAAGTTAAAATTTTTAGATCTTTTGGTGATTAGAAATGTAGAAACTAATTGTTTATTGTGTAGTCATTTAGTTAAACATAAAAAAATAAGATCTATAATTAAACCTGATAGCTATCAGTCTGTATCTCATAAAGTAGCTGTTTTAAGGAATTATTGTCATAGGAATATCAAATTAAATAATTCTAATGGGGTTGCTTTGTTTCAGAAATATCAATTTTATAAAGATTACTTGAGTGTTGGATACTCTGATAAATTTGTTAAAAGTATTTTATTTAATAGTAATGTTTGTAAGGATGTAAAGGTTAAAGAAAAATATGATTTTATTTCTTTGCCATTTAAATTGTCTTCTTATAAAATTGTGTGTAGAAATAGTAAATTGTTTGGAAATAAGAAAATTGCTTGGAAAAGGGGTGTTACATTGAATAATTTATTAAATAATACAAAAGAAGTTTTTGATAGAAAGACTATTCCTGGTGTAGTATATTTTATTCCTTGTTTATTTCGTAAGAAGGTTTACATAGGTCAGAGTAGTTTGAGTTTAAATGAAAGAATAAAGGTTCATAAAAGTAGAGTTAAAAATAGATATCTTAGTTCTGCTTTGTATGTCCATGAAAAAGATACAGACCACACTATTGATTTTGATGAAGCTAAGGTTGTCTTCTTTGAGAGAAATAAATTCAAAAGAAGAATTAAAGAGTCTTTATTATTGAAAATTTATTATTCTGAAGCAATTAACTTATTTAAGAGTTCTTTTAATATTAAGGGTGGATGGGAAGTGAATGGATTTGTAGGTAGTTTTTAATATTATATATATTGTGTAGTTTTTGTAGTTCTTTACACTTGAGAAGTCTGCTTGTAGCAGTGAAACCTTAGGTTGTGTTTTTATATTATTTTTATGCTGGTCTGGTTTAATTTTGGGTTTGGGGTAGTTTTGATTATATATCATTTAAGAAATTCATTAGCTGAGATAGCATTATAATTAGTGTCAATGTTTTGTTTGTAGGATTAATTATTGTTATATTCATAAATGACAGATTCTTCTTGAGTTACCCCATACATATTTATGTCTGTGCAGTATTGTAATCAGGAATGTATATAAATATAATTTTAGGTGGATTTTAATTAAACAGTGGCTAATTGTATAGTTTATCATTCTGTTAATATTAAAAATGGCTGCACCAATGAGGCATTAAACGCATCGATTAATATAATATATGACCGCTTGTACCACATCAGGAATTAACCATTCATGCTAGAAACCAGTACAACCACCATTTCCAGGACTTGTTTAATGATTAATCATTTCCCACTTCCAGCTTACATTTAGTTGCGATATTATTTGTTTATTTATATAATAATGATTAATGCCTTATATTGACAATAAATTCATGTATTAGTTATATAAGCAGATGAACCTTCCTCACTTTATATGAATAAATTATCTGAATTGTTTTCTAGATATGGTCATGCCAAGCCGGACATATCTCTTTTTTTATATATTGTTCATTAGTCGTAAACTTCATTGTCTTAAAATAATTATTAACAATGCTGATGAACTTTCTTGTCTTATATTGATAATAAGTTTGGGTACTGGTTATCTAAGTCGATGATCCTTTCACCTTCATATGATTAAATTATTGATATGTTTTTGGGTATGAACATGCCAAGATAGGTATACCTCATCTTTCATATAGTATTCATCCTCCAGTGTTTTAGTATAACATAGCATCACATTATATTATTATCTTACAAACTATTAGGGCCTGAAGTACAATAGCTATGGTAGTAATTGCAGTCATAGTATTAAAACATTTGCAGTTATCTATTAATATAATTGTGATTGTAATTTATGTAAATGACTGCTCCCAGTTACATCATGCTTTGTTTATAAATTAATTCATGGCTAGGTTATTGTAAAATATTCACCCTGGGGGTTATTAGAATGTATGAAAAGATTAATTCATCAAAGTTCCACCCAGGCCATATAGCAAGGGTGATGGGCATAGGTAATCTTAGCATCACTAATGATATAGATATAAACCACCATAAGTGCATATAGTTTTTCCATTTTAATAATTTCTAAAAGATATTGATGAAATAATATTGTTTGATTATATTAACCTTTTTGGTTAATATGTTATAGATATTTAATATATAGGCACCAAACCTATTGATATAAATATGCAATACAATAATCAGGTTTGTACCCAGTCCTAAATTTTTTATTCATATAATAATCCATCAAGGAAATGTAGTCAGACATGAATTTTATCATATTAAGTGTGTATACTCATTACCATTCACGTTTGTGTCTTGTCTACAACAATTAGCATTTTAGTTCATAAAAGTCTTTTGTATCTTTCTGACATCAGTGGGATGTAAGAGAAAATGGCATATCTGTTAATGTCGGATGCTGAAATCATGTGGAAATCGTTTGGGAACTTAGATAATGAGGTTTGACTTTATACTGTATGTGGTAATGTTTATGTAGATGCTACACATGCATGCTAGTTAGTGATGATTGCTTGATTCATAGGAATAGTTTTGCTGTTTATACATATCTAACTATTACAATATACATATATTAAGCAACCACTAAAATTATTATATTTTTGAATCGTTAAACATATTAAATGAAAAAGCAAGTTTTGTAATTATAGTTATGAAGAAGAAAAAAGTTTTGAAAAATGATTGAATTGTTATTGATATCTTTAAAAAGGTAGCAAAAAATGTTGGCAAAACAATATCAAACATCTAAATGTTAAAGATGCCTTATGTTAATGACATACAATCTTTTGAGATCGATATACTACCCAAAGCATATCAAAATGTCTTCTCACCATTATTTATAAAAAAACATGAGTATAAAAATTAAAAAAAAAAATAGATAGACAAATAAAAATATTTATTTTACTTTTTTTGTTAGCCAAAATATAATTACCATAGTAAAAGTTAAATGTATAATTTATTTAGAAACAAAATATATTAGTAGCATTTCCAAAATTATTACATAACAAAATATATAAAAGAACAATCAAAATCTTATACAATTTTCTTAAAATTAATGAGAATCTTGAGCATGTTTTGCAGAACATGTTTTAACATTAGGCTCCATGATATTTAGCATTAAATGCAAAATATTCTCAAGTCTTAATTTTATTCTATACTTGATTTTTAAGGAAAATCCTTTTTTGCAGAAATAACTGGTGCAAAATGTCACTAAAATTTAATAGTTTTATCTACAATTATTTATATGAGTTTACATTATTTGGAATAAATTATTTAAGTGTAGTTATTCAAAATAGTTTATCTTTTGCTTACCACTTATAAGTCCATCATATACTACTCATGGGCCCATGCCATAGGTTGAGAATCACTACACTAGATGATTAAAAGAATGCAACATTAACCAGTAATGATGCAGAGATTAACATACATACAACTTTGACGGTATAATTTTTAATTTGAATCGAAAAATAAAAATCTTCATTTTTGGGGTTTTTTTTGATTTACAATATGATAATGATCCTATATTTTCCAATTAAAAAAGCAATCTACAGAATGTAATTAATACTTTGAATGCAATCTATAAAAGGCTTAGATTTATCAATTAAGGCAAAAAACTGAAACTCACCAATCAGTGATGGAAAAGACAATAATCAGCAACTTCAGTTTGAGTGGTTTTATATTGACAATATAAATCGATTTAAATTTTTCAAAAGTTTTTGCTGTGGAAAGTCTAACTTAGATGTTAGGAGAAGCACAGATTCCAATGTGCTACTGTTTTTAAGAAGTTAACACATACAATATTTTAACATCATGAAATATTTTTGGAACTGAATTAGCTATATTGAACTATTACATTATTCAATTTAATGCATTGAAGTGAATAATGAATATTCTATTGACATAACATAAGGGCATTATAAAAATTTCATTGAAGAATACTTTATATGAGTCTAAAAATATGATTGTACATTTTTATAATCAATTAATATGCTTTCAAATTTTCTGGATGTGGAACTTTATAATCATCATTGTAAAATCATGTCTCCCTTGTATTAGAGATATAAAAATATTTTATAGTTAACTTAAGCAAGGCTTTGTGGGAGAATCAGAGCCAATTTATGTTATAAATGTTAGCTTATAAACAATAAAAAAGGTACAAATGAAATATTTTTGTTGTAAATCTATGGGCAAGGATAGAATACATTAGAGAGTAACCATTTAACAAAAATTGAAGTCTTTCACAAAGGAATGCTTGTTCCAGAAGAAGTTAAATGATAACAGCAAAATATCAAATTAATTCAATCAGCAAGCTGTAAATATGAACTACTTGTGGGTCCTGGATTGGTTTAAATAGTTATTACAAAGAAAAAGAGCTCATATCTACATTATTTTTGTTGTTGTTATTATTATTGTTAGTAGTAGTAGTAGTAGTAGTAGTAGTAGTAGTAGTAGTAGTAGTAGTAGCAGCAATAGCAGCAGCAGTAGTAGTAGTAGTAGTAGTAGTAGTAGTAGTAGTTGTTATAGTAGTAGTATTTTATTTCATTAATATTCTTTTTTAATTTGGAGTTTATTTTGATTAAAGAATTTCAGGAAAATGTTAAGTATATAAAATTAACATAGTAAAAAAAAAATAACTGTAAAAAAACATCAAAGTATATGTAGTAGGAAAAAGTCACCTCATACAATTTTTAAATTAATCAATAGAATATTAGCAGTATATATTCTTATTCTTCTTTTTTACTTTTTTTGCATATCTTCATATACATATATATTGCTTATAACTTCTTTCATATTGCATTGAAGTGTATATGAAAGAAGTTATTACAAACAATATATATAAAATATTAGCAATCTGTTGTCAAGGCAACACGTTGTAGCACTGTCATAATAGCAATTTTAAACATTAGTTTATTTTGAACAAATTAAAATAAACAATTCAAAACTCCAGAAGTATTTGAGACAAGGCGAAACTTTCAGCTTTATTAATAAATATATTAGAAATAAAATCAATATGTCCTATGTTGCATAGCTAATAGTAGAAAACATATTTTAAATGACACATAATTATGTTATTTTAGCCACATTTCTCCTTTAAATAAAAAAAGCTAGAATTTTAGCATTAGACTGAAAAAGAAATAATTTAGCAATGGGGCGTTTTAAATAATTTATATAGTTTTCAATTTGTAGTATTCATTGTTTCTATTTCTTATAGTAATGAACATGTATTTTAATCTGAGATATTCAAAAATATTGGTTGTTTGAACCTAAACAAATCATATATTAGAGCATATTAAGTGTATATTTTATGTTAAACAACACTTAATTACTTAAAAGTGCACCTAAACTGTAAAGTTTATGCTGCGAAAAATATCTATACTCAAACTTCTATTTGTTCTTACTATTACTTTCTGTAGAGATTACTATACACTAGCCACATAGATGGATGGATAAATAGACAAAAAGAGACATATATAAATAAATAGACGTTAGGCAGATATATTGATATATGGATAGATATATAGATAATGATCAGATAAACATATAAACACAACGTCGGTGGATAGATATATAGATAGATTGACATAATAAGTAAAACTTTTTCAGGTTATTTTTATAGTATTAAAGTCTTATTATTCTAATGTTTATATCTCTAAGCAACAAATTAAAGACCCTCTGTTTGATGGTTTGTTTTGATAAGCTGAACAATAATTACGTAAGAAAAAGATTTAATAAATATGTAAATAGTAAAGGCAATATTAATTACTTGCCTTTTCGATTTTATTTTCAATGGACTTTTTTTTTTTACTAAGAAGTTTTGTAATAATGTGAAATCATTTCCTATTCAAAAGACAGAGTAGAATATTGAATGTGAAATAGAAATTCTACACAATAATTACATTATTGAAGCGGAAAGGATGATTGTTAGAATAATATTTTGATTTGAATTACAAAACACTGTTGTGTATATAAATATAAAAAAGTAAATAAATTTAAATTTACATTATGTATGTATTTTTATTAAAATAAACAAACTTTCTGCTTATATATATATATGATTTCTTAATTGGAATCGCTTAATAAATTGACTCAAAAGATCAAGCGTTCTTAGCCGAGAGATAAGCGCAACTGCATTGCAAGCAAGCAGTTGGTTGCAGACGGTTATTGCGGGTTCGCCTCCCGGCCGATGTTATGACGTATGGTAAAAAAAAAAATCAAGTTCAAAATTTTAAAAAGTGTTTCATATTTATCTCCTCTCTCCCCACTTTGACGTGATTAATTCATCAGTTTATTATTATCATGAAAACGTTTTAGACACGACTTTTAAAAAACATTTGAAAATTTTAATATAAGTTGTTTATTGATAATCCATTTTGTTATTCTTTTCAAATAGCTGAGCACTTTCCAAAATATTATTTTTCCTAACAGATATTTAATAATTATCTATAAGAAATATGTAACTATTATTTTTAAAAAAAGTTATTTAAATGAAAATATTTTACCTGTAAAACTTAGTATAATTTTAATATGGTCCAACTTTTATTTTTTATGAAGTATATACCTCAAGTGCACGTGTTATCAAATTTAACTACAAAATAAATGGAAAAATAAATTCATTTTTTCTTGTTCTCTAAATTCTTAAATAACCATATGGAATAACACAATCGGTATAAACGAATGAGAAATTTTAAACTGCTGAGAAGTTAATGAAATAATAGATTGTGAAAATATTTATTAAATGACAATTTCATTTTTAAAATCTAGTTAAAACGTCATCCCACAATATATACAAGACAACAACCAATCAAAATTTCTTGTACAAAGTGAAGTAATAGTGTATTCTCTAGGCTACTTTTTAATCAAAAGATAACTCAGCTTTTAGTTAGTACTTATACTATTAAATGTGTTTATAATGAGACAATATATATATGACAATTTGAAATATTACAAACTTCTCTTTAATTCTTATCTGAAATGAAGATTTTCCCATAATTAGTTCTGTATGTTAATATTTATTCTAAAGATGCACAATACTAATCTTAAAGTAATATTAAATAGGCAAGAGCTGGTCTGGCGGTTAGCGTTGCTGTCTTCCGGGCAGGCGACCTGGGTTCGCTTCCGGTCAGCGCTTTGTCATATATATAATAAAAAAAGTAATATTAAATAAGCTACCCTAATAATTTTAAATAAGCCAGAAAATCAACTTTCATGTTATGAAAGTTTACCAATAAATAATTAATGTTAAAAACGAGGTAACCAACTTCTTCCAGTCATATTTTTCGGAAAATGAAGTCATAATCATTTATCCATGAGCCAAATGTCAGTCTTTTATATATAACCTTTAAATATTTTTATTTCATAAATACAAAACCAAAAATTATTAAATTTTTAAACATGAAATAACTTTACTACACTATGATGAATATACATTAAGCTTAATGGAAACAATTCAGAATTATAATAGTTTTATCAGAAATTAATAAAAAATTATAAATCAATTATGAATCAAATATGCCTACTGTTAAATTAAAATAATAGAAAATATTTTTTTTATAATAATTTTAAATAAGTCAGCTAAGCAATTTATGATTGTTGTAAGACATATAGATAGTTAAATTGTTATCAATGAATAATATATGGTATATGAGCACAGACTTTCACACGACCCACCACTCTCCACACCATCTCATAACACTCATACACTCGAACACACATATGTCGAAAAAATAAATAATCATCAATATGCGTATTTCATGCTAAACCAGCAATCATCAGTTGGTCCAGATTACCATCTCCACACATATATGCTACAAGTGCTCAGATATATATTAAGAAAGCCAATCCTCATACTTTAATGAATATCTGAACACTTATAGCATATATGTGTGGATATGGTAATCTGGACCAACTGATGATTGCTGGTTTAGCATGAAATACGTTTATTGGTGATTATTTATATTTTCGACATATGTCTGTTTGAGTGTATCAATGTTATGAGATGGTGTGGAGAGTGGTGAGTCGTGTAAAAGTCTGTGCTCATATACCCTATATATTACATATATAGACACAGGCATATAATAAACCTGTATGATTCAGTTATTATCAATGAATAATGTAGAAATTTTATTTAAAAATTAAAAAAAAATCATTGAAATGGGTTTTGTTCTTTATTGATAATTGATAATTTTTTTTTCTTTAATTTACAAATTGTGATTGCCGACTTATGCATTCTTTATTGAAAACATTACCTTCTAATACTCTATTCACATGCAAAGCCGACCCGAAGGTATGCAAATAGTATGACTGCATTTGTCCCACATTTAACACCAACCCCTCTCGTGCATTCCTATGTTTTCTACGAAAATTAATGAATAAAATGCGTTGTTACTACTTGCTAAACGTAATAATTTTTCCTTTCTTTTTGAAGCTAATTGAAGGCCCTATCAAGTCAAAGTAAAGCGATTGTAGAAGCATTGGTTGTAAGAAAATGTAGATTTTCTGCAACAAGTGTATTTAAATATTTCACGATTTTCTGATCATGTTTAAGTTAAATCAGCATAAGTTAATAATGTTTTTCCTTGTTACAGTTTCATCTATTGAATCACAATTTTTTAAAAAGAATAAATTAAGCCGATATTATTAACGGATTCAAAGAAATAAAATATATATATTTTTTGCTCTACATCTATTTAATTTTGTTTTCTCAAATATTCATTCAATAAAATTGCACAAAACCATATTTATTATTTATAAATAATCATAAATAAGTAATTATTTATACATTATAAGTATTAATTTGTGCAATTTTATTTTGAGTAAAGAAAATAAAATACACACAATGCAAAAAGTTCTATTTTATTTTCTTGAATGTTTTATTTTTAGCGAATTTTCATTCAAAATAAATAAAAAAATTATCGAAGACAATTTTTCTTGACTTTATTTATAATAATTGTAAATCAATATATATATGTTTCCGCAAATAAGACATTTTTTTAATAACATATAAGTATTTTTACTATGGGTAAAATCTCTCCTTTCCCGGATAAAATCATTGCTCCAGGTCACGCGTTTTCACGAGTTGGCTCTGTTCACATGCATATATTACCAAAGAATACTAAAAAAAATATGCTATTATACCCGTATTCCAGACTAAATTCTTTTTTTTTTTATGTGTCAAGGCGTCGACCGGGAAGAGAACCCCGGGACAACTGGATGTAAGGCTGCTGCCACCAACGTTTGACAAGACTAAATTTTTTTAATCTGGATTTAATTTATTTTCTTTTTGCATTTTATTAAGCACCATCCATGAATGTAGCTTATTTATTTTAAACTGTTAACAGACTTTAGTAACAAATATATTTTATTATTGTAAGTTATTCATAATAACTGTAGAAATCCTTCACATTTTTGATTAGGAAATCAACATGACTCCATTTCTTCCTCCCTACCTATCTATCTATCTATCTATCTTCCTCTATCTACCTATCTATCTATCTATCTATCTATCTATCTATCTATCTATCTATCTATCTATCTATCTATCTATCTATCTATCTATCTATCTATCTATCTATCTATCTATCTATCTATCTTATACATAATCAGGTGTTGTTTATTACAATATTAACAAATGATATGTTTTATCTTTAGCAATACTAGACAAGTTGATGAAATTCAGGAGTAAATTAAATAACATTAAACGTGCAAAATTATCTTATAAAGTAATAGCAAAAGAGTGCCATCTATGGCATTGTAGAGAACAGTTGACTCCATTATAGCTTATAAAAATAAAATCTCAAAATTATTTTATTTTCTCCAAATCAAAGATTTAACACATACAAGACATAGAAGGTAAGCCATTTTCTATTTTACTTATTGAATGAAATTAAGGTAAAAGTCTTTAATTCCAAAGATAATTAAAAAAAAATGAGCGGAATTACAACACAGCCAATATAAACAATAGCGAAGGTGAAAATATTTTTAAATCACTAAAAATAAGACATCTGAACAACTAAAAAGTATATTGCATTATAAATTGCCTAAATCTAAAAGGAATATACAAAATTCATCAAAAAAAAGTAGGTAATCAATCTATAATGTCCGATGAAAAAAAAAATTGACAGCACTGCCCAAGGCCTATCACCAAACAGTAATAATGTTAACAATGACACTTGCAACATATGGCTGCTTGAAAAATTTCAGAAAAACCCTGGAAGATGACCCTAATTATTACTAATATATAAATCAGCCTAACAATTCTAATACTTTGTCTGATGTAATAATATTTCAAATTTATCAGATAATACTTTAGTTAATCAACCTCAATGTTAAAAAATGCAAAGCCTAAGTAATGACACTATAAACATTGCGGCTTCAAATTTGGAGGTCAGCCTAACAAAAAATTCTCAGATTGATAAGCCTCTCTCAAAACCTCCATATATCAGAAAAATATCTAATAATTATCAATCTAAATTAGGTAAGTTCGAAAATAATTCCAATTCAGAATTCCACTTCAGAATCAACCTCGACTGACGTTTGCAGTGAGCCAGAGGAGGAATCATACCATTACAAACGAACTCTACAGCAGATGGAAAATAATAATGAACCAAATAATATTGATAAACCTAATAAGATTCTTACAACTAACCCAAATTCACCAAAGCACTTTAAAAAATCTATATCTCAGAAGGAATTGAAACTTGATAAATTGCAGAGCCTCAGTGATAACATACAAACATAATATCTTAACATTGCCTTACTTAAAAATACCATAGAAAATTCAAATCAAAATGATTTAAGCAATATTTTTCAGAAATTAACTGAAAAATTAAGTAATAATCAAATTATTATCCAGAACTATTCATGGAAAGAATTAGAAATACAAAGTAAAATGATTGTAGATAATTCGCTAACTTACACATAGACTTACCCTATACAATCTAGCATAGATGAAATTTTCTCTCCAAAACAAGGCAGTAATAGTGATCATCCAGTCCAATTAAAACAACACAAAACAAATATATACAAATAATAATAATAATAATAATAATAATAATAATAATAATAATAATAATAATAATAATAATAATAATAATAATAATAATAATAATAATAATAATAATAATAATAATAATAATAATAATAATAATAATAATAATAATAATAATAATAATAATAATAATAATAATAATAATAATAATAATAATAATAATAATAATAATAATAATAATAATAATCAAAAACCAAATACCTTTATCCCCTCAAATCTAGAGCCTCCCGAATCTCAAACTAATGCATCAATGACGTGGAGCCTAAACATTAACAATGATGAGATAGAAAACAATGTTACTCCATATAATGAACAAATAAATACACATAACAATATAAACTGCAATGAACAAATAACACTACAAAAGCAAATAAAAAATCAAAAACAATCCAAATTTAAAACGACAAATAAAGAAAAGGCTACAAATAATTATGGAAATCAATCTGAAAAAATTCCCTTAGAAGGCCACAACCAAACATCCTCTGATGGCAGCTGAGAAGATATCACTGGAAAACAGCTAAACACAGTCAAGAATAAAATTAAACATAAATCAAAAATTTCAAAAAGCAAACAAAACATTAATAATAATAATAAACAAAATGATTCAAGCAAACAACCACTCAAACAGTCATTATTAGAACAACAAGATGACCATGCTATATTCAGAGATAAAAAATCTCTAGAACTTGACATAATTTTCCCAACTGATTCTGAACCCAAATCTAATCATCAAAACCCTCAAATACAATCAAAAAGTAGTGAACAATCTGAGGAATCATTCCACAACCTCGCAATAGATGCACACTACACAAATCCCCTTAATACACTACAAAAAAAGAAAAAATATAAATGCTTCTCCTACTTCCAATTCTCAATCAATTATACCACAAATCAATCACAAAATTCCTCATACAAATGCCAATCAAACTATAGATCACCATGTGAAACAATCATATGCTAACATTGCAACAACTTACTTCAACCAAAATTCCAGCGTATAACTTACCACCCACAGACGATGAACAAATGCACAATGAGTGCCATGTCATAGCTGATTCACCAGAATCTAATGGATCAACCCAGTGAATTTAATCAATCCAATACACAAATAAGCATTGAATCAGAAATGTTTACAACTTCTAATTTCAATGAAATGCAATACTCACATCTGACAATTCAATGTAATCAAACGATCCTGATAAAATTACTTAAATCACTCGCTGATTATAACAGTGACGAAAAGTTAATTTTAGCCATTACTGACCCTAAATGCTCATTATTTAAGTTCCCAATTAAATCTCTATATAACCTAATTAGGCAGAACAACATAGGAGTTGGCATTCAGCTCAATTCAACCCATCCGAATGACCAATATATAGCACTCGAATTTAATAATTAAGCAAATCGTAATAACATTAAAAACACCATCAAAACAATAGATGACAAATTCATCTGCTATATAGATGTCAACAGAGCTTCTGCACTTCTTGGTAAATCAAAAATTGTGTAATGGACTTTAATGAAAGCCAGCTCCAAATTATTCTCCAGCCATTTGGGAAAATACTTAAATTTAAATATCTACCAGAAGACAAAACTGGATTTCACATCCTTTCCAACACTGCTATCTTCCATCTACAATGAAAAAAAGATATAAATCCTACAGATATACCAACTACAATTAAATAAAAAAACTCTCCTATGATTCTATAATTTTTGGGGGTGAGACCACAATGCTTCTACTGTTGACAGAGATCTCATCTCATAAAAGACTGCATGGCTCATATTTTAATAATTATATATATATATGAATTATTTTTTCACTTTAAATATATATACTTCGTTAATACAATGATACAATGTTAATTAATGTAATTTATAACAGTATATTTATAGCTAAAATTTTCGATTATATTTATATAAAAAAAGATAAGTTTAATATATATAATTTTAAAAAAAAATACTTTGATAAAAAATATTTTAATTGTAAAAATAAGAAAGATACTGTTTTCTTTTTAAGTCAAAAAATGTTTTTCATTTTGTAATTATATATATATATTCTTTTTCATTTCCAATAAAAAAAGATAAACGAAATCTATTCATGGTACATTTAAAAGATACTTCAAAATTTAATTTATTTTTTTGATAAAATTAAATTTTTAAAATCTGAAAAATTAGTTATATATATATATTGTAATAGTAAATAAGTAAAATTGTAAACAGGCTTGAAACAGGACCTAAAGATGTTATAATGATATATTAAATATGTACTATAAATCTTGATTCAAATAAATATTAAATATGTTAAAAATTGAATAATTAATGCAAGATCATCATTTACAAATTATTACTACCATTCATGCATGTCTCTCAGTAGATTACATAATTTCTTAAGGTTGTGGATATTATTGGCACATTGAATGTTAAAAACATAATGTTTTGATAGAGTTAGATAAGCAAACACAAACTAAATGGATTAATATATAACATGACACTTTATTTACAATGAATATATGAAACTGTTACTTATACACTTGCAGCTATCAATACATATACAAAATATTAAATATAATAATAATAAGAGATATTTTTAATTTAAGGCTTTATAATATCTATAATTACCATATAAAATATTTAAACTGTCCCAACCATGTTTCTCTGGAGATATTGTTTTTTTTAATATATTTACAGTTATCTTCATTAATTTCTCCAAAAATGGTATGTTATTTTTCTTAGGAAGTGGTGATATTAAAGAGAAAATACAGCAGCATTGGTGATATTACATAAAGTATAGTATTGGAAGGTCTTGAGTAGTTCTTATGCCACTTTCCATTTTTATGGCATAGTTAAGGCATGCATTGACTATATTTTGCAAACTTCAGTGTTAATTTCTAGATCTGATTGTTTTGTTTGTGTGTGTGTGTTGGCTGTTATTGCTTTTGGCTTTCTAGCCATACATGGCACATAGTTTTCTGCAAGATAAAATCATTATACTTGCTGTTATAAGTGAAGTCTTGAAAAATATTAGGAAATAGTCAACAAGATTTAGCTATCCATGCCATGACAGTAAACAGTTTTAATGAGTGATTTCTCTCCTCAACATGGAATCATAACAAAATTGATTCTTACTATGAGTCATCAAATAAACTAAAGTGCATTCAATTATCTGGACTATTTATACTGTACCTGATGTTGTTTAACATGTTTTTCAAACAATAGATTTCATGCAAGATTTGACATTTTTTCTTGCAGCAACATGTTTATGGAAAACATTTTGTTTATTCTCTTCCCAACATGTTATAGAAACAATTTTATAGATAACATATTATGGTTTGATATATAAATAAAGTAAAATAATAGTTTTTCTTTCTTTACATAAATTAGCAATTGAAATAAAGAAAAAATCATTGCCAACATTTAAATTTTAAATAATTTTTAAAATATTAATAACTCCAACATTTTAATATCATATTTAGTTTTGCTATCAAATTTTCTATAAAAATATGGAAGATTTTACTTAAAACTCAATACAAAAAAAAAAAAAAAACTAAAAAGTGTTTAAAATGCTTTAGATGCTTGCATATACCAAAGTATTTTTCTTTCTTCCTTTACATTGCAATTTATCATTTTATTGTTACTATCTCATTACAAAATAAATTTACAAAATATTTAATAATATGATTAAATGCATAAGCAAATTCTAGGCCGTTTATATATTATTCGATTGTGGCTATGTATTTTTATTAAATATTTGTTTACATGCATCTTTGTAATATAACTAATATGAGATCCTATCAGATTTGTTACAATTGTAATTATCCTCCTTTTAAATTGATACAATATGACAGTTTATCATTTTATTTCTCATTTGTAAGCTTACTGCAAAACTTTTAACTTTTATTTATTTCTCTAATTATTTTTATATTTCAGTCCTTTTCACAAATAGTGGTTTACAAAATACATATGCCTATAATTTTACTGATTAGATATTTGATTGATGTTAAACTGTATAAAAAATGAATAGTATTTCAACTCTAGGATCTGAAAAAAATTAATCATATATCATTAAGATATATACTGAAGCATGAACAATAGAAAGATTATCTCAGTTTGACTTCACATATCAAGAATCAAATATAAGCTTTGATTCTTAGGATCTAATAATTTCAACAAGAACACAAACTATACCTTGCTTCATCTGAGCTTTGTGGGTGATGAAATCACTTGATAAATTGTTGTGGCAAAATTTGAGATGATATATATCTTAAAATGTCACATGCCAACATAGTATCACAGGCACATAATCAAATACTAATATATTACTAGAAAGAGAGCATATCTAAATAAACTATAATAATTTATTTCTATATGTGCAGAAATCAATTTATCCTTTCTGATCATATGTTTTTCAGCTATTTATTTATTATTTAGCATTAAATTCATCACTATTTTTTATATCAATAGGATCCATAAATATCACTCTTGCTTTCTAGCAAGCTGGGAATTTCTATTTCTGTTAATTTTAATTTCATTTTTAGTACTGATGTATATTTTACACATTACATAATTTCATTTCTCTTTAAATCATTATATTAACAGATCTAGGTTCAACAGAAAATAAGCCAGCCTTTATTTTCCTATTGTCAAATTATGCACGTATTAAGATACATTTAAAGTGGAGATGGAATTCTAATCAATTGATTTGAAATATGTTCTCTCAACTTCAAGATCATTGCTAATTTTTTCTTGTTTTTTTCTGGGTTTACTCCTATCTTTTTTTATTCCAGTAATCATTCTTCGGTGTGGTGAATTCTCTGGGAATTTCTTTGGATTGTATGGTTTTTCCTGGTCTTGGAAAACTTCTAGAACAAAATATTATGCATGTTTTACCTCTGTTATCAGAGTTTCTTCTTTTTTTCCACCATCTATATGGTTTGAATCTTTGATAATCTTTTATTCTAATACATTCAATAGATGTGTCACTTTATTGTTTGATGTTGTGAAATTATCTTCTCCATTACATATACCTTCATGATTCTGGAGGCTCATGTCAATGGTATTTAAAAACTTAGCCACTTGTACTATGGTTTTGTGGTCAATGCTTATGATTATCTATTTGACATAAAATGATAAATTGTGCCAAATAATGCTGATGATCTGGCTCTGTAATCCGACATTCAGACAATGATTATTAAAAAAAAAGAGTATAAATTTATTCATCTTTTATGTAAAATCTTTTCTGCATAATTTAATATCTGAATGATTCTTGACACTTTTCTAACCAAAAAATATTCAAAATTTGCTGTAGGTATCCAGAGTAGGAGGTTGGTTTCTTTATTAATAAGTTCCACCATACATTAGCAGGTCCTTGGAAGTGATTATAGACAATAGTCCCTTGCTCTTTTTGTTAGATGGTCCAATTAAAAATAATTTTCCAAACTGTCAAGTTGTTTCTATGGGATTCTCTCCTGCTTCACCTATGAATACCTGAATTTTAAGAAATTGATTTAAACAGCTAAAGTTCTCATAATTTCTGTGCTGTCCCATGATTGAAAGCTTTCTTTTAGTTTCATATCTCTTGTGGTATCACTTTTACTATCTTTAAGTCTTTTATCATTTCTAAAAAAAAAACAATTTTGTGCAGTTACTTTCATCTTTGTATAATCCAGTTTTATATAATTTATGATTAAGTTAAATTTTTATTTTGGAATGTATTATAAAGCAATGCTTTAACTCTCCCAAAAGCTGTAATACAAATACAAATAGCTAACTAAAATATTAAAACACTGCCTTTCAAAGGATCTTGCCTTCATAATCATAGCTTCTTACGTTTAAATTTATCAAATATCTAATTCCATCTTTTGATAGAAAAAACATTCCTTCTGTTTATGGCATCCTTCCGAGAATAAATAAAGCCTTTTGATCTTTCTTTTGAGGTCTTCTCTCTACATATGATGGTAGGATTGTCAATCACTCATTACTTTCATTTGATAAAAAAACTGAATAAGTAGAAGGATCGTTCGACTCTATTTCGAATACTGTGTTGTCCAATCTTCCAAATGCCCTGCTTTCCCCATAATATCCTTTCAATGGTTATTTGACAACAATGTTGTATACTGTATGGGGTCTGTAACAGTGGAGTTTGTTTGGTATTGTTAATAAGATTGTTAGAATTTGGAGGGGTTCAAAACAGAGCTGATATTTGTTGTTAAAGATGGAATGTAGTTTTTGGTAAATTGGGTATGTATGGAAGTAATAACTGGTTTATTTGTGGCGTGAGAGTTGAGAGGTTTATTCTGAATGTGTGAGATTTTTTTAATGGATTGTCAAGCCTAAATTCAGTAGATCATTTCTATATTCTGCTACATTTTTTTCACGCCTCAATTTTACACAACAATCTTTTAGGCCTGTCAATAGAAGCACATCGATCCAAATAGTCAGAAATGAACTTTTAACACAAAAAATACCAACCACTGGTTGACTTCACCATGACTTTCTATTTGTTGGACAGTAACATTGTCATTCTTCAGAAACCATCTTCTTCAGAAACAAGGGGCTATGGCTGCCACTGAGTGGTGTAGTCACCAGAATCTTCCTAAATATTATGAGAGAAAAATCATACTAGTCTAAACCCACCATGCCTTCTAGCATACACTAGATATTGAGACCTCATTGCTGCCACCCCGAGATCATTACATAGATCAAAACTGAATTAGAAGCCAACACACACTAATTGTTAATGTCACAACTGAAGACGCCACCAACAAGTCAAATACCTTGATGTCAAAATAAAAGAGAAAATAACACTGCCATTATCATGGCCATCAAACCGTTGGAAACAAGCCATACACACACCCAATCTCACACACCCACACACATAAATTACCAGGCTAGCATCTTTTCATACAAACAGATTTTGTAAAATTGAGGCAGATGCAAAAACAAATGTAGCAGAATATAGACATGATCTACTGAATTTAGGCTTCAGACAATCCATCATCAACAAAAAAATCTCACACATTCAGAATAAACCTCTCAACTCTCATGCCACACAGGATAAACCCAGGTTATTACTTCCATACATACCCAATTTACACAGAAACTACATTCCATCTTTAACAACAAATATCAGCTCTGTTTTCGAACCCCTCCAAATTCTAACAATCTTATTAACAATACCAAAGATCAAACTCCACTGTTACAGACCCCCCATACAGTATACAACATTGCTTGTCCAAAAACCATTGCAAAGCACATATTATGGGAAAAGCAGGGCACTCTGGCCACATGATTGGCACAACAGGTATTCGTACAATAGAGCCGCACGATCCTTCTACTTATTCAGTTTTTATCAGCACGTGCACAAGTCACCATGAGGCATTTCGGACAACCTACCATCGATGTGAGAGAGCATGACCTCAAAGAAAGCAAGAGGCTTATTATCTCTCGTGACAGCGGCCAAAACGGAAGGAGTGTTTTCTCACAAAAAGGAAAGCATATTTGCAAAATTAAACGTAAGGCGATTATGAAGGCAGATTAAACCGCTGTTTTAAATTTGTTAGCTTTGTATTGTATTACGCTTTTGGGAGCGGCCCCTGTGCGAATTTTGATGTTATATATGTCTTTCTGAGGTTTCTGCATCTTCTCTCAAGTATCTGAATTTTATATAAATAATGAATTTGATCTTTATCTTTCTTCATTTCGCTCATTTCTAGTTTTTCTATTCTTTCTGCTATTTTTTGGACCATTTTCTTTAGTTTATTTTTACTAGATTTAATAGAATTTTGAACCATTACTTCTAAATAATTATTTCAATTTTTCTATACACTCTATTATCTGATTATCTGTTATAATTACTGTTGTATTTGACCTGATAATTCCTGGTTTGGGATGTTTATAGTCTCTTCTACTATTTCAAACTTTTATTTCTTAAGGCAATTCATATGTTGAACACAATTCTTTAAATTCAGTATATCTTTTGGTTGTTTTTCTTCAAGTTGTAATTGCATTTATTTAACTTTATTGAGCATTTCCTGATTTCTTCGTTGGGTTTCTTCATTTCTTAGTTTCATTTCTTTTATATTTCAGCATTTCCTGATTTCTATATTATGTTTCTTCAATTTTTTTTTGTTTTTCAAAGTTTTGCAGCATTTCCTGCATAAATACACATATCATTTCAATATTAAATGTGTTTATTTTCTTTTCTGATGCTTTATCAGTTCTGATTCCATGGGCTGTATGGACTCTTGTGTTGCTGAGGGAGTCATGCTTATTTGTGCTTTCACCCTTTTTGTTTTTGAACACGTTATCATTTATATATAAAATTAAATTTTTTTTTTACTTTTCTTGTTGATTATTCTTATTATGCAGATGTATAAATATTGTTAAAAAAAGGTTTCCATGACATTAGTTTGAAATTGTTGATTGTTATTGATATTGGAATTGTCTAAGTGTTTACTGGCTTTGTTAATATGCATATATTGACACATTTATGTGTCTCATGACATACAACAACATAGTAGTATGAGTGCACTTATTTTTTAACTAGATTAAGAATTTTTTAAAGCTTGTGATAACCTATAACCTGATGTTGTTGGAGGAATTAAAAATACTTTTATATAAAAAAATTGATTTTAATTAAGGTAAACTGAAAACAGTCATTAACTTTGTGAGCAAGAGAAAGAATTTACATAATTGTTGTTTTTAAATTCCATAATATAATATAAAAAGGTGGGTTTAAAAATGATAGTTTACATGAGTATTATTATAAAGTTATAACTGAGGACAAGAAGTAGAGCTTCTGTTAATGTCACGATAGTAGAGTTTGAATTCACATGGAAGCAAGGCCTGCTTTATTGAGTTTCATAGCCCATATATATGGAAATTATATGGCATGCCTAAAGTCTATCCAATTATAGAGATTGAATGGCTTAGTCTGAATGTCAACAGTTACCAGATTTATACTTTTTCTGAAGATGTCAGTAAGTTAGTCTACTATTTTAGTATTGATCCATCTTATGAAGAGATTCCATAGGCTTACTATAAGATTATCATGCTATGACTATATGTATGATAATTAATCTATTTGCAGAAAAGCTCAGACAAAAGTACTGCATCATATATATGAATATTAAGTGCATAGAACTAGTGAATAAAAAATAATTTCTTGAAATAATTTTGTAGTTAAAGTCTTTAAATTACAAGGTTTAAAAGTAAATAATTTTTGTCTAAAGCATATTTCCAGTATTATTTTATTAAAAAAGGAAAACTCCAAAAATATTTCTATATTTGAAAAGAAAAGATCTTTCTAGCAAATCTTTTGAGAGATGTTTATAATTAAAAGTACATTTAAAAAAGAAACTTTTACACAGGATTTTTCAATGAAGAAAACATTTCATTAACCTTTTAAAATATGTCATTTGAGTTAAGTAATTACAATTTGTCCTGAAAATATATTTTTTAAAATAAGTTTATTTATTAACTAATGAAATATCACTAGGACATAAATGCCTGTGCATGTAAACATATGGATGGGTATCCATATATATTTTAATCAGTCATCAACCACATGCATGCTAAAATCAATTATTATAGAAATTAATTTTATTATTGGTTAATTTTATGCAGTAGGTTGATATGCTTATATAGATGTGTATCCTGTAAATATCTAGAAATATCTATAAATAACAATATTGTACAATATATTTTATATTATTTTTGTATTCTAATAAAAAGCAGAATGCTGATTTTATATTCATAGTGTATTTAGCAGACTTTAATTTAATTTTATTGTTATTAATAAATTTATATTTCATTAAATACCACAAAGTTCTTGTTATATATAAGGTATATGAGCACAGACTTTCAGATGATCCATCACTCTCCACTCTATCTAATAACACTGATACCCTCAAGCACATGGTATTGCAAAATAAAGTAAATGTAATAAAAAAGTTTAATCCATCATTTTATAAGGGTAATGATGAGGAAGATAATAACATATGCATGATATAATTTACTAAATTGGTCATATTATAGAAAGAGTATCTTATTAATTTTAATGTCTTAAAAATCCATTAACCATTGTTACAAGTATAATTGTAAATGTACGATGAAAATATTAATTATAAATAAATATAGATTAAATAATAATGATGAGCAGGATAATGCTTTATGGGGTAGGAATGTGATTTTACATATTTGTAAATACAAGCTATATATGTCATGTGACATCTGACTTCCTATAATATATATATCAAGTAATGTAATATAAATATAATAAAATACATTAGAATAACTCTATAAAATTAAAAAGCCTATATAAAACTAAACAATAATTTCTTTGCTATAGCTAGCTTACAGCTTCTTCCACCATCTTGAGTAGCAATACAATGTAAATATTTAAATCTCATTAATATAATACAACAGTAATGTTATTGTTGTGGGATGTCTCTCCTAATATATATATATATTAATAAAACTAGATACAAAATTGTGTAAGTTGCTTTAATACTTATATTAAAATGTTCACTAGAGGGAGCTTACCACTACCAATCAAGCTATAATTTATAAGTGCTGAAAGATAAATAAATTCAAAATCTCTATTGGAATGTCCTTATCCCCAGACAAATTGGTTTCGAGCTTATGGCTCACTTAGTGTGGAGCTAGGACTCCAGACACTAGATCTAAAATACCAACTCAAAAGTCAGCACTTATCAAATATGTTACTATAAATTTGAAATTTGATAATCAGAATTTTTCAAACATTTAAATGTCTTCAAATCCAACCTTACAAAGAGATAGCTATATGGGTCTGAACTCAGTTCAGTTTCACCATATATTAATAGCCTCAGTAATATAAGATCACAAAGGCTTTCAATGGTATACTTATAATAATTAATAAAACAAGACACAAATTGTGTAACTTGCTTTTAAGCTTGTATTAAAATGATCACTAGAGGAAGCTTACAACTAGCTCCAATCAAGCTTTAATTTATAAGTCCACCAAAATCTCTATCAGAATGTCTTTTTCTCATGATCAATTGTTTTCAAGATTATGGCTCAACTCAGTGAGGAGCTAAGACTCCAGACACTAGATCTAAAATACCAACTCAAATGTCAGCATTTATGTAATACGCTACTATCAACTTGAAAAGCTGAATTTTTTAGACACATAAATGTCTTCAAATCTAGCTTTACAAAAGAGATAGATATATGGGTCTACACACAGATCAGTTTCACCACATATTAATAGCCTCAGCAATATAACATCACAAAAGCCTTCAAGGGTACACTTATAATAATTAAAAAAAACAAGGCACAAATTGTGTAACTTGCTTTTAAGTTTGTATTAAAATATTCACTAGAGGAAGCTTACCACTAGCTCCAATCAAGCTTTAAAATTTATAAATGCCAAAAGGGAAATAATTCAAAAATCTCTATTGGAATGTCCTTATCACCAGACCAATTGTTTTCAAACTTCTACATGTCTGAAAAATTCAGGTTTTCAAATTGATAATAACATATTAGGTAAGTGCTGACTTTGAGTTGGTATTTCAGATCTAGTGACTGGAGTCCTAGATCCTCACTGAGGTGAGCCATAAGCTTGAAACAAATTGGTCTGTGGATAAGGTCATTCTGATAGTGATTTTAAATTCTTTTTCTTTTGGCATTTATAAATTAAAGCTTAACATATAATAAAAAATGCAAAAATAAAAGAGGAAGAGAAAGTATTAAAGATTATATTATAAATTAAAGCTTGACTGGAGCTAGTGGTAAGCTCCCTCTAGTGAACATTTTAATACAAACTAAAAATCAAGTTACACAATTTGTGACTTGTTTTATTAATTGTTATAAGTCTACCCTTGAAGGCTTTTGCAATGTTATGTTGCTGAGGCTATTAATATATAGTGAAACTGAACTGAATTCAGACCTATACAGCTATCTGGTTTGTAAGACTGGATTTGAAGAAATTCAGGTTTCCAAATTGATAGCAATGTATTAGATAAGTGCTGACTTTTGAGTTAATATTTTATATCTAGTGAGTCCTAGCTCCCCACTGAGATGACCATAAGCTTGAAACCAATTGGTCTGGGGATAAGGACATTCCATAGAGATTTTGAATTCTTTATCTTTCAGCATTTATAAATTAAAGTTTGATTGGAGCTATTGGTAAGCTCCCTCTAGTAAACATTTTAATACAAGCTTAAAAGCAAGTTACACAATTTGTGTCTTGTTTTATTAATTATATATATACAAAATAACAAATTAATGCTGAAATTTATTCACAATAGGCGTTCACATGAGAAGTCAAAATTAACTGAATATATAACACATACATATATAACATAGAACTAATTATTGTCAAACCAGCAATCTTTAATATCAAAGGAAGTTTTCATATCCTTGATGGCCTGAGATTTCACTGTTATGAATTCTTCTTTTGATATTAAAGATTGTTGATATTTGAAATGAATTACCATATTGAGTCATGCTTTATATATTTGTGGGTAATGTTGATCTGATTTTTATTTGAGAAGATCTATTTGAATAATAAACAAAACAATAGTTGCCAGGGAATTTTAATGTACATTTATTTTTCCAGTACTTAATATTATACGCTTGACTGCTTTATATATAATTACTTGTGCAGCTCTAAGTACTACTTAATTATATATATATTAATGTAAAATAATACTAATACATTAATATTTAGAATAGTATAATATGGAAACGTAATTATATATGTATGTAAAAACATAACACTTAAAATTATAAAGTCTGACTGCTGTCTATATTAACGCAATTTCTCTAGAATTAATATTTTTATAAAAACCTAAACATAATAAACATTAATAAAGACTAGGCTTAAGAGATAGTTTTAATTTTTTATATAAGTAAACTTCACTTTGAAAAGACATGTCATATTTAAAATACTTTCAATAATAATTAATGTGTCAAAAGGTTATATTTTTATTAAAAACAGTGAAATAAATTTAAAATTTGTTATAAATTTAATTTAAATTGAGAAAGTAAAAAATTACTTATTCCTCAATTCTGTAAAATTATATATATATATATATAGCTACATGCAGCCAGCACTGATAAAAGATGTATAAATAATACTTTTAATGTATTACATATTTTATGTTTTTCAAATAAATAAGATTATATATATAAAATTATATATATACTCATTTAAAAATAAAACAACTTTTAAATAACAATACTCATTAGGCATTTTAATTTTGAGGTGACCTGAGTCTGACTGAATTTTTATTACTGTTTAATCTCTTGTAGTAATAATTATTACATATCCATTTAACAACCAATACAGATGGTTATTTGAATTAGCTTTAGTCTGAATATCTAAAGAATACTCTAATACACAGAAAGGATTTTTAAGTTTATTAATCAAATATACTTTTCGACTCTATTAGTCTCTCTCTCTCTATATATATATATAACCCATGAGTTGAAAATATACTCACTTGAATTAATTTCATTTAATATATTTTATATGTTATATATATGTTTTTGTATTATTTACATGCAGATAATCAGTAGAAATATAAAAAAATCGAAATAAAAGACAACTTGTTTATATTCAATTTAATTTAATATCATCAAATTGATTTTTGTTCACATATGAACGTTTTCAAGTTGCCATTTTAAAAATAAATCATGTGACAAAAACATTCTACAGCTTTATACACTCTCTATTGGTTATTATTAGAAATAAACTCATGAAAAAATAAAAAAAAATTAAAATTTTCTATATAGATTTACACATATATATATATATCAATTATACATTCTCTTATTCATCTTTTTCAATCTTAAAACTATTATCTGTCATCAAACCAACAATTAATTAATTAATTGCCAATTTTCTAACATTGGCAATTTCTTTCCCAATTTTATTGATCCATTTTCCCTATTAATATATATGCATCCTTTATACATTCTCCTATTACTCTTTTTTCTACATTATAATTATTATCTATTATCAAACATATAATTAATTCCTGTCTTAAACTATCATACATATAAATGTATATACATATCTATACCTTCATATATATTACAGCTTCCAATAGCTAATAATGAAATCAGACTCATGCAAAGTAACCCTGAAAAAACAAAAGTAGATGAAACTATTCCCAATATGCAAAGTAACCCTGAAAAAACAAAAGTAGATGAACCTATTCCCAATAATGAAGACAACAACACAGATATCCAAAATCTCAGCCTTGATGAACTTATTCCCAATAATGAAGACAAAACCGCAGATATGCAAAATCTCAGCCTTGATGAATTTATTTCCAATAATGAAGACAGCAACACAAATAAGCAAAATCTCAGCTTTGATGATCCTAGTCAAAATAGCTCCATGAATAGTATACCAAATAAATCTTATACCTCACAGGAGGAAACAGAAACAGAGTACATGAGTGATACCTTACCATTTCCTTGCTCTGATGAAGAGTTCCAAGTAATTAAAGTTAAGACTAAGAAACGAATGCACAAGAGGAAAAAATCCGCATTGCATCAAGAGCCTATACAAACTAATGAACCTGACAAACATAGTGAAAGAAAATCAAAGAAAAATGATACAAAGTCTACCACACCAGCATTAAAAAAAACAAAACTCACAAATAAAACAGGTGAAACAGATTATCCGGCTAATGAATCAACACTTCATTGGACCAGACAAAAACAAAGTACAAATCAATTGACCCAGGAGCAGCTTCTTCTGATGGCAGGAGTGAATGTACACAGAAGATCTACTAAATCTAAGGATATCATAACAAATACCATATCTCAAAATACAGAGACAGACTTTGAAGCACCATTAAAAATAGACTATCAAGATGAGTTGCATAAATAACACATATAGACTTTCAAACCAGGACAATTTTTTGGATTTAATTCCAAATGTGAAAATAATTATTATGTTTCTGAACAAAAATATGCACAACAAACTCAATAGAACTTCACTTGCAAGGGTAAGTTCATTGTTTTCACACAATCTGCTTTCTTATTTTGTAATCACCATCTATGCAAATTAGAATTGGACAAGAAAAACAACATCACCATCTACATCAGGTATTTAATAAGTGTGGGCTTTAATCACAGAACAATAGCCAACAGGATTGAAGGCTTTTATAAAAAACTTCAGAAAAATAAAAAAGAAGACAGACAACATCTGACTGTACCATATTTGCCTGCAGTAGCAAAAAACTTCAGTAAAATTTTACAGAAAGAATTTAAACTAGGATTTAGAACACCAATAGGCTTATTAATAATACAAAAGATAAAAGAAACATTGAAGAAACCCCCCAGATGGTGTATAGAATTGTGTGCCCTCAAATGGGGTGTGATGCTGTTTATTATGGAGAAACTCATACCACAATTGGCAATAGATTGACTCAAGAGAAATATACATATACAAAAGAGCAACAACCAAAAAAGGTAGTTCTGTATTTGCTGACCATCTGCAAGAACTCAACCACAGACTTGAACCCTCCAAGGCTGATATATTATGCACAAAAAGGAATGCCATCAAGAGAAAAATTAAGGAAGCTTGTTTTATCAACAGTGATATCAAATCAATAGAAAAGACACTTGTTTTGCCATTTCCAGAAAATGGATAGTATAAGAAATAATTTTGCATACATTTGCACATAATAACATTAATAATATAGAGACTATGATTATGAAGCAACAAGGGCTCTGAAAGCACTTAGTCTGTAGAAATTATAATATAAAAAGCCTACAAATTATTATATAAGTTTCACAGCAATGCAGCAGTGTATTATTAAACTGTCAATAGGGAATATAGATTCAGGTATTTTGCACTTCTAAGATAATGGAAG
Organism: Epiperipatus broadwayi; assembly: GCA_028023455.1. Lineage (NCBI taxonomy): Eukaryota > Metazoa > Onychophora > Udeonychophora > Euonychophora > Peripatidae > Epiperipatus > Epiperipatus broadwayi. The sequence continues at coordinate 6,315,756 of JAQFVV010012441.1, read as the reverse complement.
TTTGTTGAAAAATACATCATATATAGACAGTGATGGTGTATTCTAAGTTTATGCATTTATGGATGTTCTGATATGAAGTTAAAATGAGTACACACTAATAAAAACAATAAAATTTGAATATATGTGTATACTGTTAAAATAGATTCAGATGTAAAAGAATTAAATTAATTCATTTGTTAATTTACCATTGTTCTTTTTAAGACTTTATGTGGAATATTTAGATTATTTATATTAATGAATATTATGCTGTTTATAATTTTAAGCTGCTCAAATATTATTATTAGCTAAGAATAAGGTAACTTTGCCTTAGAATTATGAGTTTTTAATAGACCGTTCATGATTTCAACCAATATTAATGTATATTATATATTTTCATTGATAATTCCTTATATCAAATTTATTTTTTGTCACTGTCTATGGTATTCTGTTGCCAATTTTACATTCATTTAATGGTATTGATTTATTATTATTTTTTTAAAAATGAAGATGTCAGCATTGGACAAAAACCTAATACAAGTGAACCTTATGCTGTTAATTGGTAGATTATTTTTTCTCATGCACTAATAATGCTTGTGAGAGCTCTTGCGAGGGGCCATTTCTTAGCCTTCAAGAATGAAAATATTATATTTTCTATACTTTGTTTTATATTTAAGATTATTTTTAAAAAATATTTGTAAAATATTTAATTTGTAAAATAATATTATGATTAGATTCAGATTTTATTTGAAAATATTAGTTGATTAATGAATAGAAGTAAAAATAAATACAATAATATAAAACAGAATGTTGTCATTGATCATAAACAACTCACCATTCATAACTAATATTAATATCATTTATGTTCATTATTACTTTTACAATGCTTTTTACAACCCACTATTGATGGTTTTGATTGCTACAGCAATCTTCTTAAGAATTATGTTCTTTATTATTTTTTACAATGCTTTTACAACTCAAGGGTTTTAATTGCCCCAGCAATCTGAGGAAAGATTGCTGGGGCAAGTGAAAATGTCAATAGTGAGTTGTAAAAAGCATTGTAAAAGGTAATAAAGAACATAAATGATATTAATATTATATGGATTTGGCAATGCAATAAAAAGATAAAGTTATAATACCTTCATAACTATTTGAGCTATTATTTTTTATTATTTTAAATTATTGTAAGTGAAATTTTACATTTTAAGACATACTTTGATTATTTTCTTAACCAAAATTCAATTTGCTTTTATAAATGAAATTCAAATAAATTTAATTTATGTGGACATATTTTTATTAGCAATCACAAAATAACAAAAATATTTCGTTCTGATTATGTACTTCAGTTTATTACATTTTTTTTGCATATTTGCAAAGTTGAAGTATTATTTTTGAGAAAGATTACCATTTTAACCTTATATTTTAAATATTGTAAAATGTAATTAAAAAATAAATATTACTTCATTCAAATAAAAAGTTAGAAATTTAAATCAACAAATAATTTTCAGTTGTTGCAAATAACAATGCATAGCTATATAGAATTGTGATTTTATTCATTTTCATTATCTATAAAAGTTTTTTTTGTATTTATTTGTTTATTATGTGATCACATTAATGAAAGGTCATGTGATGTTTCAAAATCATAGTATTTAGCCTAAAAATAATTGTTCTTTTAATTAATAAACTGATATTTAAACTTATCAATTTGTATCTTCTCTAGACAATTTAGTAATTTTAAATAGAATTATCTTATGCAATCATATGCTGAATTGGGAATCTAATCTGTGGTATATAAAGAAAGTTTGAATTCTTAAATCGGCCCTGTATTACTACTCCGTATTTAAAATATAATTTTGATAAACTAATAGGATTTATGCTATCAGAAATTTATATTGTCGAATATTTGTTTTGCTTTGTGGATTATTTATTTAATAATGATAACTAATTCTATATATTTATTGTTGTGATACAAATAGATACAATAGATATTAGTTATAGGGAATTTAAATTTATTATATTTTTATTAGCATAATCTGTTTTAAATTTGCTAGAACTAAAATAATCTTTTTGTTAAAAAATTGAATAAATATTATACTTAAAGCTATCAACATCATGAGAAAATATATGTTGTTTACTCTTTATTAAGGCGAAGTAAAAATACAGTTAAAGAATACAAGTCTTGAGAAACGTCTCAGTAATGCACTATTCATTATTACTGCAAATTCAAAATAAAATTTGATGGAATTTGAGAATATATTCAAGACTGTCTTCATGTGAATGATTATTAAGCCTTTTTTTGCTTCATCGGATAATCATTCCAATACAGTACATTGTTTCCAATGTTTTCAGAAAAAGTGAACGGATGCTACTATAAAAGAAGGCAAAAAAAAAAAACAATCAAATGAGAAAAACACAAGAAAGATATTATAAAAACAATATTTATTTCATCATCATTTTCATCATAACATGTTACTTAATCATCCAGAAGTTTAAAGTGGCATCTTAAGATGTATAGCTATATAGATTCTATTAATTTGGATAAGGTTTGTTTGTATGTATAATAAAATTTCTTTTAATAAGTTTAAATATTTTGAAAAATGCACACTTATATATTTCAGATTGACATATATTTTTCTAAAAGGATAAATATGTAAATGCAATATTTATATTTTTATATTTTAATTGTGAAGTCAAATTTTATTTGATGGATAAGTAATTTTAATTTATATTTCATTAAATATGTTGAATTTATTTTTTTTCCAAAATAAACTTTATTTACACTATAAATCAAATATGGAAGGTTATACAGAAATACAAATCTCAATTGAGTTTAGTACAAATAGTTAATCTGGATTTACGCAGTGTGGACAATTTGCATGTATAATTTACAAGGAATTAAAACATATTACACTAAGCAAGGAAGGTTTAACAAGATTAACCAAAATGGCATTGTATATAAATACTTGTCAAAACTGTAGTGGATCTTCAAATAAAGCCTATAAGGTTACCTATTTCAATCTGATGTGAAAATTATAAATAAAGCAAACCTAACATGATATGAAATACAGGATAAATAAATTACAGATCACAAATGAATATAATATATATGGTTTATTTAGAGTTACAAAGGCTAGACAAACCCAGATGCAACATGTGCAACTTAAAGAGTGAATGTATATTGTACTAAAGATATAAGGACTAACAATATTAAACAAGGTAGCATTACATTATACATAACTTGTGAATACTATATTAGCTCACAATCCAAGCCCACCAAGATATGAAATCCAATATAAACTATCAATGACAAAACTTACACTATGAGTCAACATATTTGGAAAAATACACATTTCTTTGACCAAATTCAGGTCATAATTAAGTGAGGTCCACCCAAAACATTTTAAACGTAAGGATCTCAATTTTGTTTACATCAATTATAAATCATATGTGTTGGTAGATATGATTCATCAATAATAATCAACAAATTAATTAGAATAGAGTAGAAACCAAATTTTACAACATATGGTGTTATTAAGCAAACCCATAAACGCCATGCAACCACTTGGCAAAAGTCAGTTTAATATATTATGGAGCCACATAACTTGGGAGGACCAATGGATATCCTCAAAGCTTCAGCTAGCTCTAAGTTTGGTCTGCATGCCATGGCTGGCAAGTTTTTATATCACTTTTCTTTGATTTATGAAGCAAATCTCTTTCAAATAAAACTTGGCACAGATATCAAAAACAAAAATATTGGTGAGAAAACAAACAGGTGTGATTACCATCACTAAAAGTTAGGAGAGTGAAGTGAAGTTAGGCGAACATATTTCTAGAAGAAATGATGATATATGAACAGTTGAAATCTTAAACTGGATTTTGAGTCATTGTGAAATACCGAGAAAGAAACCATGTGTGTGATGGGTGGATAAAATAGATAAGGGTGCTGATAATGATGTGGAAAAAATTGGCTAAAGATCAGAGAAGGTCAATTGTACATGGAGATCATTCTGCAGTGGATTTATAATGGTGGAAAATAATGATGATACTATAAAAGTAAAACACAAAATGCAGTTGTTAAATACTCTAATGAAGATTACCAAAAAAAAAAACTGATTTATGAAAGTAAGTCCTCTCATTCAAAAAGAAAATATTATTTTGTAGATTTTCTAATTTTTAATTATAATGATAATTTTGTTATTATAAGGGACTCAAATTCAAAGTTTCGAGCTTGATCCAGCTATCTAATTCAATTTATACAAATGATAAACTCAACCACATATATGTGGAAAAAAAAATGATCTCCAATATACATAATTCCTGCTGAACCAGCACTCATAATTTGGTCAAGGTCACAATCAGTGCTCAATTTATATTAACAAAGACAATCTTTAAACTTTAATGAACAAGCTTCAATCTTCTCCACTTTTCATCTCTAAGCCATTTATATCATTGAAATTCCAAGTATGGAATACTCAAAGCCCTTGGTGATGCCAATATTATTGTCACACCTATATGTGTCCCATCACACATATGACCTTAATATATACAGAAGAAGGATGGCAGAATACAGGCTGGATGTATAATATTTAAATACAAGTACATTGTCTATACTAAACTTAATGTAATTATAAGAGAATTGAACTCACAATTTCAAGCACCCTACAGCTATTCAATTATTCTTATACAATGGATGCACATAATCACACATACTGTGAAAATGATAAATGATCTACAATGTATGTATTTTGTGTTGAACCAGCACTCATCAGTTGGTCCAGATCACTATCTCCAACAATCAGTGTTCAGTTTATATTGAGAAATGAGATCTTCAAACTTTAATGGAGAAGCTTCAATCCTCTTCTTTCTCCAATTTCTTCAGCCACCCATATCATTGAAAATCCGAAAATGAGTACTAGTTCAAAACGAATATATATGTGGTTATATGTATCGGTTGGGTAAGATGAATTGGACAACTGCAGGGAGCTTGAAAGTCTGAGTTTAAATCCTTCTAATTACATTAAGTTTAGAAAAGGCAATGCACATGTATTCAAATAAGGATTTGAATAAGTTTCATTCTTTTTTTAATCTTTACATATTGAATTTGTAAACACATTACTTATTGCTCATATTAGATTAATTAATAGCTGAAATAAAATCTGGTTATCTAAAAAAAATCGCTATTGAATTTAAAACATATTTTTAACTTTTACTATTTATGTATGACTTTTACACACTCCAAATAACCATGTTTGAATAATACGTTGGGTAATGTTTTATTTGTTAGATTTGTTGTAATAACAAACTCATTATATAACTATAAAAGAATTTAATGTAGATAATTTTCCACGTTTTTGCTGAAGTTCAAGTAAAAACGATTATTAATAATTTCAAAGATGTTCGCAAATAGAATATGGTCATAATTTGACTTATGTTGAAGACAAATTTTAAAGAAAATAAAATAAAAACCTACAAATCGGTGTTAGATTTAAAATACATATTTAATGCATTCTATATCAAATGTTTTTTGAGGAGGGAGTATACCTAGTTTTTCTGGTCTAAATGTGGTCAAAATTAAATAAAAAGCACAACGATAAGACGGTTTAAATGGAATCCGAGTTAGTGAGTATTAACCATAGATTCCCAATGATGGTCAAGTCTCCTAAAGAAAAGTCTTATAAAATAGACTGATCTTCATGTAAACTATCTCTTTCCACTACATCCTTATTTTTCTTTGATTTTTTTGTATTCCAATACTTTATAAAATATATATTTATATACTTAATTGTTCATTGGAATTCATAGTCAAGCTTCTTACAATTCTCGTAGTAGCAGTTTTTATTATTTTTTTAGAATGTTTTTGTATAATAAATTTAATATTTGTTTTCAATAGAAAATCCAATATACTTTTAATTTGCCGTTTTTGTAATAAAAAAATTTTTGCCAAAAAAAAAGTAAATATTTAGAAGTAATAACTTGTTTACTATTTTAAGCAATTCAAGTAAATATTTTAATAAACGTATACGTTTATATAGCTTTTTTATTTTAATTTTGCAACCTCGGGCTTTACAAAGTTTATCTAAAATATCAATATGTTTGCTTAGAACTTAGTTTTAAAATTTGTTTAAACCAATTTTAGAGATCACGTTGGCTTTGATTAACGGATTATCTTATTAGGAAAACGGTCTGTCTTGTTAAGGAAAAAAAATCCGATGCGTTTGGAATACATGACAGTATTTTCTATTTAAATTATAATCTTTGACCGCGTTAATACATATTTGTTATTCAAGACTTCCGATTCATTTGTCCTTGAATAAGGGAATGAATATAAATCAGGTATTAAAAGAAATATATCTCTAAAGACAATTATTTCAAGTAAATTTATATATATTATGTTATAATTAACTCTTGCTATTATTACTATTTTAGGTAGCAATTAAAAAAAAAACTTATTTGAGGATAAAGTCTCCTCAATATCTTCTAATAAAGAAAAGAACAAATAAAAAAGTAATACAAATCCTGTTAATTACTGGATGTTAACAGTTTGAACCGTTTTATATTTTTTACATCACCTACTCAATAAGATTTACTAACCACTAGACTACTGGTTACGTGACCTAAAATAAAATATGGGCCTGATGAAAATAAAATCCAATTTCGCTTAACATAAAATCGAACCTAGAAGTATTGCAGTTGAATTTACTATGATTATATTATAAAATCTTATATATATAAATGACTATTTTTTGTTATTGGATCAGAATTTTGATAGTCAGGATGTTTGTACTAAAAAAATATTATAGCCATTTTGGATTTCTATATTTGCTTAGTAGTAATGAGATACTTTTACAATCGTAGAATTCAGAAACTTTCCATTTCTTATTTAAAAATAGTTTTAAATGCAATATTTACTAGTTATTAGCTATTCAGTTTTTGCGATTTATCCTTAATTTTCATTTGTGGCATATTGTATGAAACTTCTTATCCCCTCTCCCTGGATATTTCAACAATTATTCATCCCAATTTTGTTAGCCATTTAATAAATAAAATTATAACAAATTTATAAATAAATAATATAAAACGGATTTTTTTTTTTTTAATGTGATTCCTTTTGGAGAGTATAAAGTCTTCTTTATAATTCTCAACTTAAATGAACAAACAAACAAATAAACAGTAATTTATAAATAAAAATTATGTGGCTTCTCAATACAAACATGTGTATATTTAAATGTAATATTTTAAAAAAAGTTAATATAAATGCAAATTAGTTTTAATAAATAGGAATTCCGTTATATAAATGAAATTAAAACCACAGCCAAAGTTGAATAAAATGCCATACATATATAATTGTAATTAATGTCTTATCTGAAAATTTTTGAATAATCATAAAAACAAAATAAATAAAAAAACTATAATGCCTTTTTAAATGACTTTTAAATATATCGAAAATTAATAACAATATAAGACAAATTAATTTAATTGCTTAAAGATTTCAAGAAATATTAGATTTTGTAAAAATAAATTATTAGTTTTTTTTAATGTTATGTTTAAATAGTTATTATATGTAATTAGAAAATTTTGATATATTTATTGATGTAAATATTGAAATAATTATTTAAAAAATATTTTAAAATTAACATGCAGAAATGTTGAGATTGAATTCAATCACTAGAAATGACAACTATTGAACCGTGATTCATAGATTTTAAACTCTACAACTAGACTATGATATGTGGGGAACTCTTATTCCTATACAGCAATTTTAAGAAGTCTTGTTTTAATATAAATCATCCTCCTATTTTGCAAAAAAATAATTTTATTATATTTGATTGACGTTTTATGTAATTTATAAATTGGGATTCTGAGTTTATCACAGCAGAAAAATATATGATTCTTGAAAAATTTGTATAATAAGTTGACCATGATAATAATAAAACTGATTTTTTATTTCACAATTATTTATTTATGAAAATCGAATTATTGATATTGTTTTCTAACGTTTATTAAAACTTTAATCAATTAAAGAAACAAATTATCAGATATTCCGAGTTTAATTTTCTTTCTTTTTTTTTTTATCAAATATATTAAATAAATTTGTATGATTTGATACAATGTGAAAAATTAAATTAAAAAAATATATAGCTTGTCAAGCATCGGTGGTTGAGAGGTCAGCCTTGCTACCTTACAAGCAGTTGTCCTGGGATAGCGGGTTCGCTTTCCGGCTGATGCTATGACACAAGAATATATATATATAGCTTTATTAATAAATTTTGCAATAAATCTATATGTGTAGAAGCATTTCCCACCATTATTTGTAATTTTGTTTTCACTAATTAACCAAATGTTAATATATTTTTCAACATCCCAGTATTTAATAGATTGCTCTGCTAATACAAAATGACAATTTGTATTAGAAGCTCTAGATAGTATATAGGGGTACCATATCTATCAAATTTTCAAATGAAGGTACATTCCATCTGTAAAGAGCATTCAATTAATTAGTCAAAACCCGCAAATCATATATAATGTTAGAAATTCACTAAATTTAATTATACAAATATTTAACATGGACAAGAAAATGGATAATAAAAGTACTTTTCCAAGTACCCTGAAAGTTTGTGATGATAGAATTTTAGCCCTATTTATATGTTATACTATTTCCATAATCTAAGATTAAATATTGAATGTCTTTAGAAAAAAAATAAAATTTTATTTAAATTTTCTAATGCTGTGCATATACTAAACTGTGTGCTATTGGTAACAATTGAAACTAATTAAAAAATTTAAATACAGTTTAAATTTTTTCTAAAGACATTCAACATTTAATAATAAATGTTGGATATAGTTCACAATTCTCCCATGTAGACTGGAACTACATTGTATATAAAATGGAACTACAAAATAGACAGTTTATATATATAATGCATAAAATTTGACCATAGTTTTGAATGTTGGTAGTGATATTATTTTATATATTGCTAATGCAAATGGCCAATTTTTATTGCCATAGCAACTTAATATACAGAAAAATGCTGAAAAGTATTTTATTAGTATTCTTTAGACAGGAAAATTTGAAAGTGCAAACATATATATATTTAGGAACAAAATATATTATTAAAATAATTGACAAGCTGATTAACAAAGAATCATTTAAATGAACTTCTTAAACAATGCCAATCTATCTTGTCAGATAAAAGATGACCTTTTATCTGACCTTTGTCTTGTTATATAGTAATAAATCAATCATTGATACTCAAAAAAGGTTGTTAATTTTTATTAGTGGAGATATTTGTTTTTATATTAACTGAATTTCAAATAATTATTTTAATGAAATTCTAATGACTTTTGATGAACTTATAAATAATTTTAGGCATATCCTGAATACTTATTAAGACAATTCACACACTAGATCCCCAAAGAATTATTTAGATGAACTTGGAGAGTAATACTGTATATTAAATAGTAATTTTTCATGTATTATCTAGAAGTAACCAATACTATATAAATATAGCAGTCATATTTTTATATGAATAACAACACTGTGTTAAAATTGATTTTAAACTATAGGCATTCAAATTAACAGAAAATTTAATACTTCTTTATTTTTAATATCTGTATATTAAATCACAAGTCAAAAGTACACACATCTCACAAAAACATTCCATTGCCCACAAATAAATATCTACATAATTAAATAAGTAGTTTAATGACAGGAGTTTCTAAACTTGAAACATTATCACATTGATTAAACAAAAACAATCTAAAACAGAGTTTAGGCATTTTTTTTTCATGGTGGTAAGTTTAGTTTATAAAATCCTTTAAATGGTTCATGGTGGAGTAATACCGCTTTATTTAATTACTTATTTATAGTGTCACTAAATTGTTTATTTATATTAACTATTAATAAATGGTTTTAACTTAATTATATATAATTATTACAACTTTATATGTAATTGAAATGGAAGTACTTGTATTTCGCACTGAGTTAAGTAATTTTGACAAACTATAACAATATAGGATACCAATCAGTGGGGTCTTGTTATAGAACCTTGGCTTTTTAACTTAGTTTTAAACTATAGAATGAAATCGGTCTATTGTTTTAATTTATCTACAGAATAAATAATCTGAAATCCCAGTTGAAATAAACAGAAGATCAAGGCTGAATCCTAGTTGTAACAATATCTAAATATCAAATGAAATGCCAATATAATAAATGTAATAATAAATAAGGTTCAGCCTTGATTCTATGATTATTTCAATGGTGAGTTCAGATTTTTTATTTTTTTCATAAATTAAAATAATACACAGATATTCTATATTTTAAAAGTACGTTAAAAATTTAAGCTTATATGACAACAAAGAATAAAAGATAGATTGATATCATTCTATCTTTTCATAGAATATTGATTTTACATATTTCAGTGGTGGATCTTTTTTTTTCATTTACTTATAATGACTAAATAAATTATTAAAATACTTTTGCAGTACAATATGTATAATAAATACATTCTTAATATATATGGTGATGTGGAGAAGAGAGGCTAGAGATCAGAGAAGATGGATTGAATTTGGAGAGATCTTCATTCTGCAATGGATTGATAATGATTGATGATGATAAAGATAATGATATGGAATGTGAATTTATAAACATTGAATAACTAATTAGTAGGCATTTAAACCTTGGCAATCCAAAGCATTAAATATAGGATATGTTTTATTCTTTTACAAATAGTTTGGTAGTGATGTGTTTGGTTACAGTGATATTAATTTTAATAATTATAAATTTGAAAATACATAATCTAATATTTTCACATGGCACACAAATTAATAAAAATTGTAAAAAAGTCACATAATACCCAATAATTACTTTGAAGAAACTAAAACTTCAGCCAATGCAGGCTAGAAACTTTGTTAAGTATTATGATATTATTTAATTTAGAAGCAATACATTTTACTTCATACTCCTATAAAAATTGATCATTTATAAACAAATAAATTTCTGGCAATATATCTTAAATACGTAATTGAATGTTGCAAAATTATGGGAGAGTTTTGGAGATTTTGATTTTCTGATGAGGCTAAGTTAATCAATTACATTTTGAAGAACAATTGTTGTTTTTTTTTTATAAGTTTTGGATTGTTATATAGTCGTTCTCAGATGTATTTAAAAATATTGCTGAAATTTGGAAGAGTGATAAATTTAAATAAATAAATCCATTTAAGTAAATGATTATACTTTGATTTTTAATATAATTTAAATTATGTATTTGTTTTAAAATGTATATAGTAAGTAATCTCTAGTGACATAAACAATTATTAACTACCATTAATAATATTTATATACAAATAATAATTGTCTAAGGATGCAGGTAGATAAAGTGTTCATCTGTATTTATCCTCTGTATTTATCAGCACATGTTTAAATATATGAGAATTAGTAATTATAGATTGGACTATTTCCATTATCTCTTAATAATTTTTAAATATGTTTTTTAGAGAAATTCAAACTTTAATTTACACTTTTCATATACATACAAATTAAATATGAATTTTTCTAAAAAAAAAAAATTTTAGCAATTAATACTAGATACCAGATACGTCTAACATCTAAATGCATGTAAAATGTAATTATGATAAACTTTCAGAGAAATAATAAGAAAAATGACTTGCAGAATAACTAATATCCATAAAAAAATTCTATATAGTAGTGCCACCTAGTGAAGGCTTGTGCATAAAATCTCCATCTAGTGCCTACTTATCTAATATGCCCAGACTAGTTTCTATGACTAATGATTGCGTTGGATGACACTATTGTATAAAGAGTTTGCTACTGTTAATAACAACTTGTGTAATCATAGAAAATGGTGATCATGAGATGTTTTGCTAGGATGGCTAATAGTTAATTTTTTATGATAATTGATTTTACTTTTCTGTTAATAATTGAAATAGATAAACACTTGTCAAAACGAATACTTGCAGGAATAGACTAGCTATTTTAAAAATATCATTCATAGAAAATTAAATTAATTTGTAAGATAATTGTATTTTGTGTTAAATATTAGGTATTTTTACCCTCTGTATAAAAACAAAATATATGCCAATTCATATTAATGAATATCATGCCTTTATTCTTTTATGATTAACATTTGATTAAATGAACTATTTCTGGCCATAAGTTTGATTTATACTAATTGTAAAAGCATCTGGACATTTGAACATTTTAGTAATGTTTATAACTCAGAAATGTAAATCATTCTAAGTTTTGAACCTTTGTTTAAGTATGAAGGTTCAACACCTCACTGAGGTACAGATACGAATTTCATATTTAAATCAAGTAAACTTTTTAAAATGCAATCACTTAGGCTGTTATTTTTTTGTATCAGCTAAAAGTCTATATATATATAAGTAAAATGTCCGTAAATTAAAAAAAACAAACTATTGTAATAACAATAAATATAATGGTAATTAACTATTATATACAGATTTTCAATCCTTAGAAATACTTACGGTTAATTCCTTAAAATGCCTAAGCTAAACTAACGTTAAATTAAATAACAAAACGGAAACAAACATCATCAACTCAAATTCTATGAATCGATAACTTTAATAGACTCGGCTTCATGGGATTTTAGTTGATGACCTTTGCTTCCGTTTTGTTTTTGAATTTAATGGCAGTTGAGGCAGGTTAAAAAAAATTACTGAAAATACTTCTGCAGATTGAAAGACTACATATAATAGTTAATTACTATCATATTTATTATTTATATATATTCTAACTAGAAAATCTCACTAGCAATAAGCTAAACTGTTTTTTGCACATGTAACCAGTTACATCCAGGATGTACTTTCAATTCATATTTTATTACTAATAAAAAATTCATGTGGCTCTATTGGGAGTACAGACCTGAGAGTGTGACAAACGATTCTGGAACCTCTCAATTCTGAATTGGATGCTCTACTAACTATGCCAAACTATCAATCCATGTAGGCTTCACTATTAATGATACCATTCTGCAGAAATATTTATTATCGTTACAAAAAATTCAAATTGATTAAATTTATACTTGATGAATTTTTCTGGTTAGGATTTAATTTCATATAAATTATTTTGAGTTATATAGAATATTATTATATTTGTGTATTGATATGCTTTGAGATGTCTTTAGAGTCAATATATGCACAGAATATGCAGTCAGTGAGATAGAATAATTTATTCATTGTAATGTTAAGTTATTTTTAATTTGATTAGAAAATTATATTAATTTCTGAAAAAAATTCAGTAAAAAAGCTAAGATGTCACAGACTTTAAAATGATCACTTAATACCCAAATGCAAAAAGCAATGCCTTTGACAAAATTTCAATCTTAATAAAAACTCAATATATATATATGTAAATTTATAAATAAATATTAGTTTATAAAAAATATATCTATAAACATCACTTAGGAGTGCTTTCAACTATCCTTGTAGTTTTTGTCAACTAATAATTTGAAAGGTCAACTTTCCCATAGTTCCATGAAGTCAACATTCCCATAATTCCATGATCTTAACATTTGCTGCTTGCCTATTGATAAAATCTTACTTGTGTTTATATATTAACATATCTTCCTTAATTTTTCTTTTATTATTAATTCTTTCACTTTCCAATATTTTTGTTACTATAATTAAAATCAAAACCATATATACATGATTTATTATAATGATAAAAAATGGAAGCTGATAAATTATCATTATTTTTATAATTTTGTTTTGTATTTTGAACCCATTTTAAAAATAACAAGTGCTCTTTTGTACTTTTTTCGAATGTGCACCTCTACTCACCTATATATCCATTGCCATACCTACACATCCATTTGTAAATGATAATTTTTATTTGTCAATAAGGTTTTATCTTTTGAGTTATTTAATATAGATGGTGCATAAAATGCTATATCACATATACCTTTATAAATTTTCTTAATGAAACTTGCCTATTGATTCAAAATATATATGTATATAAGAAATAATAGAAGAAAAATTAAGGAAGCTACGTTAATGTTAAGATCACAAAATTATGGGAATGTTGACATCATGGAATTATGGGAAAGTTGACCTTTCAAATTATTAGTTGACAAAAACTACAAAGATAGTTGAAAGTGCTTCTAAGTGATGTTAATAGATATATTTTTTATAAACTTTTAAGTACTGTATTTTCTAATATTTATTTATAAATTTATGTATATTATTTTGAGGAAATACAGACATCAATTTGTAATATATATATATATTGCTTTAAATGTTTATATGGATTTTTTATATAGATATATCATATCCATTAAATAGAGAAAGACTTACTTTTGATGTTATTAGGAAACTATCAATTACTACTAATTGACAATTCTTAAGGAAAAGAAGTTTTGTCTCATAATAGCATTTTTGTTGGGGGTCTTTAAAGCAAAAGAAGTCTATAATATATATATATATATATATATATATTACTTAATGGTTATTCTATTTTCAACCATTATATTGTCTTTCTTATAACATTCCTAATAAATTGAATTATGCAAACATAATCAATTTAATAGACAAACATATATTATAATAGTGCTTTTGTGTTCATTGTATTAACTGTCATTCAAAATTGAACCTTGTCAAGATGTTACATTAATTATATATGTCATAGGATTTACATCCACTCTTGTTAACATTTCCCCTGTTTGCCAACCTCAACCATAAATTTTTATTTTTATAACTTCCAACTCTTATGTAATGATCATTTGTCCCAATTTTATTGAGCCTTGCACCAAATTCATATATTTGCCTTTATTTTTCTGTATATATATTATTTTCTATACATTTTTTTAAAATAATTTTTACAATATTTTATCACCTCAATATTTTTCTCACCCTGTTTCTAAAAAATAGCAAAATGATTTTGACTTAAAATCTCTTCTTTTTATTGTTATGTCATGATCCTTTCCTGCTTTTATTCTACTTTTCACTGACTCACCTATATACATTATACATCCCTCACACTTAATTTTATACACTGTCCCTATCTTACTACTCCTATCATTCCTAATTTTTGCATTATTCAATATCTTTTTCAATGTTTTACTATTTTTCTATCCACTACCCATATTTGTATTAATTTTTTTCTTCTCTACCATTCGGAATTATATACCTCTTTTGAAAACAGAATTCTGAATGGTAGGAAACAAAAATGAATATGAATATAGTTATTGTTTGGGAAAATTGTAAATCATTAAAAAAGTCATTAAGTAATTCAAAAAATGAAGAATGATAGGAGTAATAAGATGAGAATAGTTTTAAAATTACATGTAAGAGATGTAAAATGGTTTATATAGATCAGTCAGTAAAAAGTAAGATAGAAAGAGGAAAGGAGCATGACACAACAACAAAAAGGAGAGATATTAAGTCAAAACCATTTTGCCAATTTTTTAGAAACATGACAATTTATGAAATGTGAGGAAAATATTGAGGCAATGGGATATTGTAAAAATTATGAACAAAGAAAAGTGTATGAGTAAATGTACATACAGCAAATATAGAGACAAATATATAAATTTAGTGCAAGGTTCAATAAAATTGGAAGTAAAACGATTATTAAATAAAACTTGAAAGGAATATTTTTAGAGGTAGGGTTAGTCCATAGAGAAAATGGTAGTTTGAGGATATGTAAATCACATGACATATAGAATTAATATAACATCTTCACAAGATTCTATTTTTTTGAATAAAAGTCAATTTGATGAAAATAAAAGCATAGTTATAATATATGGTTGTATACTAAATTGATTATGTTTGCATATATATATATATATATATGATGTAAACAAAAGAAGTCCTATACCTTAACTTCATTTATTATAACTTTGAATAATCAGTGTTTACAACATGATAGCAAAATTTACTTACATCTCAGACTAGTTTATGACTTTTGCCTTTATGAACATAGATTTGGGATTGAACTCTGGAATTAATGCACATATTCATCCTTAACTAGAAGCATGAAATTAAAACAAATCAATAATTTTAACCTATATCAATAACTATATATTTCATTAATCTCAGTTTTAATTGTAGAACTTTTTTCTGACCAATCACCACACTATTATAGTCTTTGATGTTTTAGCTTTTTGCAGCTAAGGTACGCATCAATTCTTTATTACATTTCCATTTTGTGAATGCTTAATTAAACTGTAATAGAAGTACATTTCAATATCCATTGCCAAACTGATTAGTAGCTTTTGTATTTATAAATGAATACATATGATCAATAATGAAAGCAATGTAGTTATGCATTTAGAAACCATTTTTCTTTTTTTCATCACCAGCCTAAAAGCTTGAAATTAAAAAGTAAACCTGTACTTTTAATCCCAAAACAACCTCTTCTGTAGCTCATTAAGCAGACACTAGAATTTGATAGCTTTATTTTGATAATAATAAATGGGTTTAGAGACTGTTGATACATACATAAAAACGCCCGTACCAAATTGGAATCTAAAGTCATCACTGATAACGAAAAAATCCAAAACTTATTTTAGATTGTGTAAAATTGAACTACTATTTGGTAATAACTGATTAATTAAGCTTACAATAGATGTTGCATTGTTATAAAACTGCTCTTGTATACATTACAGTGTAATAATCTAAGGATTCAAGTAATGAATTAGCATTAGCATACTTGGTTAGTGAAAGAAATGTCTACCATTACAAAAAAACAAAAATTACCAAACTGTTACAGATATGAAATTATGGAGTATGTTATTTTTCTTTTATCGGTTTTTCTGTTTGGCTTAGTGCAATAAGCCAAATAGGAAACTGACAAAATGAAGAATAACACACTTTGCTAGGTGTGCTAACAAACAGACACATGCACATATATATAATTTAAATACACGTATATTGTGTATACTAAACTTAATATTAATATAAACTAAACATTTATATATAGATATATGAAAGATGGTGATCTGGACCAACTGATGAGTACTAGTTTAGCACAAAATATGTATATTGGAAATCATTTATCTTTTTCATATTATGTTGTCATATGTATTGTTTGTTTAAGATAAATTAAATAACTATAGGAAGCTTAAAGTTTGAGTTCAACTCCCTTATATATATATATATAATAGTTTTTTTTGGGTTCAACTGTGTGTTAAGTTTGATTAATTCCCAGCATTTTGATGAAATAGCATCTGCCATTGCCAAGAGTAGATTATCAAAGAAAAAAACATTACATCTCTAATAGTAATAAGGTTGGGTGTGAGATAAAGAATGAGATTGAGTGTGAAATAGTTGATCATTCAGAATATATAGATTAACAAATTAACAAAATGTTTATTTTCTTCAGTTTGACCATCAATTGATTTCAAGTTTATATTAGAGGAAAGAGATAAAATAAGTGGTCCCCATAAGGCTAGAATATATTATTATTCATAAGCTCTACTTAAACTAATTGGTCGTTTGAGTATTTCAATTTACTTCTCATGGTTCTCAAATAATATTTTTCCAAATTAGTAAGTATTTTAGCCTTACCAAAATCAGGTTTAAATAGAGCTTATGGAGTCGATTTATTTTTTCTCTTTCTTCTAATATAACTTTACATCAAATAATGGTGAAACTGTGGAAAATAAACACTCACTCTTATTGTTTACTTCCCAATCTTGTTATTTTTTGAGAGCTAACAATTTTTCTTTGAAAAGTTTAACTTGAAAATGATGAATGCTATTTTATCAAAACATTGGGAATTAATCAAAACGAACACAGAATTTAACTCCAAAACTATTTATTGACATTATATAACTGTGAAACATCATATATATATATACAAAGTTGTATAAAATGTCTGTTATAGTAATAATAATAAAAATAATATATATAATGGTAATTAATTATTATATACAGTCTTTTAAACTACAAAAGTATACAAGCAAATGTCATCAATTTAAATTCCATGAATCCTGAATTTTAATGTTAGCAGCTTCTCTATTAATTATATTTATTTTATTTCTATTTATTAAAATTGCCTCTTTAATGTTTTTTATTATGGTTCCTCTCTTTATGAAGAACCTTAAGACTTTTAATACCAAACTTAAATTTATATTTACACACCCTTTCATGCTCCAAGAAAACTGAAGTAGTCATTAAATCATTATTATATTTCCTTTTTACATGCTTATGTAACAACTCATGCTTCTTTAATCTTTTAGGTGCAGTATTAAAAAAAGATTAAAGGAGCATGAATTGTTATTATACAAATATGTAAAAAGTAAAAATAATAGTGATTTAATGTTTCAGCTGTTCTCAATGAAGATACTCATATCTGGCTTTAACTCATTCTCTGACTGTGAATTTTTGTTATTTTGCCAATTTTACAGTTACTTCATCAAGAAAAATGTACCACATGATGCTGGCCTCTTTATATTTATTTTACAACTAAAAAAAATAGTAATATTTAAATTTAAAGTTATAACAATGACATAAAGTCTGCCTTTCAAGATGCTGATTGGTTATTTTACATTCTCTACAAAAGGAAGCACTTATCAATATATTTGACAGTTTGAAGTTTTTTTGTTTTGATTTTCAAAATGAAAGTATATGTTTTAGAGTATTTATTTACTTACTTATTATTTTTGTAAAATATATGTAAAAATATAATTATTTTAAAAGAATAGTTCAGACTTTTGTAAAAATTATTTACTTTTAGATGAAAGTAAATTGAGAAAGAAATCAATGATCTAGGCTGCATTTTGCAATAGGTTATGAAAAATACATTTTATATCATTCGCTATAGATTATTTTTATCAATTATAAATAGAAATTTAAATTTAAAAAAACTCTCATTTACTTTAATAATCTGACAAGTTATTTTCTTTTTAGAAACTAAACTAAAATGAGTATACTTTTCAAAGACAAATATATTTTTACTGCTGATTCTGTAATTGACCAATCAAAAATTTAAAACATTAATTCAGTCAGCCAATAGATATTTTGAATGAGGTAATGGTTAATGACTGCTTCAGTTTTTTTGGAGCATGAAAGAACATAAAAATATATATTTAAATTTGATATTGAAAGTGTTAAAATTCTTCATAAAAAGAGAAACCATAATAAAAGAAAAATTAAGGAGGCAATTTTAATAAATAGAAATAAAATGAATATAATTAATAGACAAGCTGCTAACATTAAAATTCAGGATTCATGGTATTTGACTTGATGAAGTTTGCTTCCATTTTGTTTTTTGAATTTAATTTGCAGTTGAAGCAATGAATTAAACGAAAGTACTTCTACTTCTGCAGCTTGGATGATTGTATATAGGAATTAATTACTGTTTTATATATATTGTTACTATAAAGTTATATATATATATAATTAAATATTTATAAATACAGTAATCAGATATATTTTTAAAATTTTATCCACTTAGAGGTGCTTTTGACTATTCTCATAATCTTTGTCACTAATACTTTGAAAGGCTAACATTTCCACAATTCTCTGATCTTAACATTTGCTATCTGCCTGTTAATTAAGTCATGTTTGTATTTGTATATTAGCATAGCTTCTTTTATTTTTATTTTATTTTTTTCAATTTGCAATATTTTAACATTATTGTAATTGAAGTTAAAACCATAAATACATGAATTATTATGGTCACCAAAAATGGATGCTGAAACATTATTATCTACTTTGCAATTTTAATTTGATTTCTAAACCCTTTTTAACACCAAGTGCTCTTTAGTTCTTTTTCCAATGTACAACTTGATTCACCTATATATTCATTACCACACTTACATATTCATTTATAAATGATGCAATTTTTATTTATAAATGAGGTTTTGTCTTTAGAATTATTTATTAATTTGTTTAATGTAGGAGGTGTGTAAAATGCAATATCACATATACCTTGATAAATCTTTCTTATAAAATTTATTTGATCATGCAAAATATGTTGTATTGATATCCATAGTTTTTTGTTAGCAAAAAGATCAATATTATTATTAAAATTTTTATTCTTATATCTCATATTAAAATCCCTAATATATATATATATATGATTATAATTGTAACCAACATTTAATGATTCATTCAAACATATTTAAATATTTTTGCCTTTATCTGATGAATATTTGCATAGACTGTTATTTCTAAATAAAAAAGACTTCAAAGCTGCCATTTTATTTATGGTTTTAATTTCAATTACAATAACATTAAAATATTGCAAATTGGAAAAAATAACAACAAAAGAAAAATAAAAGAAGCTATGCTAATGAACAAATACAAACATGACTTAATTAACAGGCAGAAAACAAACGTTAAGACCACATAATTGTGAGAAAGTTAGCCTTTCAAAGTGTTAGCTGACAAAGACTACAGAGGATAGTCAAAAGTGCTCCTAAGTAGATAAAATTTTTAAAATATATCTGATTATTGTATTTATAAATATTCAATTATATAATTACATATATTGCTTTGAAGAAATACAGACATCAAATTATAATATTATTATGTATATATAAACAAGTAGATGGTTGCGTTCGTAGGATTTTTAAATTTTAGGCACTTTAGTAGAAAAAAAAAGAAAGTTAAAAGTGGTTATCTGATATATATCTGCAGTACTTCCATACTGCTATTCTAAGCTTTCACTGACAATAGCTAAAGATTGGAACTGTTCTGGGGACATGAATAAAAATGTATTATCATCTAGTAATCATTAATTACTGAAACTTATAATAAATAGCAATGCATTACACAGTTTTACCAATCAATCACAGAAACTCATTTGAGATTATATTACTTATATTGTAAATGGTAACCTAATTGTAGACCCAATGATAATCAAATATTTGGGTGCAAAACTACAAAATGACTGCACAACTGGGATTGTGAATATAACTTTACACCTGAAAAAAAAAAGCCTGAATAAATTAGATAAAATTACAAAAATAAAAGTTTTTATAAAACATGTGACAAGATATATAAAAAAATAATCATTCAATAATAAATATTTTATTTATAGGTATTAAATAGAGATGATGATGTACATGTAAAATGAGTTTATAATAGAAAAAAATTTGCAAGATTATTAATGACTGAATCAAGTTTTTGGATGTTGGAGTTTGTTTAGCTGTACTTTCACTTACAAGTAATAGATGGAGGAATTTTCATTGACTTAAGAATATGATGTTCCCACATAACTCATACACTATTTATATGTTAGGCACTGCACCAACAGACTTGCATGTTTATATATATATATTTAGCATATCTAAAACCCAAAGTAGCAATGATTTATGTTAAAAGGAAATATTTATTAGAATCAGAATCTAATTCACAGAAAATTTCCCCATTATGATATCTTGAGGTTGCAAATATTATTTATAATGTTTAACTTAAGATAGTCATCCTGATTTGTTTAAAGTGTACTGTGTATCTTATTGCTTTTTGCAGATCACTATTTATTCTTTTTCATTTTTTAACTGACAATAAGACTATTGGAAAAACATTTGAGTGCATACATTGATGTATCAAATTTATTTTAAGTGTGTATGTCTACTGTTAGGAATGTGTTTCATTTCTTTTCTGCTCTTTCCCAAAAGAAAGAATAACGATATGGATTGAATTCATTGCTCAAAACAATATATGTGTAATATCAATGGTATGTGTGTGTAGTTGAAAATCTGAATTTGAATCCCTTTTAATTACATTGAGTTCAGTTTAGGCATTATATGATGACATGAAGATTTCCATGTGTTACAGATATAAACAATTTACTTTTTGAGTTCAATTGTATATGTTTTTTGATGATGTATGATTATATTGATGTTCTGGCCTGATTACACAGCCATCAATTTGATGATGAATATTCTATTCATCACCCAGTTAATAGTTTATGTAATCAGGCTGAAATGTCATGGGTAAAATCATTATCAAGCCATACATAGATGAACCCACACTTTATACCATATATATATATTATAACTTTTTGGGCTGTACCATGTATTGTTTTCCTTTAAACACCAATATTTTGACGGACTAGCATGGCGGTTACTAGTCCATCAAAATATCGGTGTTTAATGGAAAACAATACATGGTACAGCTCAAAAAGTTATAATTTATTTACATCATATAACTGTGAAAACATTAAATATAATAATATATATATATTTACTAAGACAATAAAGCCAATTACTCAAGGCTTTAATGGATTTATAAATGTAAATGATGATAGCTTAAGGGTATATATATATATGTGTGTGTGTGTTAAAATGAAGATTTGCACGGGTTAAATATATAAAATACATATTTTGCGGGTTTGCGGGTTCATCCGTGTTAAAACTTTTAATATTAATATATTGACATTTCGATTTGGTCACACAAGCCATCCACAGAGTTATAAAAGGTAGAAAGATGGTTGTAGAGGCGCTACAATCACTGATTTGAATAAAATGTTAAAATTTCCACCAATAGCAAAAAATGTTAAATTCAGGAATGTTTTTTTAAAAAAAAAAAACACACACACAGACAGATATTTGCATTTCCATTCTCATCATCACCCAACTAAGATAGTTTCTGTAGCCAAAACTCTTTTAAATAGAGCAATTAACCTTTCAGATGAGACACATCTGAAAGAAGAAATAAATCATATTAATAGTGTTTTATTAGCAAATAAATATAATTACAAATTTATAAAAAAAAAGCCTTATTTTAAGCCCAAAATAGACAAAATAGGAAACAAAAAGATGATAAATCAGCTATTAGGATTTGTGTTCCATATGTAAAAGGAACTATAGACAGTATTGGACGTATATTAAAACACTATAATATAGATATAGCATTTTCTGCTCATCAAAAGATCAGCAATATAATAACCAAGCCTAAGGATTCAATCTCTCTTGAATCTCATGGTGTCTATGAAATCTCATGTAAAAATTGTAAAGCTTCTTACATAGGTATGAGTAATCGTCACATCAGTGTTAGGAGAGATGAGCATGCTAATGCAGTTAAACAACACTCATCATCATCAGCACTCTCATTCCATACTATAGATTCAGGTCATAAAATTGATTTTTCTAGCACCAGGATCATATCCAGATGTGATAATCTCTACCAATGCAAAATTAGAGAAGCCATTGAGATACTTAAAAGGCCAGATTGTATCAATAAGCGAAATGATACATGCAAACTTCCTCCTATTTGGAAAGATTTTTTTAAAAAAACATTCCTAAATTTAACATTTTTTGCTATTGGTGGAATTTTAATATTTTATTCAAATCAGTGATTGTAGCGCCTCTACAACCATCTTTCTACCTTTTATAACTCTGTGGATGGCTTGTGTGACCAAGTCAAAATGTCAGTATATTAATATTAAAAGTTTTAACATGGATGAACTCGCAAAATATGTATTATATATATATGGTATAACCCAAACAAACTATATATATATCAACAGATATTGGTTTTTCAAATGCCAAATTCTAAGCATTTTAGATGAAGAATTTAGCATTTGTGGTTCATTTTGTTGCAACTTCATATTGCTAAAAATAATCACACATGATGAAGTCACGTGAACAATTGTGATCTGGATCATTTTAAGTGTTTTGGTTTACCATAAATGCAAATGCATTTTTATGATCATTTAACTTTTTCAGGTCTTTTTATTTATGCATTTTAAATTATATATTGTGAGATAGAAGTTTTAAGTATTAACATTAAGCATGTCTTTACAGCTAATGATATATAAAAAATGTAAACATATATTTTGAATTCAATTATATATGCATTATACTTTTTTTGTTTCAAATAAATTTTCATTAGTTATATTCCAATTACAGATGGTCTTATAAAAATCTAAAGTTCAAAAGTCTGTTTTATTGAGTCCATTCAATATTTGGAAACTGATTATTCCTGATTATGTTCATAGCAAGTAGTCAAACGTTGTTAGCCGAGAGGTCAGCGCAGCCGCCTTGCAAGCAAGCAGTTGGTTGTAGCCAGTTCTTGTGGGTTCGCCTCCTGGCCGATGCTATGACATATGAAAAAAAAATAGTGGTAAATACAAAAAATTATTCCTCATACTTTACAATCTAGTAAGCATAAGCTCGGAAGACAGTTTAGTCCCATAAATATTTATTAAATTGGACCCCCCCCCCCCCCCTATTTTTTGGCCCCCCCCCCTTTCTCTTTCCCCCCCCCCACCTAACCGAGAAGGCCCCACCCCCCCACCCTCCCCCAATCCAAAACCCCCCGTGTTGTTTTTGTGGAAATATTTTTTTTGAACCCCCCTTCCCCCTCTATCCCCACCACCAACCGTAAGTTATTTAATTATTTAAAAAAAGTTAAATTAATAAATAAATAAAAAATTTAAAATTTATTTTTTTTAAAAAAGGAATTTTTTTATCTTTTTTAAAATAGGAAAATATTTTTTTTTTTTTTATTTTTTTAAATAATATTATATTTGTAATATAGTAGGTATATATAGAGATTTTTAAAAAAATAATTTAATAATATTTAAAAAAAGAGGGGGAAAACGATTTTTTTTTTGGGGGCCAAAAAAAACCCTTAACCAACGGTTTTAATTCACACTGAAACATCATATATTCTTTATTTCATTTTCATAAGAATATCATCTTGTATTTTATAGAATCATTTCTGATGATCTTCAAAACACAGAATGGAAACATTTGGTTAAGGAATATATATTTTTAAGACAATATAAATATACATTAATAAAAATAGTTTTCTACCAAATATATACATATGTACATCACGAAAATATAACAACACGCACATGTATTTACATTCAGACATATACATTCCTACACACGCATATATGTATATATAACTTGGAACTAGTTTTCAACAATATATCATTAAATAAAATATAAAACTTTTTCCAAAATATCATTTTCACCGGTATATAGGAAAAGACATACTGTTGTTTTTAGTTATTATATGTATTTGTACTAAATATTACAAATACGTGTAATTATATATGAATGTTATATATATGGCATACATCAAAACTAACGTATATTAAACATTTGCATTAGTTGTTTTTTTAATTGATTGATGCATAAATATGCATTAAAATAACATTCAAAGTTATATTTATATTAGTATAAAAAAATATTTTTTTCTATTTATTTCTAGATAACTGACAATGAGATTTTCTTAATTTTGAACAGCTATTTTGTCTAGTATAATGTAAGATCTCTGGTTTTAATTTCCATTTGCTTCCTTTCTAAATTTTCTTCATTTCCTTTTCAATTTTTATTTGAATTTGTCGGTTGATTTGCCTTTTTTAATTACAATAGAAGGTCATTTTCTTTCATTTATTAGCTTAGAATTATCTTAGCTTCTTATAAAACAATATACACTGTAATTAATTGTCGTTTCTTTCTAGCTAAATGAACCTAATAGATATTTTTACTTTTACTAGGTAAGGTTATTAAAGTTTCAAAGTTGTAAGATCTTCAATAAATATACTTGTACATTAAATATATATACATTAATATTTAAAATCTGATCAAAATTTTTATATACATATATTGAGGAGACAGCACAATGGTAATATATCTGTTTGTTGTGTACATAATCTGAATTCAAATCCTACATGCAAATTTGAAATTAACTTCAAACTATATAATTTATCATTAGTGGCTCACAACTAACACAACTAACAAGTCAATACTGTTTATAAAGTAGATGTTTAAGGTATATATACATACTGGTAATACTGGAGCAGAAAATCTCTCAAATTTTCACCACTTGTTAATGTTAAATCATTTGTAACGCATCCTTATTTCTGTTGCTTTATGACGGCTTTTGGGGAGTTCTATGTCTTGCAATGGGATAATTAACGGATATATTATTTTTTACCTATTGATAAAAGTGTCTTTAATAGTTAACTCAAATATCTTCTAAGCATTTCCTCACAAAAAGCAGTCTAGACCAAGGACATATTTTATATTAGCTTTCCAATAAGTACCAATTAGATTTAAAAAACAAAACTATATATTTATTTATTTTAATGTTATAATTCCAAACGATTTAAACTTTTCTCAAAAAAAAATGTTAAATCAATACGAATAATATATACAACAGGAATGCCAAGAAAAGCTTGTTTAATACTTAAAAATAAATATACTAAATGTATCAAAATAATATGCCGAGCAAGCTTTTGATTAATTATTATTGTAAAAATTAAGTGTTGACTGTTTTTAATGATTATTATTAAGATAATATATACGCCAGATTTTCAATAAATCTTTTAAATGAACTTATAAATAACAGCCACCTTTTAATATATAAATCCTATTAGTGTTGATACAACAAGATTTTTTAAAGGGTACATTTACTGATGTATAATTAAATAACTATATGAGTTGGCTATGAAGAAAATATGAAAACAATTTTATTATGAGGCCTTTTTTACAATGCAGCTGTTACAAGATAGACGTTATTAAATTTGACGATATTGGTATGAAATATTAAAATAGAAGATAATTTTTTATAATAACCAACAACCACCGATGATGATCAATGTCTTGCCAAAAACAATACCTAGTTTTTTTTATTTTAAATTAATAAGAGATTAAATCAATTTAATACTAAATTGCAAGCATAAATAATGATTGTTTTTTATCATTTATATTGTTTTAAAC
Source organism: Epiperipatus broadwayi (assembly GCA_028023455.1). NCBI lineage: Eukaryota > Metazoa > Onychophora > Udeonychophora > Euonychophora > Peripatidae > Epiperipatus > Epiperipatus broadwayi. The sequence continues at coordinate 6,289,111 of JAQFVV010012441.1, read as the reverse complement.
ATAGAAAGAATAATTATTTAAAATATGAGGCAAAATATGAAAGAATAGAAATTGTTTAAATATTAATAAAATTATGCTATACTGGTGATCAAATAATTTTGCCTAAGATTCATAATGATTTTAGTGATACTGCAGAAAAATGGTATAAAAATATAATAGAAATTATGCCTATATATATATAACAAAGTAAAATGTCCGCTAATATTAATAATACAATAACGAAACTTAAATATATTCCAAATAATGGTAAACAACTTATAAAATAATATAAATAAAAACTCATACAAAAATATTTTCGATTATATTCATAATCATTATCAACTCAACTCAAATTTCAAAATGGAATCATCTATTACCAACCGGAAATACATGTCGATTTAAATATCCCACAATTCATTAATCTTAACATTTGCTGACTGTCTATTTATTATCCTATTTTTATACCTATTAATAAAAATTGCCTCTTTAATTTTTCTATTTTCATTATCTCTCTCTTGACCTAAAATTTTTATCTTTTGTATATCAAAATCAAATTTAAAATTACAATTCCTATCATGATTATAAAAAAACAGATTCAGTATATAACTTCACTTCATTATTACTATCACTATATATCTGTACATTTTTTAAAACTTTTTTATATGACAATTTATGCTCTTTAATTCTTTTCTCCATATTACATCTAGATTCCCCCACATATTATAAGTTATATCCACAAAAAAATTCTATAAATTACATTACTCACATTATTTTTTTCTAACTTATCTTTTGAATTATTAATCATACTATTTAAATTAATCTATCCATAAAATGAAACATTATATATTCTATCATAAACTTTTTTCATAAATTTTACTTGATTATTATTATAAAAAGGCAAAGAAATCCACTTCTTACTCTCAATTTCTTTATCACCAACATTTCTATTAATTTTCTTATTAAATCGACAAATCACCTGATAAATTTCTTTTATATTATAACCACACTTAATAATTCACTCACATAATTTTCAATATTTTTTTTTATCACATAAATATTTACACAAAATATTATTTCTATGTAAAAAAAGACCTAAAACTGTTCATTTTATAATTATGTGGCACTTTAGATAAATATGGAATTCATCCTCTCATTTCAATAGGTTTAATAAACAATTTATAGTCAATCATATTATTGTTCGTTGAAATCATCAAATCTGAAAATTTAATACTATTATTATATTATTTCTCCATAGTTCATTTAAGACTTTTAATTTATTATATTTATCAAAAATTTTATCAATCGTTTCTGAGGTAGCACATACAAAAACATCATCCACATATCTCAGATATATCTTAATATTTCCCATAAATATAAATGGAAAAATTAAATTTTGAATTGATTGATAAATATAACGTTGATTCATAAACAATGAAATTTATTAATATTTTATTAAAGGCAAAGAATAAAGGAATAAATGATAATGTGTATTATTCATTATATCATTCAAATGCTATTTCTCCATGTGTATTTGATAATATAAAATTACATAAGGAAGCTTATCCACTTAGAATAATTTTGGATTTTGGAGGATCTTTTATGCATAAAACTAGTAACTATATAGCTAAAATTTTATAGATATATTTGGATTTGGAAAATATTCTGTAATGTCATCATTTGATTTTGTTGAAAAAATTAAAGATTTAAATTTGGACTGTGATGATGTTTTAGTATCATTGGATATTTCTGAGATGTATGGATGTATTGATAGAATTGATTCAATTAAGATAATTCATCAAGCTTCATTGGAGAAAAAAGTTGATAATCAATTAATATGTTTTGTGATGAAGACTTTAAATTTTATTGAACAAAATATTATGGCATCATTTAATGGTAAATTTTTATAAAATGAGTAAAGGATTAGCCAATGGGATTACCAATGGTGTTTCATCTTCGTATGAAGAAAAGATTGTAAACAAATTTATATATATGGGAAATATTAAGATATATATGAAATATGTGTATGATGTTTTTGTATGTGCTTCTTCAGAAATAATTGATAAAATTTTTGATGAATATAATAAATTAAAAGTTCTTAAATGGACTATGGAGAAAGAATATTTCAGATTTGATTATTTCAAGGCACAATAATATGATTGACTATAAATTGTTTATTAAACCTATTGAAATGAGAGGATATATTCCATATTTATCTAAAGTGCCACATAATTATAAAATGACTGGTTTTATGTCTTTTTACATAGAAATAATAATTTGTGTAAATATGCATGTGATAAAAAGAAAAATATTGAAAATTATGTGAGTGAATTATTAAGTGTGGGTTATAATATAAAAGAAATTTATCAGGTGATTTGTCGATTTAATAAGAAAATTAATAGAAATGTTGGTGATAAAGAAATTGAGAGTAAGAAGTGGATTTCTCTGCCTTTTTATAATAATAATCAAGTAAAATTTATGAAAAAAGTTTATGATAGAATATATAATGTTTCATTTTATGGATAGAGTAATTTAAATAGTATGATTAATAATTCAAAAGATAAGTTAGAAAAAAATAATGTGAGTAATGTAATTTATAGAATTTTTTTGTGGATATAACTAATAATATGTGGGGGAATCTAGATGTAAAATGGAGAAAAGAATTAAAGAGCATAAATTGTCATATAAAAAAGTTTTAAAAAATGTACAGATATATAGTGATAGTAATAATGAAGTGAAGTTATATACTGAATCTGTTTTTTATAATCATGATAGGAATTGTAATTTTAAATTTGATTTTGATATACAAAAGATAAAAATTTTAGGTCAAGAGAGAGATAACGAAAATAGAAAAATTAAAGAGGCAGTTTTTATTAATAGGTATAAAAAATAGGATAATAAATAGACAGTCAGCAAATGTTAGGATTAATGAATTGTGGAATATTTAAATTAACATGTGTTTCTGGTTGGTAATAGATGATTTCATTTTGAAATTTGAGTTGATAATGATTATGAATATAATCAAAAATATTTCTCTATGAGTTTTTATTTATATTATTTTATAAGTTGTTTACCGTTATTTGGAATATCATCATCATCATCATCAACCATTATCAATCCACTGCAGGATGAAGGTCTCTCCAAGTTTAATCCATCTTCTCCGATCTTTAGCTTCTCTTCTCCACAACACTCCTGCACATTTTCTTATTTCATCCATCCATCTCACATGTGGTCTATTTCTGGGTCTTTTACAATCTCTTGGAATACAGTTTAAAATTTCAATTGTCCATCTATTATCATCTCTTCTAGCAATATGTCCAGCCCAACTCCATTTCAATCTTTTAATTTTTTCAATAAGGTCAGTAACACCTGTTTGTTGTCTTACCCATACATTGCGTTTTCGATCTCTTCTTGTTACTCCCAACATACATCTCTCCATACTCCTTTGACTGGTCTGAAGTCTCTGTATTGCTCTTCTATTAAGTGTCCAAGTCTCAGATCCATAAGTAAGAACTGGTAAAACACATTTGTTAAAAAACCATCCTTTTCAAACACATAGGCATATTTCCTTTTAGTATCAAGTTATTTCTACCAAAAGCACTCCAACCAAGTTTAATTCTATGATTAATTTCCTCCATTATGTTTCCATCTGTATTAATAATCTGACCAAGGTATTTGTAACTGTTAACTTCTTCTAATTCTTCATAATCAATTTTTATTTTCATATTTTGAGCAAATCGATTAAACATTACTTTAGTCTTTTTAACATTTATCTTTAGTCCTACTTTTCTACTTTCATCTGCTAACTCCTGCAACATTTCCTGCAGCTCTGAAGCATTATTTGCAAAAACAACTACATCATCTGCAAAATCTAAATGACTTAAATACTCTCCATTTACTTTCACTCCTTTAGTTTCCCATTTTAATCCACAAAATACTTCTTGCAGCACTGCTGTAAAGAGTTTTGGAGATATGGAGTCACCTTGTCTTACACCTTTCTCAATGTTGATTTTTCCAGTATCATTATGTAATCTAATTATTGCTGTTGCATTTTTATAAATATTCTTTAAAATATGACAATATCCTGGATCTATACCTTGATGATCCAATGCTTCTAATCACTGAAGAAATGTGTATAGAATCGAATGCCTTTTCATAATCTACAAATCCAAAACATAATGACAACTCATATTCGTTTGTCCTTTCTATGACTTCTCTCAATACCTGGATATGATCTATTGTACTAAAACCACTTTTAAATCCAGCTTGTTCTCTTGGTTGGTGGAAATCCAAAGTTCTCTGCAGACGAGTTGTAATTATCTTGGTAAAAATTTTATATAAAACTGATAAAAGGCTGATAGGTCTGTAATTTCTAATATCTTCTTTATCACCTTTTTAAAATATTAATATTATTACTGCATTCTTCCAATCTTCTGGTACATCTTTATCATTTAGACATTTGGTATATAATTTTGCTAAAATTGTTTCTATTTCTTCACCTGCTACTTTTAATATATGAATTATAATTCCATCATTTCCTGGAGCCTTTCCTTTCTTCATACTCTTAATTGCATGTCTCACTTCTTCATTTAAAATTCTGGGCAATTCGGAAGATGTAATAGATATAGGAGGTATTTGTTCTTTATTACTATATAATTCTTGATAAAAATCTTCTACCAATTTCATGATGGCATCTCTCTTTTTAGTAATAATTCCATCTTTTTTTCTTATTGCAGACATAAATTTCCTACCAATACCAAAATGTTGTTTAACATTTTTGAGAATTTTATTTTCTTCTACAGCTTTCCTTGCTATTTCACAGTTATACTTTCTTATATCATTTTCAACTCTTTTCCGTACCATTTTACAAAATTCGAGATATTCAATTCTTTTTAATACATCATTTTTGTATATCTTCATATTCCTTCTTTTCTTCATAAATTCTCTAGTCTCAGTAGAAATTTTATTAGTCAATTGCTGCTTTTTTCTACCAGCTATGTTTGTTGCAGTTTTTAAAAGTGTATCAGTTATTTTCATATTAATTTCATTCAAATCTGAAACATGTTCAAAATCTCCTAACACTTGAAACCTATTTGTAAGTTCTAATTTAAATTCATTAGAATGTTTCTGAAGATTAGGAATATCAACTGTAAATATTGTTTTTCTTAATAATTTTTGTCTCTCTAGTTTTACATTAACATGTAACTTACACCTTACTAATCGATGATCACTTCCTGTGTTAAATTTATTAAGAACATTACAATCTTGAAATATGTATTTTCTGTTAGTCAAAATATAATCCAATTCTGCTGTACCTTCATTTGGATGCTTCCATGTCCATTTCCTTTTAATATTTTTCTCAAAAAATGAATTCATAATATAAAGTTTTTCTTTTTCTGCAAACTCCACAAGTCTATGTCCTCTCTCATTTCTATTACCATAACCAAAATTACCTACAGCAATTTCATCTTTCATTTGTCTACCAATTTTAGCATTAAAGTCTCCCATAACAATTTTAAAATGTTGTTTACTCTGATCAAAAGCCTTTTGTACATCCATATAAAAATCTTCTACTACTTCATCACTATGAGAACTTGTTGGGGCATAAACCTGAATTATCTGCATTTGGTATCTGCTATTAAGTTGTGTAACTAATCTTGCCACTCTGTCCGATACACCATCAATCTCCACAATATTGTTCTTCCACTTTTTATTTATAATGAATCCTACTCCACTTGTATTTCCAATATGTGTGCCTTTATAATAGAGTATATGTCCACTTTTTAAATCAATTGTTTCTTCTCCTTTTCTTCTAACTTCACAAAGTCCAATAATGTCCCATTTAATATAAGACAGTTCTTCTTCTAATTCTTGCAATCTTCCTTCACTTGAAAGTGATCTGCAGTTGTAAGTACCTAAATAAAAAGTCGTCATCAAATGGCAGCCTGGGTCCGCAATCAGGGGATTCTTAGCACCCTCTGCCTTCGGCCACCAACCGCTGCCTTGGTTGGTGACTTTACAGCTTCCTGGGAATAAGGGCCATGCTTTATTTTTGTCTGTCATAATTGTATATATGTATTGGAAAAATATTTATCATTTTCACAAACATTCATTTTGCCTTATCAGGCACTGAGAAGAAAGACCATGGTGTTTCTTGATCTTAAACTCAGAGGCAAAAAGCCAATAAACTCACCACGCTGGCTAATGCGTGTTGGTGAGCAGCCCATCCATGTTTGTATACTATATGAATAATCACATAGTAATAACAGCTGCAACGACAAGAACGTATGGAGTGGACATTAGGAATTTGCCCTGCTCGGTTCCTTTAAGGCCTCCAAGAGGAATCAAAGGGTCTCCTTTCAGTTAATAGCAAACTCCTTTCTGCAGCCATTTGGAATATATTTAAGTTTATATATACATATATGTAACACAATAGTATAAAAAATGTCTGCTAATAAAAATATTGTAATAGAATGTAATTAAATTTGAAACAATTTTTATTAATCATTATACAAATATGATAATAAACAGACAATCAGCGAATATTAAAATTAGTGAATTACAGGATATGTATATAAACTTGTGCTCTCCAGTTGATGTTGTTTTATTCTGTTTTGAAAGTAAGTCAGTTTAGTGGGAAATGGTTACGAATATAAGTGAAAGAATTACTATTCATTAAAGTTTATATTGGAATTTATTTTGCTATTTATTGTTATTTGGAATTTTATTACATATAAGGGACTTGAACTCAGACTTTCAAACTTTCCACAACTATGCAATTCATCTTATACACACGACCACATACAAATGAAAAAGATAAATGATATCCAGTATATGCATTTCATGCTGAACCAGCACTCATCAGTGGGCCAGATCACCATTTCCAACACACATATAAAATCACTGCTCAGTTTACATTAAGATAGCAAACTTTTAAACTTTAATTCACAAGTTTTAATTTTCTCCACTCTACAAATCTTTAGCCAACCATATCATTGAAAATCTGAGGATGAAATGCTCTAAGCCCTTGATGAAGTCAATATTATGTCATACCCATGTTGACCTTAAGTCAATCTGACCCTTCAAACCTAGGACCCTAATATATCCATTTAATTATACAGATAAAGAATGGGAAGAAAACACGCTGAATACAGATGAGGGATAGGCAGAATAAAGATTGAATATTCTGCCTGTTTTCTGCCCAACTGTCATCAGTATAATTAAATGGACATATTGAAGTCCTATGTGTGAGGGTTCCAATTGACTGAAAGTCAACATGGGTATGATAGTAATATTGGCATCATCAAGGACTTTGAGAACTTCATTCTCAGACTTTCAATGATATGGAAAAGATTGAAGCTTATCCATTAAACCACTAAACATCACATGATCACCATCTCTACACTAACACAAAATTGTTGTAAACAAAGGCAAAACTCTCCATACAGTAGTGCCACCCTGTGCCAAACAGAGTAATCAATGGATGCCAGAAGGCTTGTGCATAAAATCCATATCTAGTGCCTGCTCATCCAATATCCCCAGACTAGTTTCTGACTTGTGGCCATCATCAGTGGGAGCCTTGGATCTGAGAGCACTGCACCTAGATCTTAGGATCTAATGCAACCCTCCAGCAGCCATCTTTTAACTATATGCTACAAAACTATGAGAGAGAAATGGAAAACACAATAATATTTTCAATCTAAGCTCAATAGCTTATATAATCATGGATCTGAACTCAATTCAGCATCCATACATTTTGTAGTAGAGTTAAAAGTGGCTGCTGGAGGGTTGCATTAGATCCTATGATCTAGGTGCAGTGCTCTCTGATCCAAGGCTCCTTTCTGATGATGGCCACAAGCCAGAAACTAGTCTGGGGATATTGGATGAGTAGGCACTAGATAGGGATTTTATGCACAAGCCTTCTGGCATCTATTGATTACTCTGTTTGGCACAAGGTGGTACTACTCTATGGAGAGTTTTGCCTTTGTCTTATCCATTAAAGTTTGAAGATTTTCTTTCTTATTACAAACTGAGCACTGATTGTATATATGTGTTGGAAATAGTGATTTGGACCAACTGATGAGTGCTTGTTCAGCCCAAAATATGTATATTGGAGATCATTTATCTTTTTCACATTATGTGTTCATGGTATCAGTTGTATAGATGGATTGGACAGCTATGGGGAGTTTGAAAGTCTGAGTTCAAGTTTTTTATAATTAAATTATGTCTAGTATAGACAATATACATATAATTAAATATTATATATATATATATTAACGGTCAAGGAAATAGGTTTGGACTTTTACCATATCTGCTGTACAGGGTGCCACTAGAATATTTATAATGTATGGAGATTCACATTGTTAAAGATCCAACTTTTATTTTATTGACTGTTAGCCAATGCCACTAGCTCAAGGAGTAGCTGAGATTTACAATAAATTATTAAACATTTTAATATTAAAAAAATAGTAAAATATGCCACTGCCAGTAATACACACAAAAAACATTTACTGACACACATATATGTATATTTAAAATTGAGGAATAAATTGATCTTGTTTAGATTTTAAATTAAAATTATTATTTTATACTCTAGTTAAAAGTCTGCACAGATGGATAGTTTATAAAAGTTTGTCTTATAATGTTGAGTATAGATAGGCTACATAGAATACTCAGTTAAAAACTTTTCAAAAACAATCATTCAATATCAAACCAAGGGTTCATCACCAAACCAATGATTGCTTCCTTATATACAGATGTAACCAATGAAGATGCTTGCATAAAATCACACTGACAGGTATGTGTGTCAGCAGTGTGATATTATATAAAGAGAAATGATCCTTGCCCAGTACAAGAATATGTGTCTGTCTAGCAAAGGAAATCATTTGGAATATATATATATATATTAAGGTTTGCTATTATTGAGATATAGATCTTTAAACAGAGGGCGTTACTGGATATTTGTAATTGTATAATGGTTTGTATATTTTCTATAATTATTTCAGTTAGTGTTAACAGTAACTTTCTTTTCATATATATATATATATATATATATATATATATATTATATTAACAGTAACTTTCTTTTCATATATATATATATATATATAAGATGCATTATAATGGTGAATTGCAGTCTTGTCCATCTTTCTATTAACACCCAGAGTGAAAAGGAAAACAATGATATGGAAAAATGCATCCATACCCATTATAACATGATGATTACACCTTTGGGTCATGCATTCATTTGGGCATGATTGCCCTGTATGCTAACATGCCTCATATTACATTGATATAAACACCCATATAACTCTCCACCAGCATTGACCCAACTATGAAACAAATAGCCTGAAATGAAACTCCTTTAAAATAAACATAAACTATTTTAAATATAAAGTTATTAATTGAATTGCTTAGGAAAAATTTACAATAAAGTAAACCCATTGACACTCATCATAAGGTGCTGCAATGACAACAATAACTTAGAAGCTATATGGATAAATACGTTTAGACATTCAGCATGAGGTGTCATATTTAGTGATATATATGAAATGGCTGTGCACGTACAGGCATATTTATTTTACGCATATGAAAATCTTAAAAATATAACTAACATAAACATTAATGATTCTATGCAGCCATCTACACCCAACTTAAATTTAATACATTTTAAAAATTTAGTTAATAAATACAAAAATAAATAAAAATGAAAAATAGAAATGATTAGCAAACATAATTGATTTTAAAATCTTTAAGTCAGATAGAGTTCATACTTATTAATGAGGTTTTAACTAATTGCAAGTTTGTAAAAGTTCCTATTAGATAAAGGAGTTCATACTTTCTATGAGAGGTCTGAAGTCTGTCTTACCCATGATGCATCACACTCATTCAACCGAAGTCCATTTAATGTTTCTGAGAAGACCGATCAGTTGTTTGCTGCCATTCATAGTTTGGAGGCTTCCTCAGCTGGTATATAACAGGAAATTAAATCTATTGCAGACTTCTACATCATGGAGTCTGCAATACAGCCACAGTTCATATGTAGATTAATAGTCAGATTTTTTTAACAATTGTTATTATTTTACATTTTATACTTTTTATAGCCTCTTATCAGAAATACTACAGATTGAACTAACATGATGTCACTAATCCTAATGTCCAGATGTTTTACATATTGGTACATGCACTTGTTGCTGCTTCAGACCAGGAAACAATCTTTAATTTTTATCTATATCTCCTATCTGACCTTTTAATTATTTAAGTGCCCCAAGGGCTAGTTTGCTTTAAAACAATCATTTCCATTTACTAAGATTAAATATGATAGAAATTAACATTTATTACTATTTTCAAAATTATTAATTTTTATCTTTAGATCTTTATTTATTTATTTTTTTTACCAAAAAGTACTTTTAAATACTTTTTTTTTTCTTAAAATGGTTTTAAAGTTTTTCCATCTGTGCGATCTATATATGTTAAACACAACTCTTAATTTTCATTTAGTTTTTAATAAAACACTTTTTATTTGCGATCTTTTTTTTCTTTAGATATTAATTTTACAGTAATTTAATGGCATATGTATAACGTTACAAAATATATATATATATATATTACAATTGAAATAATAAATTTACCGGTTTACAAACTATTATTATAATAGTTTGCAAACTGTTAACTTTGTTATTTCATTTCAATTATAATTACAACTTTGTTTTAATTAAGACATTATATATATATGTCATATTATTATTACTATTTGTGGGATATTCCATGTAGTGAAAAAGCTAAATGCTGACGTTTCAGTACAATATCAAGTACCTTCCTCAGAGCATCCTCTTTCTCAAATCATAAGAATGCATGTGAGATTTAAAATCGTTTTTATCATTTTCTTTCTCCTCATATTTAAATTCTATTGGTTGAGAAGTTTTAAAATTTATTTTCTCTTCCAATAGTTTCTTCCAAATGTTGTTAATCTTCTTTAACTCACACCTTTCATTTATGCTCTTGGGCCTTTTAAAAATCTCTATAGCTTCTCTTAGCAATCTCTGGTCATATTGTTTAATTTTTGCTAAAATATTTGTTTTTTCAAAATTGATATCATGATTTGTTAATTTAATATGAGAATAAATAGCTGATGAATTGGATTTTTCTCTCACTGCCAGAATGTGTTCTTCCTTTCTAATATTTATTCTATGATTAGTCTGTCCTATATATGTATGTGGACAGATCCTACATGGAATTTCATACACACCATGTCACTCCAAAGCAATTTTAACTTTAGGAAGAGGAAATATTTCACTAATTTTTTTATAAGTAGTGTAAATTGTGTGAATATTATTATTCTTTAAAATGTTACCAATTCTATCAGTTACTCCTTTAATATATGGCAAAATTGTCTTAATTTTTGATGTATCAAAATCTTTTTTCTTTTGGTATGTATAAGCCCTATTAATAATTTTGTAATTAAAACCATTATGAAGAAGCATTTTATTAGTAGCAAAAAGGTCCCGGTGAAAATGGCTATCATCAGAAAGTCTCTTTGTTCTATCCAATAATGTCTTTGCCACTGAAAATAGTTGTGCAGGATTGTGATGAGAGGAAAAATGCAGATATCTCCCAGTGTGTGTTGGTTTTTTATATATACCATGGGATAAAGAACCATCTTCCCTTCTTTCAATCAAAACATCTAAAAAAGGTAATTGATTATTATTTTCTATTTCCATGGTAAATTTAATATTGTTGTGAAGAGAGTTTAAAAAATTAAAAAAGTCATCAAGAGCATGCTTACCATGAGGCCAAATAACAAAGGTATCATCAACATACCTCAGCCATATAGATGGTTTTTTAACTGCTAAAGTCAAAATTTTATTTTCCAAATCCTCCATAAAAATAGAAGCTAATGCTGGAGAAATTGGTGAACCCATAGCTAGACCTGATGTTTGTTTATACATCTGCCCATCAAAAACAAAATATGTATTCGATAAGCAGTGTTCAATCAAAACCACAGCAAAATTAGGCAACTGAATATTTTTTAAAACTTGAATCGCTTCATTTACAGGTACACTAGTAAAAAGTGAAACAATGTCAAAACTTACCAAAATATCATTCTTAGTCAATTTAATATCCCGGATAAGCTCAAGAAAATGATTAGCATCTTTAACATATGATGACATCATTGTTAAATGCGGCTGTAAAAAAGAAGTCAAAAACGAGCTAGTGTCTGTGTAGGTGAACCAACTGCACTTACAATCGGTCTCAATGGAATATCTGGCTTGTGAACTTTTGGTAATCCATATAATTTTGGATAAAAAGAAGATTTTTCCCTCAGAGTAAGCTGTATCTTTGTTTCTAAATCTAGATCAGTAGACATTATTGGATAGAACAAAGAGACTTTCTGATGATAGCCATTTTCACCGGGACCTTTTTGCTACTAATAAAATGATTCTTCATAATGGTTTTAATTACAAAATTATTAATAGGTCTTATACATATCAAAAGAAAAAAGATTTTGATACATCAAAAATTAAGACAATTTTGCCATATATTAAAGGAGTAACTGATAGAATTGATAACATTTTAAATAATAATAATATTCACACAATTTACACTACTTATAAAAAAATTAGTGAAATATTTCCTCTTCCTAAAGATAAAATTGCTTTGGAGTGTCATGGTGTGTATGAAATTCCATGTAGGGTCTGTCCACATACATATATAGGACCGACTAATCGTAGAATAAATATGAGAAAGGAAAAACACATTCTGGCAGTGAGAGAAAAATCCAATTCATCAGCTATTTATTCTCATATTAAATTAACAAATCATGATATCAATTTTGAAAAAACAAATATTTTAGCAAAAATTGAACAATATGACCAGAGATTGCTAAGAGAAGCTATAGAGATTTTTAAAAGGCCCAAGAGCATAAATGAAAGGTGTGAGTTAAAGAAGATTAACAACATTTGGAAGAAACTATTGGAAGAGAAAATAAATTTTAAAACTTCTCAACCAATAGAATTTAAATATGAGGAGAAAGAAAATGATAAAAACGATTTTAAATCTCACATGCATTCTTATGATTTGAGAAAGAGGACGCTCTGAGGAAGGTACTTGATATTGTACTGAAACGTCAGCATTTAGCTTTTTCACTACATGGAATATCCCACAAATAGTAATAATAATATGACATCTTTTATCCATGAAAACATTAGAATTAATATATATATATATATATAGTAACCTTATGGTTGAGCTCAATGCTTGTCAAGCCTTATTTATGTGGTCAAGTAAGTAAAATTTTAAATTTTAATTGACAACAATTGAAATATATTAAATCAGTATATTATTTCAGTGATTTGTTATTGTAGTTGCCAAATTTTATTATAAAATTTGATAAATATTATCAATAAATCTCCTGAGAGTGATAAAGGCTTAGACTGTTCAAGATATGACAAGCCCTCTGGCAAGATGTCTATGAGATTCTAATGTGCACTCTGCCAGATGAACTAATTTTAATAATATTAAAATAATAATTTATTAGTGTTCTTATTAATTTATAAGTATAGAAACATTTGACATTTTGTTATTATTAAATAAAATCATAAATATTCTAAATTAATCCCTAAGCATATTTTTATTGTGATTTAAAATAATTTTGAACAGCTTGTTTAGTTAATACTAATATAATAGAGTTGGAGAAGTATTAATTATATGCACATTCCAAGCTTTAATTGGTCTATTTATTTATTTTTTGTACAATTCATTCTGATAAAAGTATAAATAAGCTAACATATATTGGAGAAGGGGTGGTCATTAAAAGAACAAGAGAAAAGATAACAACATCTAAACTATAACAAAATTTAAAACTAAGAAGAAACTGAAAATAAATAACACTGGGTTTGAATTTGAACTGAATTTAAAGAATAAGTAATTGTACTTTGACTGATAAATATGGAGTAGAAAACTCCACTTCCTTGCATGCATTGACCAACTAACAATCACCAGAATTTCATATTGGAAAAATAAAAGAGAACCATTTTGGAAAACAAATACTTTGTTCAAAGAGACTTCAGATTAAGATCCGGACAAGATATCATGAGCATAAAATTTTATTTTACACATAACTACAATCTTAGGTATTACACTGATTATAAACCTTTAAAGATTAACAATGATTTGTTTGGAATGGCAAGGAAAAAAAGAAATATTCTGTGCATTTGTTTATAAAATACATTTTTTGTCCTGATACCAAATGTAAATGGGAAACAAATTAAAGGGTAATCAGAAGAAAAATTTCTCAATTTAAATTTAAAAAATGAAGTCTACTCTAAAGAATATTAATATTTACATATATTATAAGACATGAATTTAATTTTGAAAAGTAGATAGCAACTTTTTAATTACTATTGTGGAAGCTGGAGTTAACACTAGTTTAAAATATTAATAACAAGATTTTAAAATATTTTAAAATGTGGGAATCATTGTTAATTATTCCAATGTATTACCATGGATGGAAAAATTAATAACAATTCTTTTGAGAATTTTTTTTTTTTGCTGCTTAAGTTGGATATATTATTTAAGCTATAGCCTTGTTTAAAAAAATGAATCCAAAATCCCAAAGAAAAACATTTATGAGCATTATTGTAAAGTTGTTTTATTTGTCAAGAACGCTTAAATGTTTTATTTACTTTACCATGATAAAATATGAAGAATATGGATGCATCATCTCATAAAATAGTTTGCTAGCCAACAATAATATCGATTTCCCTTGGCAGTCAGCTTATAGTGAAGGAATTTAAATTATGGACTATGGAAATAAAATGAACTATAATAATAATAATATTTTTTGTTCAAGTTCATTATTATTTTATATTATTTTTTATATACTATTAAGATATATATATTTCTTTTTTCCCTCTAGCTATGGTATAAATGTGCACTGGAAAATACTGATCTCTTCAGATTTTTTTTTAAATTAATAAACCAATATTGTTATTTCAGTGTTTTAAATAAATTATGTTAATAAATAACACTACTCATAGCCATAAAAATGCAATCTCAAGAAGCAACACTAACACACCATTTCTAATGTAAACAGTCACATTAGCTGCATTAATAACTATTTATAGTTATATTACACTGAAATATATATATATGTAATATACAAATCAATATATATATATCAAAATACAGTACAATTTATATAAATTATATTCTTTTAGAAGTACTTTCGACTATACACTTTGTAGTCTTTATCAACTATATAACGTTGAATAGAATCAGACTAAAGACATCTTTCAAAATAACCATTTATATAAGTGGTGTTAACATTAAATTGTAAACATGCTTTTTTATTGGAATCTCACTAATCACTATTTGCTAATAAAAGTAATTTAATCCAATTTTACAATATCGACTTGAATGACCTTCATAAATAATAATATAATGTTGATATTAACAACAGGCTAATGCGTACATTCGAACATTGCACATTTCAGTTTATTAGAAAAGCAGCTGATTTAATAGCTAAAGATTACTTGAATTAATTCCCATCTGAAAAAAATAACTTTCTATAGTAAATAAACTGTAAGTTTCTGCTGAACAGCACAACATCACTTGCTTTTCTAAATGGTAAATCATGGGATTGCTTTTTAATTCTTTATTTATATATATTCTCAAAAAGTTTTCAAAATGACAAAGTTGCAAATAAATTTTGCACACTGTATGTGTATATATATATCATTAAAAACCAGTCAACGTGAAAACAATTCCAATATAAATAACAATCAACAATCTCAAACTGTTGTCAATGCAATCCCCTTTTAACAATAAAGTTGGTATCCTACATTTATTTATGGTCCAGTGTATTTATATAGACACTAAAGATTGAAAGTTGACTAAATAGAAGTTTAAATAAACCTCTTTAAGCTGGTAAAATAATCTGTTCTGAATGCAGACTAATAACAACAATTTAAGATTGTTAATTGTTATTAATACTGGAATTGTCTAAATGTACATGTTTTAATGATTACTTACAAACCCATTTAACCTTGAGCATTATTACACTTATATATATATATAAATTAATGGTAAATACAATATTATAGTTTAAATTTTTTTGTAGCGCTTTCGATTACATGGTAATCCTCATCAGCTTTAACTGAATTTCAAATTTTTTAAAACTTAATGTTACGTATATTTCCATGTTATGGATATTTCTTATGAATTTGTTGATAAAATTTAAAAAAATTATATATATATATATAATGATAATGATATGTTGGCTTCATTAGATGTAACAGAATTATATGGATCAATTGATCATCTTGAATCTATAAATTTAATTGAAATTGACCTAATTAATATGTCTGTAAATAAACATTTAATAAATTTTATTATTGAATCACTAAAAATTGTAAGTGATAATATTATTGCACCATATAATGTTAGGTTTTATAAAATGGGTAAAGGATGGCCAATGGGATTACCTATGGTAGCAAAAATTTGTAATTTTACTTAGTCAAGATATGAAGATATTATATTTAATTCTTATAATTTTGAAGATATTAAAATTTATACTAGATATGTTGATGATGTTTTTGTTTGTGGTCCTAAAGACATTATTGAGGTTCTTTTATATAATCTGAATAATTTAAACAATTCAAAATAGATTATTGAGAATGAACAAAATGGAAAAATATTTTTTTTGGATTTACAAATATTTAGAGATGCTACTGATTTAAATTATAAATTAATTTTCAAACCTATAGGTGAAAGAGGTGTTCCAATGATGCATAAAATGGCAAGTCTGAAATCATTATTGCATCTCATTGATAAATTATGTAAATATAAAAGTGATAAAATTTTAAATATTGAACTCTTTGCTAATGAACTTTTAAAGGTTGGTTATGATAAAAACCAAATTTTGCGTACAGTAAATTCATTTAATAATAAGAAGAGTGTTTGCAGTCTTACTTTAGATAATAAAAAATGGATATCTATGTCGTTTATAAATAACATGCAATCTAAATTAATTAAGAATGTATTTAAAGAAAAGTATAATATTTCATTTTGTGTTCCTCTGAATCTTAATCGATTGAGTAATAATTCTAAGAGTATAATTCTTATATTGCAAAGAAGTAATATAATTTATCAGATTTCATGTGGATGTCAGAAATTATATATTGGTGAATCGAGATGTTCTGTGGAGAAAAGATTGAAGGAGCATTAATTATTATATAATCGAATTAGAAATAATGCAAATAGTCAATTTAATACAGCTTCAGTATTCTTTGACCACGAAAAGACTTGTAATTATAGATTTACATTTAATAATAGTGAAATAAAAATATTAATGGAAGAAAGAAATCATAAAAAGAGAAAAAGTAAAGAGGCAATTTTGATTGATAAATAAAAGAATGATGTTATTAATAGGCAAGTTGCAAATACAGCCATACACAGCTTATGGAAATATACATAACATTAAGTTTAAAAAAATTTGAAATTCAGTTAAAGCTGACAAGGATTACCATGTAATTGAAAGTGCTACAAAAGAATTTAAACTATAATATTGTATTTACCATTAATTTTTATATATATATAATATTTTATAACAGGTATTGTATTTTACATTTATATATACACCTGGGTCTCATTTTATGCGGATTATTTTAATGCAATTTTGAAGTTATGTGATTCATGTTTCTTCTTAATATTTTTCATATTTCACTATATTTATTAGATATCAAGAAATTTAAATTATTAATAACTTATTGTGACTTGAAATACTTTTTTTCTTCAAAAATATATCGTTATATTAGCAGCTAACATGAATATGGCCTGAAGCTGTATATAGAATAAATAACCTACTTATACTAATGAGCAAATAATAATAATAGATTTATACTTAAATATAAAAATATCGCACTAAATATTCAAAAATTTTAAACTTTTAAAACATATTTAGTTAGGTGTAACAGAAATAAATAATGTAGATTTTTAAAATAAATAACGAAGATTTTATTGATTTTATAAACTGAAAATAATATTTCTAATGATAAGGTATAATCTTTTTGTTTTAATTGCAATCTCATTTTTTAAATATAGAAACAAAATGTGAACATTTAAAATTTATTTCAGCAGTAAAAATTAGTTGTCAACAAACCATTAACACAGCACAAGACTAAAATTGTCTCGAGTTGTGTAAATGGGATGGAGCAGAATCAGGTAAAACTTAGAGTGGGGAATGGAAAATAAAGTGGCTAACAAGTGTCTCTGGGCATAATTGCTGAGAAATTCTTGACTTTGTTCAAGGAGAAGCTACATCACATCACATCAACAAATTTGATTTCTTACCAGTTTACAAACGAACTGCATATCGTCAAAAAATACATATGAAAAAATGTCAAATTGAATACTGTAGTTAATAAAAAAAAAAAGTAAAAAAAGTTTGTCTTGTACCAATTTTTTTCAAATATTTGATATTTTTTATTAGTCATACTTTATTTTCTTATTTTTTTAATGTGAATTTTAAAGTAATTTTTCCTTGTTGCTTTGCTTTTATGCGAATTCTGAAAATTACAGACCCTATCTCCCATTTTTAAGGTAAGTTAAGTCTATTCTTGTGCGATTTTTTTTAATGCAGGTTTTCTGTGGAACCTATCTACTGCATAAAACGAGACCCAGGTGTGTATATATATATATCATATGACTTAACTTGATAAGCTTGTATTTTATAAAATAAAATGAGTATGATAATAGCTCTAATCAAACTTTCTCAATAAATGCCACAAGAGAAAACATTAAAATCTCTACATAGAAATTGTCCCCATGCACAAACTGGTTTCAAGCTATTGACTATCCTCAGTGAAGCTGTAGGATATTTATTGATGAAGCTTGTTTATTTTATAAAATACATACTTATCAAGTTAAGTCACAGGATGTATGACTTGTTACTATTATAGTTTTGCTTTTAAGTCTGAAGTAATGTTATATTGCTAAGGCTATTAATATAGGGTGTGGCTGAAGAATTTTCAGACCCAAATAGCTATTTAAGTCAGATAACTGGATTTGAAGACATATAGATGTCTGAAAATTTCAGATTTTCTACGTAAATACCAGATTAGTGCTGGCTTTGAGTTGTTATTTGGGATTTAGTGTCTGAAATATCCTAGCCAGTAGCTTGAAACCAATTTGGAGATGGGGATATTTCTAGATAGAGATTTTAAATGTTTTTTTCTGGTGACATTTATCGAGAAAACTTGGTTGGAGCTATTAGCACACTCATTATTATATATATGTACACACGCCCTTGTATATATATAAATACTAATTTCTAAAGATGGCGTTGTGTTGCAATTTAAATTATTTATACTATAATATACAAATATCAATAATTAGTTATTTTTGATGCAGTAAGTGAAAATCCTGGCATATAAAATATATAGAAAGGTATTAATTTTTTTCTGAATGTATCTCCAACCTGATTGCAGTGACAAAGGCCTTTAAAATCCTCTAACATCATATCTTGTTCATTAAATGTTACTACGGCGATTTATTAAATTTACTTTAAAGCTTGTTCTCTGATCTTCTGCGTATATTAAGAAGATTTCAATCTTTATAACTTCTTATCATCAACAGGAATAAAGTTTTTTTTAAAAAATAAAAAATAAAAAATCTGTAAGGCAAAATAAAAGATTCGTTTTAAATTGAAGAATTAGCTCAGAAAGATAGAAAAAGTTTATTAATTAAATTAAAGCATCGATATGTATAAAAGAAAAAAAAAGTAGAACGTTTTATAAGTATTGTAAATATATATATTATGTACTATATATTCACTATTTAATAGTTTTCATGATGCACTTTTTCTACTATGGGAAAAAAAGTTTGTCTATCTATCTATCTATCTATCTGTCTATCAATCAATCAATCAGTCTCTCTCTATATATATATATATCCATAGTCAAACAATAAGTCTATATCTATCTATCTATTTATCTATCTATCTATCTATCTATCCATCTATCCATCCATCCATCCATCCATCCATCCATACACCTATCTATCTATCTATCTATCTATCTATCTATCTATCTATCTATCTATCTATCTATCTATCTATCTATCTATCTATCTATCTATCTATCTATCTATCTATCTATCTATCTATCTATCTATCTATCTATCATTCTATCTATCTATCTATCTATCTATCTATCTATCTATCTATCTATCTATCTATCTATCTATCTATCTATCTATCTATCTATCTATCTATCTATCTATCTATCTATCTATCTATCTATCTATCTATCTATCTATCTATCTATCTATCTATCTATCTATCTATCTATCTATCTATCTATCTATCTATCTATCTATCTATCTATCTATCTATCTATCTATCTATCTATCTATCTATCTATCTATCTATCTAGCTAGCTAGCTAGCTAGCTAGCTAGCTAGCTAGCATTGAATGTCTGCCCATCTATTTAGATACATATTTGTTAGTCTGATTTTCTGATCACCAACGTAACATATCTATATCTACTTTCTTACCCGTCCATCTTTCTATCTATATATTGTTATAACTATGCAATCATCTATCAATCAATCAATTAATCCATCTATCTATCTGATGGTTTAATTTTCTATATATCACAAATTTTCAACTTTCTATTCTAGATGATCAATTAAAAAGATAAAAAGCAGATTTCCGAGTTTAGATAAATATATTTTTAGAAAAAATGACAGTGAAATTTTGATAAAAATCAAAAAAATGTGTATCAAATGACAAGGATAAAAAAGAATATTTGTCTGATATGATTTAGAAAAAAAATTATGAATCAGAAGCATTAGGATAGCTGTAGAAAAACACTTTTTGTACAAAAGATAAATATATTTAAATGGTGGTAATGGTGATATCAAAAAATATAGTCATCTTATGTCATACATTCAATAGGTAAACAAAAAATTCTTTAAAAATATATACAAAATAATCAGTTGATTTAGTCTAATAATCATTTTTAGACACATTTGCTATTTATGCTAATTTTCAATTGTTTTTGAACAATAAAATTGCAAAATTGGATTTTCAGGATTGTCATGTTATTAAGCCATTGCATCTTTTAAGAACTATGTTATGGATATGAGTAAACTTACTTTATATCACATGGAAAAAAAATCTTCATATCTTGGTTATAATAATTATATAACTATCTTGATTAAATGACACAATTCGCCTGAATTTAAAAGTAGTTTAATAATTACTGAAGATTACGATATTAATATTTTAATTGTGTTTATATTGATACATTCTTTATATCTAGAAGAAATTGATAAATATTTTTTAAAAAGCTGAGCCGCCATGCAAGCAAATAGTTGTTTGCAGACGGTTGTGGGTTCGCGTCCCGGCCGATGCTATGACACATGGAAAAAGCTGAAAATTTATTTAAACTTTTTCAAATCCAGTAATGTGTTAATAATAACATTTGAATCAATCAGATATTTTATGTTTTCAGTGGCTTTAGTATGTTTAGAATGGAACATAAATTGGTGATTTTTAGATTTGGATACCTTTATTCTCATGAATATTCAATTCAAGATAATACTCTAACCAACCAACTTGACTATTCTGTCAAAAGCAACTGTAATCAGAAATTTTATTACTTATCTATCAGACTATCCTGATATTTTTATTTAATGGCAATTTAATAAGTAGCTTCCAAATAGTTTTAGGTTATTGCATTAGGTTGCCTTATTATCCTGTAAATCAATTTATAATTTTGAAACCCATTTATTAACTTTGCATTTGGAATAAATATATTCAGGATAAATGTCAGTAATGAATATATAAAATTTCTGTTGGCAGTTGGCAATGATAACTTAGCTTAGTTTATTAAAAGATTCAATTTAAATTTAAATTTATAAATCTTTATCAATTTCTATGTACTTTAATGATGTGAATAATTCCTTTATAATCTTGTCCTCTATGTTAGCCTATGTATTATTATGACCACTAAAATTTATTTAGAAAAATATAAAGATAGCTTAAATTTACAAAAAAAAACATTTAATATTTTCAAGTAGATTAAAAAAATAGACCAACAGGTATCTAGTAATAGAATGACTTACAAGAAGCTTTAATAAATATTGATGGATTGAAATAGTAAAAAACTCCAACTATATTTTGATGGTATTACTTTAGATATTTTATGATGCAATATAAAAGCAACATACCTAAAAATCTATCATAATCATATTAAATTTGTAAATTTTCTGTAGCAATTATATTTAGGCAATGAAAGATTTTGATTATTATTTGAACAATAACTGAGCTTTTTTACAATTATATTAATAGATTACATTTTATAGAAAGGAGGTTAATGCTAAATAATTCACATTCCAACTTTAATATCAAATTAAGCATTGCAAATGTTTTTAAGTAGAAGCATAATGTTTGAACTGATCTCAATTAGACTTCTAAGCAGCTGATGATATCAAGTTTAATTAACAGAAACATATGTCCTTCAGTTAGGTTAGTTGATTTTTTATTATCAAACATTGTTGTATATAAAATCATAACTTTCTGTAAATTATAAAAACTATGGTATATTAATATGAATAGATTAAATATTTATGTGACATTTAATATGTATATATGGAAATTTATTGCTCAGCAGTTAAAAAAAATGAATAACAACATCATGTAAAGACAAATAATTCCTAAAGTGAATTTCTTCTGAATAAGTTTTATAAATAGGTTGCTATCATCAAACTCTCTTAAATGTTTTTTTGTAATTATTTTTAGTGAAAAATCCAACATAAATTGTGCACTTTTATACAATCAAAATTATTTTGCTTACTGACGATATTATTTCTGTAATGTTAAAATGCTTCTGATGAGTTATTTGGTGAAGTTTTAAAATATATCTCAAACAATTTGGGTTGTTTAAAAAATTGACGCACACAAAATTATGTCAGCTAATATTAAGATTATATTGCTTCAATCAGAAAATAAATCAGAAAAAAAGATAAAACTTCTTATTAAGCTTTCCAGCATGAACAATGATGTAATAAATAAAATCACTTTCAGAGATAGTTCATTATGCTCCAACTCAAAATACATAAATCTAAAACACAATTGAGATCCATTGTTTACTATAAGTTCTACCACATATTCTTCAACTTCATTATGAACACAATGCATGCAGCCAGTATGATTTATTGTACACTTAATAAGCCTTATCTTAGTTTATAAGTATTTCTGTTGAAGAAAATGTATTTGTTACAGTGCAGTAGGATGATCAATTTGATTTTATTATCTCACTGGAAAATATGCTATGATAACATTTGTTTGAATAATGATTTCCAAAAATATAAAATAAGTAAAAGTCCTTTCTATAGATCTCCATTATTATATATAATCACAGATATTTTCATGTTTTTTAAAACAAAAATCAAAACACTAATAAAAAAAACATTATTTGGTTCAGTTATTTGAATGACACATTTATTGTATACATTGTAGAATTGATATCACATGATCACCATTTCTTATACTAGCACATTATTGTTTATAAACAAGGCAAAACTCTCCATACAGTAGTGCCACCCTGTGCCAAACAGAGTAATCAATGGATGCCAGCAGGCTTGTGCATAAAATCCCTATCTAATGCCTACTATATCCAATATCCCCAGACTAGTTTCTGGTTTGTGGAACAGGGTGGCATTACTGTATGAAGAGTTTTGCCTTGTTTATAGAATTGATACTTAGCATTCCTTTCAAATTGTCTTAATGAATAACATCTTTAGAAATAGAAAATAATAATCACATTCTGTTTTATAAAATCAACTCATACTAGTAGATATATCAATTTTAATTTTTAAATATCATTTGCTGTCACCAAAGGTCTTTTGATGAGAGCACTTGAAAATGTGATAAAGATCTTCATGGTCAATAATAACCATAAATAAAAACTGTACTCCTTAAGAGTTATATAAAAAAATTATAAACAAAGAATTATATAGTAGTTATGACAAAATAAAAAAAAGATAGTAAAAATTATAAAAACTTTTATAGAATCTTCTGCTTTACATTAAATATGTTACCGACAAAATTAGAAGATGACTATTTATTCTCAACATTCATATATATTGCTTATAACACTTCTTTCATATACACTTTAATATGCAACAAACTTTTCTTAAACAACTTCTTTATTTTCCTTACAGTTTGGACTGTCCAGCAGTCTTCATCAGAGCTCTAATCTTCTTCTCTGGTTTAATTAAAATGACAGTTATTTTAAAAAAAACAGAGAAGAAGATTAGACTCTGATGAAGATTTCTGGACAGTCAAAACTGTAAGGAAAATAAAGAAGTTTTTAAGAAGAATTTGTTGCATATTAAAGTGTATATGAAAGAAGTGTTATAAGCAATATATATGATTATATGAAGATATGCAAAGAAAGTGAAAGAGAAAAATAAGAGAATATTCTCAATATTAATATTTCTCTTTTCCTCTGGTCTAATATTTGGTGATTCTTTCAACAAATGTAAAATCTAAGCACTTCTAGAATCTTTAAAAAAATCCAAGTTTCTGATGTCTAAACAACAATATGATTTAATAATACTTACATTTAAATATCAATTAAGTCAACTTATGCAGGACATTTTTAAATACTAGTTATAACCCTGACATTAAGGAGCTAAAATACTTGCTAAACTGGAAAAATACCACTTATAAGTTTTGAGAGATTCTATTTAAAATATTTCTAACATATTAAACAAATGTGAGGTAACTTAATACCTTTCAACCTTATGGAAACATTGTTTTATCCATATTCCCATATATAGCAATAATTTTAGAGTCAATCAATAATTAGAAAATAAAATACGGAACCTGTACTGATTTTTTATGAATAATGATTAGATAACTACTTGATAAAATATCTATTGAAAATATTTTAAATCACAGTCAACTTTATTGTTAAACAAACAGTACTTCTCAGAACTGCATTGCTTTGACAAGATTGAAGGAAATTTCAATGAGGTATTGATATTTCACTTCTGTGAAAATATATTCGTGACAGTAAATAGGGATCTTTTAAAATGCTTTAACCAAGATTTTTTGACATTTGAATGCAAAGACTGACACATGATATTTACTGCCTATTTTTAAAATTTTATTCCTTTAATTGTTAAATTCTTATATATATATATTATTGTAACTTTTCTATTTGGTACATCATTGTATGATTGTAGTTAATGGTCAGTTTTAATAAAAAAAAATTAAAATTTTATATACTAATAAATCTTATTATTTAATTTGTAGGATAATTTAAAATATATTATTTTCTTAATGCTAAATTTGAGTTTATTTTTTTAGATAGATATAATCTATTCAAGTTATAATTTTAAAATATAAATTGTGTTATTCGATTTAAAATAAAAAGTAAATAATAGTTAAAATCCTGTAAGATAGTTTTAAATCAGTAGTTATAATTATTAAAACTTAATATTTTTTATGATTAATAATCAAGGTGAAAATTTTTATTTATTTATTGTATTAAAATTATTTGATTAATGATAAAATAAATCAGAAATGAGGTGTATGTTAATAGGTGTGCACACATAGTCATTTAATAATAAATAAAAGTTACTTCCTGGTTCCATAATCAATTTATTAATTGTTTAAATCACTATTACATTTTAATTTTATCAATTTCATAAAAAATATAAAGTCTATAATTATAATGAAAATGCATATTATAAAATTTGAGTGTTAAAATTTAATATTTAGCAAAGAATATAATGGTATTTAAAAATAATTTAAGTTTTGCATTATTAAAATTAAGAAAATATTAATTTCATAATATTAGTTATAATTCATTTTAAAAATGTAGTCAAAGTAATTAATATTTATTTTTACTAGATGTCTGAAAATAATTAACCATCAAGCATTGTGAAATTTTTCCTATAAATGGAAGATAAGAAGGTGATAAAGGGAGATAAAATCAGAAAACCATTAATGGAGAAATGGTATATTTTTGTTTTAAAAGTTTTAAGTATAAATTTATTAAAATATTATTGTCTTAACATTAAAAGTAATATTAATAATTTTTAAAAGCGTGGAATATTTCTTAAGAAGTTTATTTACTAATTTCATTTTGGAATAAGAAGTGAAAATATCCTCATTGGTATTCTACATGGGCTAACTACAGACTTGAGATAATGGAAGGAATAAAAACATTATTCAAGTAGATGAAATGTACTTCAATATAAAAATTGCAGATAATCAAACTGTTTTGCCAACATAAAATGCAAAAGAGATGTAAAAAATCGATTTTTTTTATTAATTTTCATATGTGTAATGATAGAAAACATTTTCTACTAAATGTTATCTTTAATAAGGATAAAAACAATTACTTCTATTTATTAAAACTATTGATATTTCAAAATATAAATTTATTAGTGACTTTATTAAGATGAGAATCATCTTAGAAAAAGGAATAATGTAAACTATTTTTTATTAAAAATTTATAACTACTAACTTTAATATGGTCTTGGTATTGGTAATTTATTATATATTTTAAACATTAATTATTTAAGAGAAATCTTAGAATTGTATAAGTCTAAATGTATATATTTTTGGACTATGCGAAAATAAATGAAAATTTTTTAAATACAATAAATGTCTTTATTAAATATCAAAATACATATATACTAAAACAGGAAAGAATTTCATCAATAATATAAGAAAGTATGAACTTTTGATACAAAAACTTCCTATTGTTATTCATATATAAGTTTTATTTGCACTTTTATTTATATTTTCATATATAATACATAATGGTGAAAAGAAGGAAAGAAAGTTCTTTTGGTTATGTTGTCATGGACTATAATATTAAGATACTATTAAGTACTTATAATTGCTTGTTTCATATTTTACTTTTTAGATTTAAATATTTTAGAATTTCTTGTATATTCAAGTAAAAAAAAAATCAATTTTTCCCCTTCTTGATTATAATTCTACAATGTGAATGAAATGATATCCACAAGAGAGTCATCAATGATAGTCATAAAATATTATGATTAAGGTAATATATTCTTTTATAATAAGATATAAGATATTGGTATGGAATTTTAAACAAGGAATCAGATAAAAATAAATATTCATGATATTTATAATTTTCATATTTACATAAAAGTATATGATGAAGGATTGAATATATCTATAATAACATTAATATGGATGTATAAATATATGTATGATTTATCGCTTTATAAGTTAAAATAAATGACTTGTTATATTTATGTTAAATTATATTTAATATATAGGGTATATTATATCATAAAACTATTTGTTTGTTTTGATATGTTCAAAAATATTAAAATGTTAAATATTTATTTTATAATAAAATAATAAAAATAGGAATAAAATAAATTATAGATTTGTAATTAAATAATAATTTTATAGGAAGATTAAAAGTGAATTATAAAAGAATATGTTTACGAAATATTTACAATTTAATGAAAAGACAAATTGTATATTTTATTGATATATTTGTAATACAAAAATATTAAGAAGTATCTTAATATTAATAGAGTAAAATATGAAATATACTATATCCTGTTTATAAATAATTTTAGAATGAAGTATAAATTATTTAGTTCATTATAATTATTTTACTAATATTAGTTATAAAATTTTGTATAGTGTATTAAATATATATATATTTTTAAATATAAGGGATGTGTAAATTATTTTAAGTTTTAGATAATACTATAATAAATATTAACGTTTTTTTTTTTTTTTTTTAAGTTAATAAAATTTTGAGTCTCTTTTCTTATTTTCAAGTCAATATTCATAACACACATATTGTAATAATGTAAGATATTTGGTATTAGTGCACATAATCTAAAATAAAACAATAAATAAGGAAAATATTATGATTGTTAAAAACATTTGATATTGTATCCAAAATATAAAATTAATGTAAATTTTTTTCTACATCTTTTTTAATGATCAGAATGAAGCCTCAGAAACTAACATGCCATATAACAATAAAAATGATTAGGTTATAATACATGATGATAAGAAATTATTTTAAATTTGTTTATGATAATTAATGGTGATAACTGTTGCTTAATAATTATAATTTAGTTTTTAATCAAAGTATAAAAAAATTAGTCCATTATTGTGAAAAGGAGGAATTGATTAGTGTATTTGTTTCTTAATTATTTTTAAAAGTATCTGGATGTAAGTAAAATCCCTCTCTATATTTGGATATGCAAATTAATTAATTTATTTTAAAAATAAATAATTATCCAAAATGTTGATTGAGTTTAGGAATGTTAATAAAGACATGGTATACAATCATTTTAATAAGTAGATGAATATTATATTATGTTATAAAATGTATTTATTTTACTGTGAGTCAGTGGAATATCATTGATTTTTTCATAGAATAGAGTTTTTTGATATTCCTATGCCATTGAAGGTATGCTTTTGGTATATACTCAATATTAAAAATGGGTACCTTACTGAATGATTAGATAACAAGTCTCATGTATTTGAGTATTAAATAATTTATTCATATTGATATAATATATTGGGCATGAAATGAGTATGTTTATCTTACTAGAATTTTGTATATAAGAAAGAAATGTGATTAAATTGAGCTAGAAGTTTGTTATTTATATCTATAATAGATCCTAGATGTGTAACACTACAGGGAAATAAAAGGATTGTACCAGAAGTGATAACCATCAGTACATAATTATCAACAGCCATAGTTGGGTCACCATTTTCAACTACATGGAAAATTGGTATTTAAACCATCAGGGATCCAAGGAATTGCTTGTTTATCCTCAAGTAAAAAATATAAAATTAATATCAAAGGGATGAGCAATCACTTTGAGTGATCAGCGCAGTTAATTCACTAGAGTAACTATAAGTATAATTAAATAAGAATTCGCCAGTATTATAAATAACTATAAGCAATACTTATTAATCATTATGAATAATTAACAATAAAAATAAATCAACTATCAATCAGGTGACTGGATTTAAAGTGGGATCTGCTATAGACCAGGTTAATTGTTAATCCTTTGTCAGCTTGGGGCAGATTATTGAAACAATAAGTTGGATGCACAAACTTAAGTGTTGATTAATAATAATACAGCCAACAAAAATAATAATGACAAAATACTAAAACATGCTGATCATCATCAATGCTCTGGCCACTTGGTACCATTAGTGTACTAGCCAACTATAAAGAATAAAATGCATGGAATTTAAAGAATGTACTCTTTGTGCCAATCCAGAATGATAATCACCATCATCATCAAATGTATGTTCATACACTAAATATGTATACCATTTATTCTATATAGCTGTTATACATGCATATAGCTCAGGAAGCAAGAATTCTATAATTTATTACTGTGAGCAAGAGGGAAATAAATAAATGAATTATCTTATTATAAATAACTTTAAGCAAATTATGGGCTTTCCTTACTTATATATAATTAGTTTTATTGGGATCATAAAAAAACTAAATCTTTGAATATAAGCTGTCATGATATAAGGTCACACACATTGCACTTCATAAAACAGGAATTGGATAGAATAAAAAAATTAAAACTAAATATATATTTTTAAAACAATTATTTAATATCAAATTAACAACAATAAAATGGCATGATAGTTTGGAATTTTAAACATCCATTTCAGCAAAAAAATACAACTTCACAAAAATTGCATTAACAAACCAATTAACTTTTATTCATGGATTAACTTTAAATTCATTAGATTGTTTCTTTAGAAATAACTAAGAGTTTGTTAAACCTTTTCAAAATCATATATAATCTTTGATTCTATGCATAGGGCACATTGAGAAAAAAACTTACATTTGTAGCAGTTTATATATAGATTAAGATATTTTACCATTTGTAAGAGAAACTTAACTGGGATTTATAAAAACAGAATGTTTCACAATTTGAAAGATCTTAACTCAGTGGAATTATTTAACATTGTCAATTCTTACCCAAAAAGTTATTACATTCATAAAACAAAAAAAAAAACAATCTTTCTATTAATAAAAATGTAGTGTGCATATACCAAAAATACTAATACCTCTAATCATGGCTTTAGTTTTTATGGAGTCATTTCCACTTGCCATTTCCAGTTTTCTTTTCATTTGAGCTTTTCATTAAAGGATTCTTATACATATGCATGGGTAAGGTGTTCTTTTCATAGTCTGTAGTAATTCCAGGTATTTAAAAAATAACATTTTTGACCACTTAGATCTCCCCTTAAGTTTCCAGGTGAAGCAGATGTATACAGAGACAAATTTCTCCTGATTCAAGACTGGATTGCAGACTATGTTAAGGGGATATATTCTTCTCCACATTTTTATTCTGGTGAAGGTAGGTTATGTGAATAAAGGTTATGCCTAACTTTTAGCTGAATCTAGCACATGATTTTAGTTATAGAAACCATTTTATAGCTAAACTCATAGTATGCTAAAAACTTCATTAAAATTGCTATTTTATTCAATAGCTTGAAAAAGTTTCCTGAAGTAATATGCCACAGCTTGTTAAAGGCTTCTGCTTCTTTGTTCTTTAGCAGCTGGATTATAACTTCACTGATTTCTCTTCAACAGTTAAGTTAAAAATATTTCTTCTCTTATTGCCTTTTTCAGCAGCAGGATCAAGCCTTGATTGCTCTCTCTTCAACAGTTAAATTAGGAATATCTTCTCCAGACACTTAGGTATTATCACTTATTTATACCTCACCTACATTTTTAAAACATTGTTGCCCATTGGCCAATTACAATTTCTCTCTTACATGATAATTTTCATGACAACCAATTAGATAAAATTACATAAATACAATTGTTCAGCTAATTCCCTTCTTAATTATAGATATTGAACATTTTCAAAACTTAAATTAGCATCATAAAATTATTGACATTCTTTTATAATTAAAAATCAAATGTTCTTCCAAAAAAGAGCAAGATAATCAGTTAATTGTCCTGATTTGATTTTTCTTTTTCATTAAAGAAATAAATAATACTTCTGTATATAATATAAAAATATTATTTGTTTTTATTTATTTATATTAAACTCTGTATTAACAATTGACACAAATTGTTATTTTATATTATTTTCATTAAAGAGAGCTGAGACAAAAATATCTGATTGATTATAAATGAAACTAACAAAGGTATTAAAATAATATTTTGTTCTTCCCTCTCTTCATTTTTTTTTTACAAAATACTCCTAAATATATTTAATTTTTGAGAATTCTCATACTATCATATTGGGATTAAAATATGTAGTTAAATAAAGACCCATTAAAATATGTATAGAAAAATTAAGTATTATTTCCCCAATTAATTAATTTTTTTATTCTCAAACCTGAGGAACATGCTGCCAACTAAGTATATTTTTAGTGCAGCTATGTAGCCAGTA
Source organism: Epiperipatus broadwayi (assembly GCA_028023455.1). Classification (NCBI taxonomy): domain Eukaryota; kingdom Metazoa; phylum Onychophora; class Udeonychophora; order Euonychophora; family Peripatidae; genus Epiperipatus; species Epiperipatus broadwayi. Next base: position 6,257,662 of record JAQFVV010012441.1, on the reverse strand, counting down.
GGTTACATTAACCTGGTCTTATATTGGAAGTGAAGTTGAGTTGAATCTCTTTTTTAATATTTTAGTTTGATTCAGCCAATTTCACTTTATTACAACAAAAATTTATGTTAGTCATGCTTTGCTGTGCATTATCATTTCCACAGACTTACAAACTGGGATACAATTTATTAATCTTTGTTTTCAATATTTGGTCAAAAGCAATTGTCTTAATTCTTGGGACTATTATTAGTCATGCTTTTCCATACTTTGCCATATCTTAACATTTATACAGACTTACAAGCTGTAATATATATTTTTTTAATTAAGCCATGGTAGAGTATGTGGTTACTGGTAACCATCTCATTTATTTGTTCTATTGTTATTTTTGGTAATGGAGTGATTATTGATCTAATATATATATATATATATATATATATGCCTGCCCTCATCATCATCATGATAAACAAACAAAACCTCATTATAGATCACAAAGTTTGCTATATGGCTTGAACATCATTAAAGCTGTCTCAGCTTAATCATAAACAGAAATTAGTATCCAAAAACATATTGAGAAAGAAAAAATATCCAAAGGATGTTTGGCTATATGGAATAACTTGCTCATTTACTTTATGAGTCTTTTTAGGCTTCATCTACTGATAGAAAACCCAACTTTTCTGTGGGGTTTACTTGGAAAAAGTTTAAACTTTAGATAGATGCAGTGCAGCGATGAAACATTGGAGCATCATGAACAGCCTGCATTCCTATATCTATAAGAATATTACTATCCTCTATCAGCTCTGAAGCCAATGTTACAATACTTCCTAATATTTACCCCTATTTTTTTCAAAGTATCTTCTACTTTCCTCAGTTTCAGTTTCATTGTTTTGTTTTCTTTGTTTACTTGGTCAGAAGTATAACTGCACCCTGCTTTGGGAGATTGAGGATCACGATAAGTTCTCTAATAATAATTTTTTGTGCTGTGAGGTGATCTGCCTATAGTTTGTCCAATTATTTGTGTTCTGTCAAGGGATGATGATTTATATTTCTGATGCATATTTCTTTGGTAAAGGTTTGATCCATTTCTGTATCTTCTAATTATTCAGTTTCTGCTAGGATTATAGATATTCCAGTTGATTTTCTCTGCTTTCTCTTCCATGGTGGCCCTTCATTTCTTCCATCATGATACCAGGAGGTGTCTTGATTTTATGCTTCCCATATTGAATAGCATTCATATGTGGATTGTTTTCTCTTCTGTGTGGCAATTTAGTTGGAGATTTAAATCCCCCTTCCTTTATAGCTCATAATAGTTTCCAGCTGTCAAACACATTTAACAATTCAGCCACCAGCTCAATTTTATACCTGGCAGAGCCTATTTACATCCTTTTAATATGACTTTGGGAAGCTGTGTCTTAATATTTTAATTATTTGTAAATCTGAGATATGTTCTGTAGCGAATACACTCAATTTCACTTTTTGCTTTCTAAAAAATGGAGTTTAGAGCTCACCAGGAGGTAATTCTCTTGGGATCCTTTATGTTTAACTCCTTCCTGGTACTCCTCACTACAGTAGCATTTCATGATTGCTTGCATGAACATGATAAAATTATGAGGATCTGTAAATAGTTAATCCCACCATGCCTGGGATACCCTTTGAAGATGGCTATGAGCTATTGGTAGCTTTGCTTCTTCAGTCATGGTATTAAGGCTAAAATATCTTTGCACACTGTTGACAAATTCAATGGGTGCTTCACCAGCATTTCCTGAAAAAGTCTTTATTTTAAGGAATTGGTTTACATTTCCAGGCATTTTTTTTTATGTATACTGATTATCTATCTTTACTTCCCCTATGTTTGTATTTTCAATTTCATTTTTTGTAATGTAGACATGATGGTTTTTTCCTCTCAGTTTAACCATCTTATCTATTATCACCCTCCAACCTTTTTCACTCTTTTTCTGTTTCTATCATCATATCTAATCTGCAGGAATTTAATTTGAATAGTCAGGTCCCCTATATATTCTTCCAACAATTCCAGGCCCCATTGACTTCCATTATTCACAGATTCTCTTATCTCCAGCACTTGAATAATTTTATTATCAATTACTTCTTATATCCCTTTTATTTTTATATCCTGTTCTTCTTTGTTTTGTCTCATATTATTCAGAACATCTTTAACATGTTTATTTGATCTGCTATTTTATTAGCCTTATTTTTGTTTTGGTCAATATTCTGTACCATATTTTCATTTCTTTCAACATTTTTTTATTATTTTTCTATTTTCTGCTTCTCTTTGATGATTCTTATTTCATTTTCTGTTTTTGATGGTCTCTCTTTGCTTATTATCATCTTTTCTTTGTTGTTCTCCCTTTTTATTCTCTTATTCTCTATTTATTATTTTTTCTTTTTGTTGGTCACTCTTTTTATTCTCTTTGTTTATTATCATCTCTTTGTTGGTCTCTCTACTTACTATCTTGTTTAAACATTTCTACTAATTGATATAACATAGAAGCCTCTATTCTCTGAATTACTTCCATTGGTTACTGATCATGTTCTTTTGGATCATTTTCTTTTATTTTTTCACTTTTCCTCTTGTCAGCATAGATGTTTCTATTATACTTCCATTTCCATGCAACCATATTTAATTTTACCTAACATGACTACTATATTATTATTACACCTAATCTGCATTTCCTTCAATCTTATTGTTCTAAAACCTAGTTTTATTTCATTAATTTATTTCCCTTGCTATATTCTCCAATTCTATCCTTGTTCATGTCCACATTTAAACTCTTAAGAGTTCAAGAAGAAACAGCTATTTTCTCTTGTCAAAGTCATTGAAAGCAACAGTTTGAGACATTTCAATTATTTATTGGTAGTGCTTGAAAAATGTCACATGACTTCACACATATGTTGAAAATATTCATTTTAACTTGTATTATAAGTATAGATGATTTGAACTCAGATTTTCAAGCACCCTTCAACTATCCACACTATCTCATACAACTGATACACATGACCACACACATGTAGAAAAGATTAATAACCACCAATATACATATTTCATGCCTAGTTTTCAAATATTTAACTTGTATTACAAATTTTTACAGTTTTAAATAAAAGTAATTTACCAATATGATTTGTTTATTGAAAAATATTATATAATATTTAAATGCAAATATATTATATATACTTTTAAACTAGATATAATTATATAAATGCCATTTCTTATAGGTATTTTCTAGTAACCTGTATGATCATAATAGGGTCAAGATCTTATAAACACTTAATCAATCGAATTATACATAACTCCAAACAATAGACAATTGCTTTAATATCATCAAATCGATTTTCATTTACAGTGAACCTTCTCAAGTTGCCATTTTAAAAATTAATCATGTGACAACAAACGTTCTATAGCATTATATACTCCAGTAGTCATCACTAGAAATAAATCCATGAAAAAATTTAAAAAAAAATATTATTTTTGTAAATTTACTCATAGTTATACATCTATTATACATTTCCTTATTCATCTTTTTCATCCTTATACCTACTATCTATTATCAAATAAACAAGTCTCCTCTTATATTATCAATACATATACATCCATCTATATTACAGCTTCTTATTTTATAACTGGGTGCACACTCACATATATAATAACTTTCTGGGTTTAAATCCATATAAAAAGTTTGATTCCTTTACTTTAAACCTAGAAACTATTAAATATATGTGTGTGTGCACCTGGTAAAATGTTGATAACTCACTGTTTGTTTCCTTTAAAACTTTCAGCAGTATAATCTCTAAATTAATTTATGTGTCATTGCCACATGAGATAGCTAATTGTAATAATAACTTTAAGGTCCTAATATATCTTAATACCACATAAAATGTGGTAGTGTGTTTCATACTTTAACTCACAACAGAACAACAAAATAACATTAAATTTTGTTTTATATTCATGAGAACTCTTACTGAAACATTTGAATTGATTAAACTGAGTATGGCAATGGAACCATAAGTAGGGGAAATATTTTTAAGTAATTTGAAGGAGTTTGTGATCATGAGGAGAGCTATGAAGATGATCTATGTAGCTACAAAATATATTGTCCCATTCATGTCATAATTCATGAAGCAGACATTCTAGTGTCTCAATGTTTTTATGATGGATAGATAACATATATTACTACATAATGTGCATTGATTCAAAGATGGCAATACATGCAGTTTTGCCCAGTAATTGGGACACATTGTGCATATATGGATAACTGTGTTTAAAAGAGAAATTATAAATTCATTTTTTGCAAGGTAAGGATATAATGGGAAAAACTCTGGAATAAACTCTGCAATATTTAAATAACGACAGACAGCTGACATTATGTTTGCCATTCTTAGTATCTGCTGCTTAATAAATTTATAAAATTAATATATTTGAGAATAATTTTCTAGTGACAATCATATATTATATCTATATTTTTAAAACGATAACCGACAATAAAATACAAAATTTTAAACTAAATATAACTATTTATATAATAGTCAAGATATACATTAAAAAAACATCGAATTTATTCTAAAAAGTGCTTAATATGACATTACTGTTGAAAATACTTTCTACAGTATCATCAAAATATGAATTTTTTTTTGTTAAAAAAAGCTATACATAACTAATATTATATTATTTATATCTGGATTTGGGCCTACATCTATAGATACATTAATGGGATGCTATTAAATTCATTCAACCAGCTGTGGATATGACAAAGATTTTAAACAAACTATTTTCATTTTATCTAGCGTAAAAATTACTAATTATGCTAAAGCTAATTACTTATTGATTGCCAAAATCCTAAAACTTTTAATTTCATTTAAAGTTTAATTTCTGTATTAATGATAATAAATCTATTAAGGTAGAAACGAAGCATGAAATGAAATAAAAATATGAATATTTTTATAAGGAAAGATAATTATTCGAATAATTAAACATTATTTTAAATAGTTAATAATTTATGCGATTTTAAGGATTTTTATAAAACGAATAAATTATTTACATTTTTTTCCTCATAATTTTAAATTATATATATATAAAAATTAAAACTGGATTATTTTTAGGTTATAAATTTTTATTTACAAAGCTTATGAGGTTTTATGAATTATTTTAAGTTTATTTAATTTAAAAATAAATTAACACTTTTGGTTGTCAGATTTTGTTAAAGTAAATGACTTTTAAAACATAGATGCTTTTTGACAAAAAAAAAAATCAGTTTTTTTTTTTAAAAATTATTTAAAAACATCAAAGTGATTTATAAATACTGTATATGTAAATATTTTATTCAAAATTTTACTTTCTGATTACTACATCTGAAATTTAGTAATGAACATTCTTTAAAACACGCACACGCATATATATATATATATACACACTAACTTGAACTCAGACTTCCAAGCTACTCACAGCTATACAATCCACATTATACGCCTGATACACATGATCCCATACATATAAAAATCAATGATCTCCAATATTCGTATTTCATGCTGAACCAGCACTCATCAGTTGATCCAGATCATCATCACCCAAACATATGTACAATCACAGTTCAGTTTATATTAAAATAGTAAATCTTCAAACGTTACTTGTTAAGCTCCATTCTTTTCCACTCTACGATTATTCAGCCATCCATATCATTGAAAAGGGGAAGATAAAATGGTCAAAGTCCTTGTTTCTGCCAATATTATTGTCATACCCATGTTGACCTTAAGTCAGTCTGATCCCTCACACATAGGATCTTGATGTGTTCATTTAATAATACAAAGGAGGAATGACCAAAATACAAACTGAATGTGTAATATTGTCTATATTAACCTTAATGTAATTATAAGGATTTGAATTCATCACAGTTATCCAATCTATCTTATACAACTGAAATACATGACCACATAAATGTGAAAAAATACCAGTTATTTTCAATATACATATTTTGTGCTGAACCACTCATTAATTGGTCCAGATTATCATCTCACACACATATATACAATCACCTTTCAGTTTATATTAAGATAGAAAAACTTCAATCTTTAATGGGCAAGCTTCAATATTCTCCACTCTCCAACTCTTCAGTCATTCATATCATTGAAAATATTATTTTCATACCCATGATGACCTCAAGTTAATCTGACCTCTTGAACAAAGGACCTTAATATATCCATTTAATTATACAAATGAAGGATGGACATATAAAGATCTATGCATGAGGGGTCATATTGACTTAAGATCAACATGGGTATAATATTAGTATTAACAAGGGCTATAAGCATAATCATATATTTTTTCAATGATATGGAGGGCTGAAGGGTTGGAGAGTAGAGAAGATTGAAGCTTGTCTATTAAAATTTGAAGATTTGCTATCTTAATGTAAACTGAACAGGATTGTATATATGTGTGGGAGATGGTGATCTGAACCAGCTGATAAGAAATGGTTCAGTACAAAACACATATATTGGAGATCATTAATCTTTTTCACATTATGTGGTCATGTGCATTAATTATATAAGATAGATTGGATAGCTGTGGGGCGTTTGAAAATCTGAGTTCAAGCCCTTAAAATTAATTTGTTTTAGTATAAACAATATACCTGTATTTAAATAATTTTTGTCACAGGTGAGAACATGTATGACTGCATGGAGGTGCCATGAACATATATAACCTGCAATCTTATGCATGAAAACATATAGTTTGACGCTATAATAATTATTGATTTTTTTCACTTCAGAGTTTGAATCCTCAGACAAAATATCTTATAATACAAATATGAGTAATAAACATTTTAAGTTCTTATTGGATTTAAATTTCAGGTTCTTATCTAAATCAAATATCAAGGTTTTTGTTTTACCCACAACTCAGGGTTTTTATTCATACTTGATACAATAAATAATTACTTTTCTAAACACTTGAATACCATTAAATGAAGTAACAAATTAGGTCCTTATACACAAGATATTCTTAACTTCTCATATTTTTATAATCTTAGATTTTATTTTTAAAATAAATGAGAAAGTGAAAATACAAAGAATTTAAGTCTGAATATTTCAGATAACCTTTGGCTAGCAATAACAAATACCCTCAAAATATTTAGGTTATTCTCCCATAAATAATTATCTATATATAACTTATCAAAATATCTTAATGTATAAACTTGTATCAAGCAAAGTAAAATAATGTAGAAGGCAGAAAAGATAGCTTTTTATTTTTTTTTATATGTCAAAGCGTCGGCCGGGAAGCGAACCCAGGACAACTGCTTATAAGGCGGCTGTGCTAAGTAGTCAGCCATAGCCACTACATCATTAGGTGCACTTGTAATAAATGCAAAACAACATAATATTTTTATTTTAAATAATGCTGATATAAAAAAATAGTTGAATTGAATTGTATAAATAATTTTATGTGACTTATGTAATATACTCTCATAAACAACAATGTTTGATACAACTTTATTAATTGGCATTTCTGGAAAAATTTGAGTGGTAATGACAACTAACGCATAAACATATTTAATGAATAAAAATATTTATTTACAATTTAATATAATTTTAATAATACTATAATGAATTAAAACAATAAGCAATAGATATAGAAGTACAAACTACTGCTGACATAAGCATTTACATAAATTAAAATAAAATATGTTTGAGTAAATCCTTGTAAAATAAAAGTAATTAAATTTACATTACATTTAAAAAGCTCTCACATTTTATCTGAAAGGCTAACCAATCAACATTTATGTACACAGAATAGCAAACATATGCCTTTAAACAGGCAACTAAACATGGTAAATAAATTATAATACCTTTATTTAAAATCAGTTCATAAATATAATGTCTTATGATATTGCTAACATAAATGAAAATCAAAACAATCAAAACTCATTATATGTATTGCCACACACAGCAAGCTAGAGTAATCAATGGATGCCAGAAAGGCTTGTGCATAAAATCCCCATCTAGTGCCTACTTATCCAATATCCCCAAACTAGTTTCTGGCTTGTGGTCTTTGTTAGTGAGGAGCCTTGGATCTGAGAGCACTTCACCTAGATCTTATGATCTAATGCAACCCTCTAGCAGCCATCTTTTATCTCCGCTTAACTACAAAACTATGAGTCTTAAATTGAAAACATCTTAATATTTTCAATCCAAGCTCATTAGCTTATATAGTCATATAGTTCTGAACTCAGTTCAGTACCTACACATTTTGGTGTCTTTGGTTTTTTAATAACCATAGCCACCATTATCCTATTAGGCAGGATTGGTTTTAAGCCAATAAACACCACATGTGTGTGGCAATATGTATAGTGAGTTTTGCCTAAAAGTGAATATCAGCAAAAATAATTTTATATAGTTTTTATTTAAGCATATAAGAGGAGGGAGGTAAAAGCTCAATACTGTCAATAAATTAATATACCTGAAAAATAACTTGAAGTAGAGTTAAAACAAATTATAGAGGCAAATGCCTTAAATATGCTTTCACAAAATTTACACTAATAAAGGTAAAGTGGCAAATGAAGAATAATGAATAAATTTACACTGAGTTATTTAACTTGAGAATGCTGGAGGAGCCACAATCTTATCTGTAGAGAGATTTAATAAAAATTTCAAAAACAACAGAAACTATCTGCATAAAAGCCACAATTGATACCTGACTATATGCAGAATATCAATCAATAAATAAGCAAGTCATGGATTACTTATGATACATAGAAGTTTAACCCTCCACACACTTTTATATGAACCTTTGTCATACATACTTTGAAATAAAATATATAAACCAATATAAAAAAAAAGTGTAAGGCAATATCATATACTAAGAAATTTAACCTTAACTCACACACCCAATTCAATTAATAATATATTATTTTCATACTAAGAATATTAAAAACTGTTTTACTCTGCACACAATAATATATTTTAATAATACAGGAATATGAATTATGACCTATTTTAATAATTTATAATAAATATTCTTTTACCTGGAAATTTACTTGTACTAATTTCCAATTCAACACAATGTATAGCATAATAAAAATAAATTAAGCATAAATAATAATTTATGGTAAAACAATAATAATAAACATATCAATTACACTTATTTTATATTATATTACCCCAATCAATAACTACATCAGTGTCAACCTTGCCCAGAAAAATTTTGAATAGAATCTAATGTTGAATATTTTTATTATGACACCACATTTGATTTTTTTTGTGTGCAATTAAATCTTTTTTCCAAATATTACAAAATTAATTTATATACTACATTATAAATTTTTAAGCCTTCTAATAATTAAAATAAAAATATATTTTAAATTAATAATTTAAAACTGTGAAAATAAGTGTCTAATTGAACATCTTACTGATAACAAAGGAACACATCATTACAGCTTCATGATACCTATTCTAATATTAAAAATTAGAATTTTATCTTATTAAAAATGGTATAATTAGAATTAGTTATTGTCAAAAAAAAAAAAAATTATAAAAGTTAATAAATTGTTATTGTTATTAAAATTTTCTATTTACAGGTTTTACAAAAACGATTTTCTTTTTAGCTTGTAATACCTGTTTCCATACCAATTTCCCATTCTCATAGATATACTTTCTGTACTTTAAAGAGCTGTGTTTTTAAAAATAAAATGTTTTCAAAGACATCCCCCCTAGTGATGTAGTGTTTAGTTTAATAATAATTCTTTTACAAAGTTATTACACAATAATCATTAAAAATTATGGAAAATCATGTTTTATGTAGCATTTAGCTGCAGGAAAAAAGAATTTAAAGCATTAGCCAATCACAAATTGCAACTTTCTTCACGGTTTTGTCAAAACAATAGAATGTGCTGTCAATCATAGACAAGATCTGTATACTGCTGACATTTCTTGGATTTTTTAAAAAATTAATACATTAAAAATAGAAGCTTCATACAAAGAATCACTGCAGCCTGTTGCACACTGTAATTTAACACATACCATTCTTTATAATAATGTAGAAAGGAGTGGTCACAGTGCCATCATATAATGATAGCACTTTCACAGCTGACATTTGTGAAGGACTTAAATCAAACTAGAGGGTTTGTGGGTTCTTTCATTTAAATAAAAATGAGAATAAATCACTTAGCTGAATAGTTTTTTTGTTTTCCATACAGATAAAATATTGCATGGTTTATTGCAGGGGTCTTCAACCTTTTTGCACTTAAGAGCACATTCTATAATACCGACCAGGTGGCGGGCACCATTTATTTTTTTCAACCAGATGGTGAGCACCATTTATTTTTTCAATGTAAATTTATAGTTGGATATTATTAATAATACACATAATGTACAAAAAAATATTTATTTCAAAAATAAAATTTTAACATATAATTAACGTTTATATTTTTACACTGTAAAAGTATAGTATGCCCTACAATTTGATTACAATATAATACAATAATTTATAAGAAATTTTAAAAATTAAATTTATTTGTATCAGATAAATATTTTTTTACCGTGTTCAGATAGCAGTGGGCACATGTAAAATGGTCTGCGGGCACCATGGTTTATTGAATACATATAAGACAAATACATGAATAAATATTTCAGAATGGAAATTTTTTGAAATATTGTCTGCATTAAAATATTTAAAACTGAATACTAAAGAGCAGAAAAAATAAAATTGTAAATAAGCAGGTAAGAATGAAGCTTTATGTTAAAAAGTTCACATAATTGTTTAATAAGATTAATAAATGAAGTAGACTTAAATGCAAGTGCATATATTTTTATATAAGCATTGATTAGAAAATCTGCTTGGGGAGACAGTTTTAAATCCTTTATAAAATTATATTTTTTCTTAACCATTAACATGACAAGCTCTTGGATGTAATTTTGATTATATTATATGTTATCTAACCAATGGTAATGATCATTATATCTGCTATCCATAAAATAAAGCCAATATTTTTTTTACAGTTTGTTGAGTTATATTAGACAATTACAATAGTAACTGTATGCTTGTAATATACATATGTGTTAAATAAATACTGCCTAACACTATAATAGTAATTACAAATGAAATACTAATTCATATAACATTGCAATACTAATTAAAAAATAAAATTGTACTAAAATTCTTTCACATCCATAGTACCTATCTTTTCAAATCAAATTCAACAAAAACATGCAATATATATATATATATATATGTTAAAACGAAGATTTGCATGGGTTAAATATATAAAATACATATTTTGCGGGTTCATCCGTGTTAAAAACTTTTAATATTAATATACTGACGTTTCGACTTGGTCACACAAGCCATCCACAGAGTTATAAAAGGTAGAAAGACGGTTGTAGAGGCGCTACAATCACTGATTTGAATAAAATGTTAAAATTCCACCAATAGCAAAAAATGTTAAATTTAGGAATGTTTTTTAAAAAAATCTTTCCAAATAGGAGGAAGTTTACATGTATCATCTCGCTTATTGATACAATCTGGCCTTTTAAGTATCTCAATGGCTTCTCTAATTTTGCATTGGTAGAGATTATCACATCTAGATATGATCCTGGTACTAGAAAAGTCAATTTTATGACCTGAATCTATAGTATGGAGTGAGAGTGCTGATGATGATGAGTGTTGTTTAACTGCATTAGCATGCTCATTTCTCCTAACACTGATGCGATGATTACTCATACCTATGTAAGCAGCTTACATAGGTATGAGTAATCGTCGCATCAGTGTTAGGAGAGATGAGCATGATAGGTATGAGTAATCATCGCATCAGTGTTAGGAGAGATGAGGATGCTAATGCAGTTAAACAACACTCATCATCAGCACTCTCACTCCATACTATAGATTCAGGTCATAAAATTGATTTTTTTAGTATCAGGATCATATTCAGATGTGATAATCTCTACCAATGCAAAATTAGAGAAGCCATTGAGATACTTAAAAGGCCAGATTGTATCAATAAGCGAGATGATACATGTAAACTTCCTCTTATTTGGAAAGATTTTTTTAAAAAACATTCCTAAATTTAACATTTTTTGCTATTGGTGGAATTTTAACATTTTATTCAAATCAGTGATTGTAGCACCTCTACAACCATCTTTCTACCTTTTATAACTCTGTGGATGGCTTGTGTGACCAAGTCGAAACGTTAGTATAGTAATATTAAAAGTTTTTAACATGGATGAACCCGCAAAATATGTATTTCATATATATATAATCAAAACTATCCCAAATCCAAAATTAAACAAGACCAGCATAAAAATAATATTAAAACACAACCTAAGGTTTCACTGCTACAAGCAGACTTCTCAAGTGTAAAGAACTACAAAAACTACACAATATATATAATATTAAAAACTACCCACAAATCCATTAACTTCCCATCCACCCTTAATATTAAAAGAACTCTTAAATAAGTTAATTGCTTCAGAATAATAAATTTTTAATAATAAAGACTCTTTAATTCTTCTTTTGATTTCATTTCTCTCAAAGAAGACAACCTTAGCTTCATCAAAATCAATAGTGTGGCCTGTATCTTTTTCATGGACATACAAAGAAGAACTAAGATATCTATTTTTAACTCTACTTTTATTAACCTTTAATCTTTCATTTAAACTCAAACTACTCTGACCTATGTAAATATTCTTACAAATAAACAAGGAATAAAATATACTACACCAGGAATAGTCTTTCTATCAAAAACTTTTTTTGTATTATTTAATAAATTATTCAATGTAATACCCCTTTTCCAAGCAATTTTCTTATTTCCAAACAATTTACTATTTCCACACATAATTTTATAAGAAGACAATTTAAATGGCAAAGAAATAAAATCATGTTTTTCTTTAACCTTTACATCCTTACAAATATTACTATTAAATAAAATACTTTTAACAAATTTATCAGAGTATCCAACACTTAAGTAATCTTTATAAAATTTATATTTCTGAAACAAAGCTACCCCACTAGAATTATTAATTTAATATTCCTATGACAATAATTCCTTAAAGCAGCTACTTTATGAGATACAGACTGATAGCTATCAGGTTTAATTATAGATCTTAATTCTTTACTTTTAACTAAATGGCTGCACAATAAACAATTAGTTTCTACATTTCTAATCACCAAAAGATCTAAAAATTTTAACTTACCAAAATCTAACCCCCCTCCTTCTAACACAAATTTTATAGAAGGATCAAAACAATTAAACTCATTTACAAATTCCTTCAATTTATCATTCTCAACTACAAATAAACAATCATCAACATATCTGACAAATAATTTTACATATAAACAATTCTTTTTAATAATAATTTCCTCTTCCATAAAACTAATATAAACTGAACATACTAAAGGAGAAATAATATAACCTATTATCCACCCTTCCTTAATCTTATAAAAATTACCTTTATAAGTAAAATACATAGAATCTTCCAATAACAAAAGCAAATCTTTAATTACTTTAATTTTATTTTTTGATAAAGAACTTTTCTTAATCAATACAGACAAAAGAACATCAATACTGCTTAACTTATTAACAGACTGATACATACTTTCAATATCTAAACTTCCAAATACCCAATTACTTTCCATTTTAAAATTATTAATCTTATCAAAAGCCTCAAAAAAAGAAGAAACTGTGTACTGACCAAAATCAACAAATTGTTTTAAAAGATTATTCAAGAATCTAGAAATACCCTCTACAACACTACTTGTAAAATCAAAAATAAATCTTAAAGGAAAACTATCTTTATGAGTTTTAATATTCACAAACATCTTAGCTGATGTAAAATCATTAGGATAGCATTTTAAATAATCTACTCTATTAAAAATTTTTAAATTAACCATTTTCTTCATAATATCAATCAATTTCCTTTTAATCAAATTACCTGGAACTTTATCTAACAACATATATTTACCATTATTTAATTCTCTATCCATTTTCTCTTTGAAATCATCTCCTTTCATAATAACAAACCTACCAGCTTTGTCTTCACGAGAAATGATTACATCATTAGCAATTAACCTATTCTTAAGATGTTTAATCTCAGCAGAGAAATGGAATCAAAAGAAGAATTAAAGAGTCTTTATTATTGAAAATGTATTATTCTGAAGCAATTAACTTATTTAAGAGTTTTTTTAATACTAAGGGTGGATGGGAAGTGAATGGATTTGTTGGTAGTTTTTAATATTATATATATTGTGTAGTTTTTGTAGTTCTTTACCCTTGAGAAGTCTGCTTGTAGCAGTGAAATCTTAGGTTGTGTTTTAATATTATTTTTATGTTGGTCTTGTTTAATTTTGGATTTGGGGTAGTTTTGATTATATATTGACTAGTTTAGCTTTATACTTGTAATGTTTATATATATATATTGTGATGATCGCACATACTGCGGTCACACATATAGATATTTAACATTTAAAGAATGTTAAATATTGTACTTGGGTTATAAAAAAAGTGAGTTTAAAAAAAATTATAAAACAAAGAAATGTTTAAGTAAAAAAGAGAGGGAATTAGAATCGAATCTTTTACCTCCAAAGTTCAGATTTTAGAAAGAGTAGAAATATTAAGGTTAAAAAATATCGATATCATGTGTTTAATGTAAGATTTAAAAAAAAAAAGAGAAATGAAATATAAATAAATAAAAACTTAATGATATAAAAACAAAAGCGATAGTTGGGAAGTTTAAATAAAATATAAGTAAAATTTAGAATGCAATGAAAAGATAAAGATCTGGTCTTAAAATTACACATTTTGACGAAAATGAAATGCATATGTGAATGTATGAATAAAGAGAGTAAGGTTTATTTCATGTCAAAATGAAATAATTTTATTAAAGAAAATGATTGATAAATAAATGTAAAATATTATATTATAAAATTGTATCAAATTATAAGTAATTTTGTATAAGTTGCTGAAAGCATGTTAAAGTAAAAAGGTGTGAAATAAAATTACAGCAGGAGATCAAGATAAGGAAGGAATTTGAAAAATAAAGAACATTAATTAATTAATTGAAAAACAGTATTGGTCGAGACTTCAGTGAAGACACTGCTCTGATAAGAAGCAGAGAAATATAATAGAAAGCAGACATGAAAGTTAAATTTGCGAACATGAAAACAAACTATAACATAATAAAAGCTTCAAGGATGTGTGGCTAAGGGCCAGTCACAATCGCCGGTCGATCCAGATTTCCGTGCTATAATGGTTCACGTCTCGATGTAACAACTGCCGACATAGCATCTGCCGAAGAGTTCGTTTTTGCCTTGCCTTGATGCCCACAATACGGAGGAGTCCCAACAATCAGATCTAACCAGAGAGCGACCGTTCCCTACTAAAGAAGTGGAAAAATTCCACGGGACGGTCAGCAAGACGCCAAGTTTATTCGAAGACTTTAGCACCTAGGTAATTATGAATAAGACATTTTATGTGCACATACCTTTAATTTAATGCAATTTCCAATCCCACATATAATAAGATAGACATTAATTAGACTCTTTGAATATTTGAAATGACTATAAAGGGATAAGTTATTTCCACAGATTGCAATCATTTATAGAATCTTCTATTGTATTTATTTATTTTTTGTAGTATTATAGCATAATCTGTTTTTTTATATTGAGTGTTATAATTTAGAGTGTTTCTTTTATTATAATTTATTGTATTAAATATCTTTTATTTTATGTAAAATCTGTTTCATCTCTTTCTTCGCCACTTCCAAAAATAATATAATCTTAGGGTTGGGAAATAATTATTATTCATTTAAGTACTTGATTAACACATGAAGCTAGTGGTGCAGTATTTGATCCCATTAAATTTATAATTATCCAAGTGCTGTAACTCTGTTAAATCTTACAGCAGTCGGGAGAAGGTTGACCAGGAAATATAACCTGGGGCTATACCTGTATAGCATACAAGTTCGGTCAAGTACGGATATAGACTCGTTTATGTCCGTATTTTC
Source organism: Epiperipatus broadwayi (assembly GCA_028023455.1). Taxonomy (NCBI): domain Eukaryota; kingdom Metazoa; phylum Onychophora; class Udeonychophora; order Euonychophora; family Peripatidae; genus Epiperipatus; species Epiperipatus broadwayi. The sequence continues at coordinate 6,241,693 of JAQFVV010012441.1, read as the reverse complement.
TCTCTGCTTGCAGTAGCAGAAAGTGGGCGATCTTGAATTATAATAATTCCCCATTATATCTATATAAAAGGGAAGTTTAAGCCTTTCGATCGTCGGGTTGCCATTACATTTTGGGGGCCAGTTTCTGGGATTTCTATTGCTGTCCAATTAGTGATCACGTGTTGAATAATTTTGTAAGATAACAAAAATATTTTCTAAAATAATATGTGTTTTTTTAACCCTTTAACTGATTTTTTTAGCTATTGGCCCTCTACTTAAACTGATTCTTTTAGCTATTGGCCCTCTACTTAAATCTGAGAACAATGTGATTGGTCTGTGTCATTTGCAATCAGTTCTTTTGTTAAAATATTAATCTAAAATACACAGAATTTTTTTAATTCAGCTTCTAAAAATTGAATAATTTTAGATTCAAATTGGTTAAATGTAACGAAAAAATAAAAATAATGTTAATAACTGTCAAAAAATATAAGAAAAATGTGTAAAAATAGGTAGCAGTAAAACAAAAGAATTATAACTCAACCAATGATTGTGCCGTTATTCAGATCAACAGCTGTCAAGTAATTCTCTTTTTATTTCCAGTTTGCTTATTTCTCTTGTAAAATTTAAAATTTTCCAAATCAAACTTTATATTTCCATAAAGTAACATCAAATTTTATTTATGAATGTAAAAAATTATGATAGATGTTATTATTTACTTCAATTACGAACGTACACAGCTTCGCTGTCGTGATTGAATCTTCATTTAGAAACACGCCTTAGAAATTTTCTGATTACGTTATGTAGCAATAATTTTCCAAATCAAACTTTATATTTCCATAAAGTAACATCAAATCTTATTTATGAATGTAAAAAATTATGATAGATGTTATTATTTACTTCAATTACGAACATACAAAGCTTCGTTGTCGTTTCTGAATCTTCATTTAGAAACACGCCTTAGAAATTTCCTGATTACGTTATGTAGCAATAATTATTTTTTGTTACGGATTATTTCTCCAAATGTATTTTTCTTCTAATATTTAAAATTTTCCGAGTCAAACTTTATATTTTGATAGAGAACTATATTTTATTATTTGTGAACATAAAAAATTACAATAAATATAATTATTTACATCAAAATCATTACGAATGTGTACATCTTCTTTCTTTAGCGAGAATGGTTTTTAGTTACCGATCCTCGTTTTCAAATCTGTCATTTATGAATCTGTCATTTAGAAACACGCCTAGAAGATTTGGTAGGTATCCAATCAGAGAAGAAGACACAGCGATGTAACAAATAGGCTGTGAAGATTAATGATTTTTTTAAAAAAATATAACGCTATATGTGGATGTTTTTAGAACTAAAATTGAAAGCATTGAATTTCCTATCAAATAAGTCTAAAATGAAGAAATTGCGACCAAAATTGACCAAGAGATGGCGCATGATACCACATGCTTCTTCCAAAAAATTTTTAGCTACGGGGCATTTTCGTAATAAACAGGTAAAAGGAATATATAAAATTCGCGTTGTAAATCAGAGTGGTTAGAAACGAAGATGAAGGGGATAATTTTTTTGCTTTATAATACTTCATATATGTGTTTCATCATCAAGTGTGTATGAAGAATAGAAAGAAGGGAAAATTTTAATATTAAGAAAGTTTTGAAATGCGTTGTGACATATTTAATAAAAAGACCAGAAATATTCCAATATAATCGCCACGAACAAAGAATTGATTATCTCAAATAATTGCCGGTAATGAACTATAAATCGTTTCAGGAAAAAGAAAAAGAATAAAACCAAGTTTCATGAAAGTTTTAATGCTAAATAATAAAAATAGTCGCATAGTCCAGTTAAGTTAAAAATAAATAAATGTATGTATGGATTTATAGTCGTAATAATAAAGTGTTATTCAAATATGATAGCGATCAAACATGGATTATCTAGATGTAATTGTCATAATGAAAATAAAGTAGTTAAGTAATTGTC